>OY821518.1:81639604-82239604 GCA_963682025.1 Cordilura impudica
TTTAACATTTAAATGTTTTATTTATATTGCTTGTGTTTATCTAAATTATTTATTTTATTTGTTTTATTTATTTTATAAGTTTTATTTTTTTTTTAATTGTTTTATTTATTTTTTTACTTCATTTATTCATTTATTTTGTTGATTGTATTTTCTATTTTATCATTTTTTTATTATTTTATTTGCATTATTTAATTATATTAATTTTTTTATGTATTTTATTTATTTTAATTATTTAAATATTCTTGTCCTTTAATTTGTCTTTATTTGTTTTATTTATTTTACTTATATTATTTATTTTATTTATTCTTTTTTATTTATTTTACTGATTTTATTAGTTTATTTTATATTATTCAATTAACTAATTTTATATATTTTTTTTTATTTATTTTATATATTTTTTATTTATTTTATTTTTAAAATTATTATTTGAAAGCAATAATTTTTGGTTTTTTTTCCAGTCTCTTGTACACTTCGGTTTTGCAAGTCAATACTGTATATCAAATATTTTTATTTCAAATTACTTAACAAATAAAACATTACAAAATATTTTCTTAATTTTTTACTTGCAGCGAAACGATTTATTTCACATTAAAATTCCTCAAAAAAAAATCTATTACAAATAAAGACATTTAGAACAAAACCAAACTCAAAATGCTGCAGAAACTGTTACAGATTTATTACAGCATTTTAAGAAACATTCCTTGATAACTTCACATCACAAATTACGGAGAAGGAATTAAAGAAATTAATCACAAGGTCGTCAACACAACAAATCAAATACAACTCACATATGAAGGAAAATTAAGAAAACTGAATATCACCACATATCTTTGAGAAAATCCCACCTTTTTTTTAGAAGTACATACTAAAATTCCACTTTTACAATTGCTTTCCCAATCTTTGATTGTATACCACCAAACTGTCTTCATCGACTATCGATGAATTTCAATCCATTATCTTTGCGCAATAGCTTAATGCAGACAAAGATCATGGAATGGACTAATGATGATGCCCTCGAACTGATCGAACAATATCGATCACATACGGAACTGTGGAATCGTGCTGATCCCAAGTACAAAGATAAGTTATGTCGCTTTCGCGCATGGTCGGAAATAGCTGAGCGTTTTGGTTGTAGCAAGGCTGAGGTCGAACGTAAAATGAATGTCTTATTGACACAATACAGACGTGAAAAACATAAAATGTTTATCAAACTTTATCAGGGTATACAACCGAATCCTTCCAAATGGTACGCGTTTAAACGTTTTGATTTCATGGAAGCTGGTGGTGGTAGTGCTGGTGCATTAGCGGCTGGTATTGCAGGTGGAGGTGGCAGCGGCGGAGGAGGCAGTAGTAGTGTTGGTGCCATGAATAGTAGCAGTAGTGTTGGTGGTGGCAGTAGTAGCAGCAGTGGCATAACAACAAATGGTCATCATCATCATCATCATGCTGCTGCAGCCGCTGCCGCAGCTGCTTTAAATGGCTTAGCTGCTGCTGGTTATGAGTCTTCGACAGCTGCCGCAGCAGCACCAACAACATCACATCATCGTAGAATAAAAAGTAAAGAGATGAAATATTTTGGCGCGGTGAGTACAAACAAGCTTTAGTAAATGAAAACAAAATTTGCATTCTTATCAAAATCAAAATGTGTTTTAAAAGGGATGGTTAGCCAAGTGATAGATAATTAGTGGATTCATTAACCCAAGGAGGTTTTCTAAATTATAAATGTATTTTTAAAAAGGGTCCGATCATGACGTTTCTTGGTGAGAAAAGTTATTAAAAAAAATATCTGACTTTTAGGCCGTGAGTCAGATTTAAGTGCTATATGGAGAATATGACTCAAAGTGGTTCTATATTTTAGAGATTTTTTAAAGAAAACATTTGTATTTGGCCTAAGTCTGTTCATGCACCGATTTTTACTAATTCGAATGCTATTGCCGTTAAGCCGATCAAAATTTATATGGAAAATTTCATGCAGTAATCACAAAATTATTTTAGCCTCTCCACAGAGCGATTAGTTTACGTTTAAATTAACATTCACTAGGGTCATATTTGATGATCAAATATTTGAAGCACATACAAATATCCTAAAAAGTAAAAATTTTCTACACTGACACATGTATATTTCAAGGATCTGAAATTGTTGTTTATAGTGCAATAAACAAAAATGAGGTTTTTTGAGGTTCAGGACATCAAAGTACAAATTCAATTAAATTAATGGAAAACTAAACTAAATTTTATTAAAAACAAATAATATTTATTTCATCTATTCATTTACAAAATATTTCATTGGTATAATGAAATTTTTGCTGAAAAATAAAATAAAAAAAATTACAGACGAAAACACACAACTCAATAACAGTTTCCCAACATTAGCAATGAGTGTTTTTTTTTTTTATTTATTTATATGAATTACACTCGCAAAAGAGTTGCCTTCAAGCAAGAGCATGTGTAAAGAGAAATATAAAGAGTAAATTTAAAAGTACGCATAATATATACTCGTAGTATTACAATCCAAAAAATGTGTAAACACTGAGCTGAAACAAACAGGTGCATTGTTAAACAATGGTGAAGTGCTGGGGTCCAAAACAAAGCAACAACTAAAAAAAGGGGGAAAATAATATTTTGTTTTTGTTGATATTTCATTCAAGTATATTGAGCATTAACAAAGTATACTACATACATATAAGTATACTTAGTAGTAGTAGTAGTAGTAGTAGCAGAAATGTTTAGTATGTGAGTAGTACGAGTATGCAAGTTGTATTGTAAGGGCATTTAGTTGTTTTGATAAATACAACGAAGGTTGTGCATGTGGTGAGAAGAAAATAAGGAAGATGGGAAATACGTGTCTCAGAAAAGGTTGAAGAAGTGAAGAATGGGGTGGTGGTTGCTTTAGTGTCAACAACACACAATATTGTAAACAAATTCTTATACATATGCGTATTGAGGGTTATATTTTTTTCCGGGAAATGTCACTGGAAAAGTAAAAGATTTTATAGGAATTGTTTTTAAACAACAATATTGACATCCTTTTCTTGTGATGTGATAAAATAATGGATAGTATAGAATTGCTAAGATTTTCCTCTTTTATTTGACATCGAAAACGATTGCGTAGGATGAGTATAAGTAATTTAATATATATTTCTTTTTAAATAGTCCTTTAAAAAGAAAACAAGATCATGAAATGAAAAATGATTTATTCCATTAGTAGTCCATTTCGAGACGTACGATACGTGCGTAACAGTTTTTGTTTTTTTGTAGCACAACGGTAACAAATAATGGGGTTTCTAAATAGGACAAAATATGAAAGTTATATAATTGTGCGTTTTGAAGGAAGTGTAGGTACAAGTTAAAATTTTTAAATTTTTGCCTATTCAATTGAGTATTTCTAAAGACACCTAAATCTAGAATACAAATCACTCTCTTGTTGGATTTATTAAAACTTTATTAAATTGTGATTGCAATCTATCAAACTCTAACAAAGTGATCATTAAAATTTCAAGCACTATGAAGCAATATTCTTTTGGGAATTTTCGAAGATTTCTTTTAAGAAAATTTGCTTATTTCAATGATTTTTTTAAAGAAGAGGCACTTTTTTAAGAAAACATTTTAAGAAATGTTACTTTAAGAAAATTCACTTTTTAATGGAAATTATTTAAAGAAAAGGCACTATTTTAAAGACAGACATTTTTTAAAGCAACTAAATATTTTTAAAAGGAGGCAGTTTTTTTAAGAAATTCTTCCTTTTTCATAAAAAGTACTTTTTAAGAAAATGCCATATTTTAAGAAAAGGTACTTTTTAAGAAAATTGACTTTTTTAAAATTATCTTTTTTAAGAAAAGGCAATTTTTTAAGAAAATATCCTTTCTATATATCACTTTAATATCACTTTATGAAAAGTCACCTTCTTTAAATAACTTTTTTCAGAAAAATACTACTTTAAGAAAAGGTACTTTTTTAAGAAAAGTCTCTTTTACGAAAACTTCGTTTTTAAGAAAAGACCATTTTTGAAACAATTATGCCAATGAGTTTTGCTTTATTTAAAGTAAAAACATTTGATTTTGAGCCTCATTTAATTTCTAACTCAAGGCACTTTATTTTTTATTTTTCCGATAACATATCTTATTCAAAGAATGTTCACTTTTTTAAGTCCCTTTTAAAGAAGCAGCACTTTTTTAAGAAAATTCACTTACTAGAAAAGGTAACTTTTTTCGAAGCAAGTTTTTTTTTTTAAAGTACTTTTGTAAGAATCTCCTCTCTTTTAAAGAAAAGTCATATATTTTTTTAGAAAAGATTATTTTAACAAAGGAAAATTTTTTAACAAAGGATACTTTCTTCGGAAAATGAACTTGTTTAAGAAAATACGGCCCTAAAAAAATGGTACTTTGTAATAAAAGATACTTTTCTAATAAATGATAATTTGAAAAAAAAAAAATACACATTTAAAAAAGGGACTTTTTTTTATTAATATGCAATCTGTTTAAAGAAAAATTCACTTTTTATGAAAGGTTATTTTATTTTTTTCTTCTTTGGATAAATCACTTTTTAGGAAAAAAAAAAACACTTTGTAAAGAAAAGGCAATATTTAAGATAAGGCACTTTTGTAAGTAAGGGCACTTTTTAGAGAAGGTTCTTTTTAATATAAGGTAGCAAAGTAGTTGATTAAAGGTACTTTTAATAAAAGGTACTTTTTAATAAATTGTAGTTTTTAATTAAAAAGGTACTTTTTATTAAAATGTACTTTTTAATAAAAGGTACTTTTTTGATAAATAGGTATTTTTTAATAAAAGGTACTGTTTTTAATACAAAGCAGTTTTTAAATAAAAGGTATTACATTATTAAAAAAGCTACTTATTTTAGAAATGGTACCTTTTTTTAAATAAAAATTTACTTTTTTAATAAACGTACTTTTTTAATAAAAGGTACTTTTTAATAAAAGGTACTTTTTTAATAAAAGGTACTTTTTTAATAAAAGGTACTTTTTTAATAAAAGGTACTTTTTTAATAAAAGATACTTTTTAGTAAAAGGTACTTTTTTAATAAAAGATACTTTTTAGTAAAAGGTACTTTTTTAATAAAAAGTACTTTTTTAATAAAAGGTACTATTTTTAAGAAAAGGTACTTTTTTAATAAAAAGTACTTATTTAATAAAAGGTACTTTTTTAAGAAAAGGTACTTTTTTAATAAAAGGTACTTTTTTAATAAAAGGTACTTTTTTTAATAAAAAGTACTTTTTTAATAAAAGGTACTTTTTTAATAAAAGTACTTTTTTAATAAAAGTACTTTTTTAATAAAAGGTACTTTTTTAATAAAAGGCACTTTTGTGAGTAAGGGCACTTTTTAGAGAAGGTTCTTTTTAATATAAGGTACTTTGTCAATAAAATGTACTTATTTAATAAAAGATCATTTTTTAATGCAAAGTAGTTGATTAAAAGGTACTTTTCAATTAAAGGTACTTTTAATAAAAGGTACTTTTTAATAAATTGTAGGTTTTAATTAAAATGGTACTTTTTATTAAAATGTACTTTTTAATAAAAGGTACTTTTTTGATAATAGGTATTTTTTAATAAAAGGTACTGTTTTTAATTCAAAGTAGTTTTTTAATAAAAGGTATTATATTATTAAAAAAGCTACTTATTTTAGAAATGGTACCGTTTTTTAAATAAAAATTTACTTTTTTAATAAACGTACCACTTTAATAAACGTACTTTTTTAATAAAAGGTTCTTTTTTAATAAAAGGTACTTTTTTAATAAAAGGTACTTTTTTAATAAAAGGTACTTTTTAATAAAAGATACTTTTTAGTAAGAGGTACTTTTTTAATAAAAGATACTTTTTAGTAAAAGGTACTTTTTTAATAAAAAGCACTTTTTTAATAAAAGGTACTTTTTTAAGAAAAGGTACTTTTTTAATAAAAGGTACTTTTTTAATAAAAGGTACTTTTTTAATAAAAGGTACTCTTTTAATAAAAGGTACTTTTTTAATAAACGGTACTTTTTTAATAAAAGGTACTTTTTTAATAAAAGTACTTTTTTAATAAAAGTACTTTTTTAATAAAAGGTACTTTTTTAATAAAAGGCACTTGTGAGTAAGGGCACTTTTTAGAGAAGGTTCTTTTTAATATAAGGTACTTTGTTAATAAAAAGTACTTAATTAATAAAATATCATTTTTTAATGCAAAGTAGTTGATTAAAAGGTACTTTTCAATTAAAGGTACTTTTAATAAAAGGTACTTTTTAATAAATTGTAGGTTTTAATTTAAATAGTACTTTTTATTAAAATGTACTTTTTAATAAAAGGTACTTTTTTCATAATAGGTATTTTTTAATAAAAGGTAGTGTTTTTAATTCAAAGTAGTTTTTCAATAAAAGGTATTACATTATTAAAAAAGCTACTTATTTTAGAAATGGTACCTTTTTTAAATAAAAATTTACTTTTTTATTAAACGTACCATTTTAATAAACGTACTTTTTTAATAAAAGGTACTTTTTACTAAAAGGTCCTTTTTTAATAAAAGGCACTTTTTTAATAAAAGGTACTTTTTTAATAAAAGGTACTTTTTTAATAAAAGGCACTTTTGTAAGTAAGGGCACTTTTTAGAGAAGGCTCTTTTTAATATAAGGTACTTTGTTAATAAAAAGTACTTATTTAATAAAAGATAATTTTTTAATGCAAAGTAGTTGATTAAATGGTACTTTTCAATTAAAGGTACTTTTAATAAAAGGTACTTTTTAATAAATTGTAGTTTTTAATTAAAAGGGTACTTTTTATTAAAATGTACTTTTTAATACAAGGTACTTTTTTGATAATAGGTATTTTTTAATAAAAGGTACTGTTTTTAATTCAGAGTAGTTTTTTAATAAAAGGTATTACTTTATTAAAAAAGCTACTAATTTTAGAAATGGTACCTTTTTTTAAATAAAAATTTACTTTTTTATTAAACGTACCATTTTAATAAACGTACTTTTTTAATAAAAGGTACTTTTTTAATAAAAGGTACTTTTTTACTAAAAGGTAATTTTTTAATAAAAGGTACTTTTTTAATAAAAGGTACTTTTTTAATAAAAGGTACTTTTTTAATAAAAGGTACTTTTTTTAAGAAAAGGTACTTTTTTAATAAAAGGTACTTTTTTTAATAAAAGGTACTTTTTTAATAAAAGATACTTTTTTAATAAAGGTACTTTTTTAATAAAAGGTACTTTTTTATAAAAGGTACTTTTTAAATAAAAGATACTTTTTTAATAAAAAGTAATTTTTAATAAAATATACTTTTTTAATAAAAAGTAATTTTTAATAAGAGATACTTTTTTAATAAAAAAGATATCTTTTAAAAAAAGAAAACTTTTGTTAAAGGTACTTTTTTTAATAAAACGCACTTTTTTAATAAAAGGTACTTATTAAATAAAAGAACCATTTTTAATACAAAGTACTTTTTTATTAAAGGTACATTTTTAATAAAAGCTAATTATTTCGTAAATGGTATTTTTTGAATAAAAATTTACTTTTTTAATAAAATGATATTTTTAATAAAAGGTACTTTTTTAATAAAAATTTACTTTTTCTATAAAAGGAATTTTTTTTTTAAGAAAAAGTACTTTTGAAATAAAAGGTACTTTATTAATAAATGATACTTTTTAAATAAAAGGTACTTTTTTTAATAAAAGGTACCATTTTAACAAAATGTCCTTTTTTACTAAAATGTACTTTTTTTAATGAAAGGCACTTTTTGATAAAAAGACTTAATAAGAGGTACTTTTTAATGCGATAATTTTTCAAGAAAAATTAGTTTTTTTAAAATGTCACTTTTTAAGAAAAAGCACTTTTAAGAAGTCACTTTTTAACAAAATATATATTTTTAAACGAGACACTTTTTTAGGAAAATATATTTTTTAATAAAAGGCAATTTTTTAAGAAAAGCCGCTTTTATAAGAAAAATTTCCTATTTAAAAAAAATTATTTTTTTTTTAATTTACTTTTTAGAAAATGGAATTTTTTAGGAAACGTGCTTTCATAAAACAATGTTTTAAGAAAAGGCACTTTTTAAGAAAATATATTTTTTTTAAGAAAAGGCGGGTTTTTAATAGTTCTTTTCTTTTTTTAGAAAAAGTAATTTTTTAAGATAATATACTTTTCAGAAAAGGTACTTTTGTAAGATAAATCAGTTTTTTAAGATAAGGCATTTTTTTTTAAGAAAATATATATTTTTTTAAGAAAATACGCTTTTTAAAGAAAGATACCTTTTTTTTAAGAAAATAGTCTTTTTTTCAGAAAAGGCGCTTTTTACGAAAAAGTCAGTTTTTTAAAAAGACCCTTTTTTAAGAAAATTTACTTTTTTTAAGAAAGCTATTTCCTCTAAGCGATGCTACTTATACTTCATTGCCCTACTATGTTGAATTGAATAGGTGGCCTTTGTTATAAAACTAAAATTTTTATTTATTCTTCCACATAAATTTCATCCCTCTCGAAGAAATCCCCTTCAGTTATAATATACTTATGCCAATGCTTTATTCCATCGCACGCAGCAATTCGGGTTTTATCTCCTTAATACATTCAAAAAATTTAAAAGGTGAGCTTTGTCCCGAGAACGCCAAACCTTTTGGAGGTTTTAGTCTACTGGTCTAGTACTTTCACCCCATTCAATGACTCCGAAAGAAAACTGTTAACATGACCTGGATTTTTGAACGTCTTTGGAGTGATTTTTCAGTCTTGCGTCACCTTTTGTACGATATTAGCTTAAGTCTCATCTCCCGTTTTTTTTCTTTTTTTTTATTTATTTATTTATTTATACTAGTATAGCCCAGCACTCGAAATTCGAGTGCAAATTCTAGGAAATATTATTTTTTCATTCAATTTTTGTCTTCCAATGTTTTTTAATCCATATGTATAAAAAATTTATGAATATTTAAATGAGCCTAAAGGTATATTAATCAATTTTAGCAATTCACAATTCAACACAGAGCATCTGATATATAATTTAAATCATTCGCGTTAACAGGGTGTAACGAATTATTATAAATATTTTATTTCATTTAATTTAATATATTTTTAAGACAGATTAAACATAAATTTTATCATTCTCAGCTTCTCCTCTATCTGATCTTTAACTATGCCAATTTTCACACTCTTCCGTGCCCGCATATTCCTTTAAAAGGCAACTAAAAATTTACTTTCACGTATTAATATATAGAATATACATTTTAAGAGTTTAGGGACCATGTTCCTTTTCTACTTAGTAATTAAATTTTGTAATTAAAATTTAGTTATTTACATTTCAAATTATTAAGTGTGGAGAAAAAATTTTATAAAACCTTTTTGAAGCAGGGTAATGCGTTTTGTTTCGTTTTATAGTCAGAAAGCAAGAAAGAAAGGAATACACTTTTAACTGGTTGAGTTTTTTTGAAAGCAATGGAGATTTAACGCTCTTGAAGCTCAAAATTTTTTTTTAAAATGGTATTGACTGATCCTTTTGAAATGTAAATAGTATCAGCAAAATCTCTAATTAAAAATAGACATTTTATATGCAACAAATATTTGATTTCCTTGACATGTTCTTTATCAGTTGATGTTTTTTCGTCCGCGGCACTCTTTATCTTCAACACTCTCTCAGCCTTCTTTTAACTTGTTATACCACTTGTAATAATTTTTCTCACCATAGCCTGCTCACCACCTCTTATACAATTTCTGCACAAAAACATAATATAATGGAACTTTTATTTTCAGCAAAGTCAGGTATTGTTCAAACCCTCGAATTTTAATTGAAAAGTCATCTTTCAGTTGGACACAGTAATCCGGCCTGAAAATTGAAAAATGAAATTCGTGAAAAATTTGCTTTATTTCTCAACATAATCTCTTTTTAGCTTAATATACTTTTCCCAGCGATATTCAATAGCTTCGATACCTTGTTTATGGTAAGAACTGGCTGTCTAGCTCCATAAAATAGCCATCAAGCGCAAAATCCATCTCTACATTGTTGACAAACATTTTTTTTACCACCGAGCCCTTTCTTAATAAGGAGCTAACCCTGGTCATTTGTTAAAAGGGTAAAGAACAATGCTAGTTCTGATATCCCAATTCTTTTAATGAATGACCAAATATTCACTGAACCGGTTGATATGGCTAACCTTTTAGCTGAACTTTTCGCAAAAAACTCGTTTTTGCTGGATAGCGATCAACCTCTGCCCGAACTTGAAAGTGTATCTTATACTATGCCTAAAATATTCTCTCGAGCACGTGCAGTTAAAAAGGTTCTTTCGGATCTCAACATTAATAAATCTTCGGGACCGGATGGTATACCAGCACTGGTGCTGAAACAGCGCTCTTCGATGCTAACCAGTCTACTGGCCAACCTTTTCAGCCTTTCGTACCGTGCGAGAGTCATTCCCTCTTGCCGGAAAGTTGCTAATGTCCAACCAATCCCCAAAAAGGGTGCGGCTAATAACCCTGAAAATTACCGTCCAATTGCAATCTGCTCTGCGCTCTCAAAGGTGAAAGAGAGCATGTTCAATTTCCATCTTGTGAACTAACTAGAGGCCAATTCAATTCTTAATGATCGACAGTGTGGCTTCCGTAGAACTCGTTCTACGGGAGACCTGTTAGCTCTACTTTCTGCGTGCTGGAGTCGATCCATTCGCAATTTTGGCGAAAGTAAAGCGGTTGCTCTGGATATTTCCAAGGCATTCGATCGTGTGTGTCACGGTGCATTGGTATCAAATCTTATTGCATTTGGCGTCGGTAATGACTTCTCTCGATTTATATCGAGTTTTCTTAGAGACCGAACAATATGTGTTGTTATTGATGGGGTGTCATCTAATGAGTTTCAGCTTAATTCAGTGGTATCCGAAAGTTCCGTTCTTTCTCCTTCTCTTTTCCTTATCTTTCTGAACGACCTTCTTGGTCAAACTTTTAATTCTATTTACTCTTTCGCAGATGACAGCAGCATTTATCATTCATTTTCTTTCAATTGTGGGCCAAGCCTCTTGGAGGTTGGGGGCAAAAGGCAGACAATGTATGACACACTCAATCAAGACCTGTTAACAATCTCCGAGTGTGGTAATGTGAGTAGGGTTGATTTTAATGCACTGAAGACTCAATGCTGTATGTTGACCCATAGGGCCATGGAATCAACAATATCATCTGTATATATGGGTGGTATAGGTATTGAGAAATCGGATACTCTTGATGTTCTAGGCATGAGAATTCAATGTGATGTTCGTTGGAACGAGCATGTTTTTCAAGTGTCGAAAGAAGCATTCAAGTGCCTTGGTTTTCTAAAATGGTGTAAAAATTACTTCACTCCTTCTGATCTCCTTAAAATCTATACCACTTACATCCGACCGAAAATGGAATACAACTCCCATATATGGGCAGGAGCTTCAAAGTCTATTTTGGAGCTACTGGACCGTGTGCAAAGGAGGGCGTTGGCGCTCATCAATAACAGTAGGGTATCCAACTCTATTGATTCATTGGAACACCGTCGGAATGTGGGTTGTGTAGCACTGTTCTATAGATATTACCATTGAAAATGTTCTTCCGAGATTAGCGAACTTATTCCAAGTGCCCGAGTTTCGGTTCTTTCTACCCGCTCCTCTAGTAGATCACATCCGTTTGTAGTCTATTGTCCAGTTGACCGCACAACGCATTACAGAGAGAATTCGTTTATCAATCGAACTAGCCGTATGTGGAATAAACTCCCCGCAGAGGGTTTTCCTGACAGTTATAATTAAATAAAATTTAATTCAAATATCCACAAACACTACTCCCTCTTTCCTCCCTCCCATAACCTGTTTTCATGAAATCAACATAATGCACTGCATTTGTAGGGGCATCCCCTCAGTGTTGGTTAATATAAAAATAAATAAAAAAAATAAGGTGCGTAATGAAGCAATTCGAACTTTAATTCATGGATTTTGTACATCGCAATAGTAGATGTGTGAACTGATGCATTGTCTTGATGAAACAACACTGTATTTTTCGCCGAATGCTGCCTTCTTTCTTTAATTTCATCACTTAAATGCTGAAATAAATTAGCAGATTGTTTGGTTGTTTTTTCCTTTCTGAATATATTTAATCAATAAAAATTATCAAACGTGCATCCCAAAAAACAGTCGCCATAACCTTGACTGCAGATGAAGCGGTCTTCGTCTTTTTTGGATACGATTCTCCTATTTCACTCCACTGTTTTGACTGTTCCTTTATCTCAGGTGTGAATGTCTCATCCACGGTTACGAAGCGATGCAAAATCTTGACTTTGTTGCGGTGAAACATCGCCAATCACTCTATTGAAAGATCTTCTCGACGCCGCTATTGTGAGCCAACGCGGCACATCTTGCGGACAGCTTTGTAATCTACAAACTTTCGGTCAATATGCGATGTATACACTTCTCGAAATGCTAGCTAGCTCAACCACCTTCTCCTGATGATTTTCCATCATACCGTTTTGTAGATTTTCTTAATCAGTTCTGGCGTGGCTACCTCAATTGGTCGACCACTACGGTGTTCGTATTGGCAGCTCGTACGACCTTTTTTAAACTCTCTCACCAACTAGTTTATAGTCGTAAACAAAGGAACAGATTCCCCAGAGTGGAATCTAGCTAGGCTTTAACATTGAATTACATAATTATTTCCATGTTTACAAAATCACTAAGATCGTTTACTTTTGATGGCTCAGCAAAAAAAAGAAAATAATAAACAACGTGACGCCTTGAAACTTAACACATATGCTTTATAAGGCTGTACATCACTATTTTGTTTTCAAACTACTGCAGCCATCTATAGTCAGGCCAAGTTGTTCTGGGACAGCTCTTGTGTATAGCATATAGTCTCAAAATTTTCCTAACTAATTGAGAGAAAGAGAACTCGACATCATCCAGAAATTATTTGTATAGGAACTAAACTCGGAATAATTTATCATAAATTATTGATAGGAGGTCCCCAATATGAATCACTTTTTCTAGTCATTCTTCAATGATTCACTAAAGGCTCGAATTATTAATGTATTTCAATAATTTCGCATAACGATTGAAATAAGTACCATTTTGGGCTTTAATTTGTGAACGCTCTGCAATTGATCAAATTTGGGAGTCTTTAAAACGTTTCAGTTATTTGTAATATATTTGGGAGTAAACTCAAGGAGTGTAAAAATTAAACTCTGAATTCTGAATAACTTATTCCGAGATCTTACTTCAATATTGGGTTTATCAAATACCAAAGTTTCCGCAACTACCGATTTAAGCAGAAGTTTTTGACTCGCGCCTTTCCTTTCATCTCCCTACATCGTGTTTAGGTACTAGATAAATTGGAAGGTTCAAAAGTTGATATAGCAAATTTATTCAGTTATTGTTATTTACATTCATCTAGATGCCAATTCGCTTAATCAGCTCTTGAATACAAATCTCTAGTTATTATTTTCCACACAATCTTAGTAATTTTATTTTAATGAAATTATCTTCAAGGCCCCAAAGAAGGCAAAAATGCATAGTCATTTATACTAGTGATACAATATTAACTAATCGCAAGATTAAGATACATATGAATATACATATGTGCATGTATGTTTTGTTATTGAGTATCTGTGATTATGATGATGAGGATGATGATAATGACGACTATAATGAAAGTAATGTGTAACACAAACTAGCAAAACAAATATGTTGTTGACAAACAACATCATCAATGTACAGGAGCACAGAAGACTTTAGAACGAGGTCATGTGTGTAAAAACAGAAAAAAAATAACAACAAAAGCCAACCATAAGCCAAAACAAATACTGACTACACAAGTACACTCCTCTCTCATACTCGTACTCCTTCGATACACTCACAGAATAAACTCCACCCCGAAAAAACAATAAACAAATAAAACATTGACAACAATAATGATGATGATGGTGGCGGTGAAGATATTAATGATAATGATGATGATGGTGACGCTGATGATGTTGTTTTCATAAGTGTTGTGGTATTTTGTATCATTAGTATTGCTGGTGTTTATCAAGATGTAAACGTGTTTTATTTGATAAGTTACTAGTGTAACTAACGATAGATTTAAATCAAATCCTTGGTGAGAAATTATTTCCAAATTTTAAGTAATTTTATTTATTTCAAGATTTATGAAAGCTGAAGGAAAATTAAGTTATCAAAGTCTGAACTTAGAGCAATTGTTGCCAAAGATACAAAATTTGTAGCAAGTGTTTACTAAATTGAAAGGTTTTAAAAAAGATTTCTTTGTGTAAAAATTAAACTAACTTGTCTTAAATTTCGGTTAGTTGCGGTTGTGGAGTCAGTAGACTACAGAATATGCGAGTAGTACGTATGACATATAGCGATTCCAGTGTTGTTATTTTTCAACGTCGTTGAATAAACACCGTCAATTACTTATATTCAGAGTCTGAAACTCCACCCAGTATTCCATAACGATTTCATCTCAAGGAGGCGCTTCGAAAAAGAATGTCTCAGAAGATTCTTATTTTGTTGTCAAATATTTTGTGACGAACCTTTTAAACGATATTCGATCATTCAGTGCCCAGTATCTAGCCCGATGAGTGCACAGCAATCTTCTAACAAGGATTAAACTGTAATATGTTGTAGAAAATAAAAAAATAAGTAACCTGTTTTTTAGGGGTATAAAAATTTGACAGAAACAGCCATTTTTGTTTTTGTAAGTTTTTCACATTTGATCCAAAGAAACCAAAAACTTAAACATCACGTGAAAAGTATTTGCAAGGCCTAATAAATAGCATATAAGACTTGCATAACACTGCTTAAATGCTCGCGTTATTTTAATCAAACCCTAAAATTGTATAAGTTTTCGTAAGGTAGTGCCTTTTTAGCGTTTTTCGGAATAGCGATTTTTCTCGAAGAGAACTCTTAATGTTATGGTGGCAACTCTGTGCATAATGTGCATAATATACTACAAACACAACAACCACAAAAACCACAATCACAACATTAACACAAAATAAAACATTTTTATTACCACAATTAGAAATATAATAAAGAAACTTAAAAATAAGAAAAGTCCAGGCATCGACGGAATTTCAAATAATTGCCTGAAAGCACTTCCTACGAAAGGTTAGAAGTAGTTGCACAGCTCATCAATGCATGTATTAAACTATGTCACTTCCCACATATTTGGAAAAATTCTAAAATTATTGCTATTCCAAAGCCTGGTAAGGATCGTTCTAGCCCCGACTCTTATAGACCAATAAGTCTTTTAAATTCAATGAGCAAAATACTAGAGAAAATCATAAAGGAAAAAATTTTAGCGTTCATTGAAGATAAAAACATTCTTCCTATCCAACAATATGGATTTCGTTCTGAACACAACACGACACAACCGTTAGTCAGAATAAAGAATATTGTAAAGGATAATTTTAACGATGGCAAATCAACGGCGATGGTGTTATTAGATATAAAAGCTGCATTTGATTCAGTGTGGCATGACGCGTTAATTCATAAATTAATCGTTAGTGGGTTAGATAAACCAACAATTAGGATACTACAGAGCTTCCTGAGAAACCGATATTTCAGAGTTCACATTGGCAAAGATTTTTCCGAAGAATATAATATTACCGCTGGGTGTCCTCAAGGCTCGTGTCTTTCTCCAATACTCTACAACATCTTCACATCCGATTTCCCAAGGTTGTCAGATTGTGAAACCTCAATTTTTGGGGATGATACTGCAATTCTAAGTTCTGATACCTTATCTGACGACGTACTTAGTAATCTTCAAAATTCAGTAGATACAGTTATTGCGTACTTTAGTAAATGGAGAATCTCAGTAAACCCTACTAAAACCCAGTCAATTTTTTTTACAAGGAAAAGAAAAGAACGCTTTCTACCACAATACAACATCAAAGTCGATGGAGTCGATGTCCCTTGGGAGACAAAGGTAAAATATCTAGGTGTAATACTAGACAGAAATCTGTTATTTAACGAGCATATCAGTTACATAGTAAACAAGGTCAATATCACTTCTAAAATACTATACCCATTTATAAACCGGAAATCCCATCTCAATATTGAAAATAAGCTCTTAATTTTAAAGGTAGTATTTCATGCAATATTATTCTATGCTGCTCCTGCATGGTGCAATACTTCTGATTGTCCCTTAAAACGTCTACAAGTATGCCAAAATAAGCTTCTGAAAATGATTTATAACCTACTATTTCACTATTCAACGTTACGTCTTCACTCACTTTCAAATATCCAAATGGTTAAGGACAAAATAAATTTTATAACTGAAAAATTTTTTAATAGATGTGAAAATTCTGCTTATGAACACATTAATGCTTTATGTCCTTAATTGAATACTATTAACTATTAACTCTCCCGCTTTTAAATTGTAAGTTTTTTTTAAATCTATTTTTTTTTTTTCTAATTGATCATAAGGTATATTTTCCTTAACTTATATTATAAAATAATATTTAAGAAAATTATAACACCTCACATAAACTGTATATTTAATTTGAAAAGTCAAAACTGGCTAAACTCTTAACGTTTATATATCAAAATTATTGTATTCCTAACTATAATATTGTGAACAATACAATAAAATAAAATAAAAAAAACATTTTTAATAACAACGATAACAAGAACAGCATAGAAGATCATATTTTGATTTTTTAAGCAGCAACCTTCTCCGGATGCCAATGAATCATTTTCAATAAAAACGATCAATCCAGCTGACCTCTTGAGGGCGTGATCGCGATTTCGAACGGACAGACAGACAGACAGACAGACACCGCTAAATCAATTCCGCTTGTTATAAGGATCATGAGTATATACATATACATATACATTTCATAGGGTCCAGATTTCTTTTCAAATTATTGCAAACGGTATGAAAACAATTAAGAAAATTATAGTCGGTCTAGACCGACTATACGATACCCTATACCATCGTTTAGAGACCCTATTTTTTCGGTCCAACTAAGTGGATATAGAAAATAAGCATAAACCAAATTTGAGTGGCATTGTTATTTTTTTTTGGCTGTAGTATGAAAAAGTTCATATCGGATGCTATATTTATATGGGGACTAGGTCGAAAAATGGACCAATCCTGACCGTATTCGCTAAACAAAATTTGAGAAAAATCTGTGTAATATTTTTGTTTTTTTTATAGATTTAAGTGAAAGTCGTGAAACAGCTTTATATGGGAGCTATGATAAAGAATTGTCATATGAAGTTAATTTTTGGACAACTGATAAATGGGTGTAATAAACACACACAAACTCAATTTGACCGAAATCTATATGATAATTTGGATTTTAAGGCAATTTAAGTATGGGGACAAGGTCCGTACATGGACCGAATTTCACCAATTTCAATAGCGTTCATCCTATGGCCGATAAAACTTATATATCAAATTTCATTAAAATATATTCATATTTGCGACCTGTAGTTTGATTACAAGGTTTACATGGACACACAGACGGACAGTCGGACGGACGGACAGACGGACGGACGGACATTGCTAAATCGATTCAGGAAGTGATTGTGAGTCGTTCGGTATAATAAAAGATGCGTCTAGGTCAAATATTTTTAGTAGTTAAAGGGTTTTTCAACAGGGACGCTACAAAAGTAGAGAGACAGGGACGGCAAACGACGCCACATATCTTACCGCTCTTTTGACATTTCTCTTCAGTAAGGTTTGCCATTTCATGATGGAAAGATATACGAGCCAACAACGAGTCGAAATTATTAGCAGATCAACAATTGAGCGTGTTAGATTATAGACTTTAATAAATTTCCTATTGGGGCTTGTATTCTTATTTGCTTTACATTCGTTGTTTTTATTGTACTATTTGTATCATAACTTGTATGTACCAACAAAAAAAACATGTAAGTTACCGTTCATCGCGACAGTCATTTAAACATTATGTAAAAAAAATGTATTTTTGTGAACCGAATTCTTTTGAAAAATACAATGTGTATAAGCAAATGCAATGATCTTTTTAGTAAGTAAAATCAAAATCATTCTTCTTTTTTCTGTCAACGACTAAGGTTGAATATTGTAAAAATAAATTTGAATTTATACTTAAAGAATTAAAAACTTGTTTTAATTTCATTTTAATTAATTTAAATTCATTTGATTTTTTAAAAGGCAAAAAAAGCTTTGCCTTCAACACGGTCCTTCGAACCGGATATAGGTTGATCCGGTAATTTCTTCCAAGATTTGTCTGTCCAGTTAAGTAATGGCAATGAACAACTCAGAAAATCATACTCCCGCACTCGGCGGTGCAGCTGGTGGACAAATTCACATACAAGAGCTCCAGCGTAATAGTTACCTTCATAGAGTTGTGCAAGAAGTGAGTAATGTATCGAATTACAGCACTTTTTCACGTCATCAGTTAGAGGTCAAATTGGCTATGTTAGAGCGGCAACTGGAATCCTTTGAAAGGGTTCAAGGCCAACTCGAGTTGTCGGACGAATCACAATTTGACCAAGATCATCGCGTAATGTTTGAAGACGCATATTTCAAGCTGAAATCACAAATTCTTGAACACTTATCCAGTCACCACCACCACCACGTCAACGATCCACCTATGAGTAGCACCCAATTTGCAACAACGGTTATGCAACATTCTTCTAAGCCCCATCTTCCAACACTGCAACTATCAAAATTTAGTGGAAACTACAATGACTGGACTGAATTTTATAACATGTTTTGCATGTTAGTACACGATAATTCAGATTTAACACCCATATCAAAGTTCCAATACTTGCGGTCTTGTTTAACTGATAGCGCAGCAAAGTTGATTCAATCATTAGAAATTACACCTGAAAATTATACTCAAGCTGTGGCAATTCTTAAATCGAGATATGGCAACAAAAGATTAATATTTCAATCTCACATAGAGAAACTTTTTGCTATAAAAGAATATTCAAGGCCAAACATAAGTGAGGTAAGAAATATAATTGACGTAGTTAACGCAAATCTGCGCGCCCTACAATCGATTGCCTCCGAAAATCAAATTTCTGATGGCATAATTTTATATATGATAACCTCAAAACTTGACCCAGAAACTCAAGCCAAATGGGAAGAAGTAAGTTTTACAGACTGGTCAGTTGATACCTCATTAGAATCAGTTTCACTTCCAAATTGGAATGATCTTTCAGTGTTTTTAGAAAAAAGATGTAAAACTTTAGAAATAGTTGCTAAAACATCGTCACCAAAACAACTTATCGCTCCACCTAGTCGGTTTATCAATTACAATCAATCTTCTTCAATGAAAAGACGTCAAATATCGTCACATATCGCTACAAATCAAACAACAAAATGCTTATTTTGCAATATCATTCCGGCACACAACGCTTTTTATTGCAACAAATTTACCGAAATGCCTACACATGAAAGATTTTGCATGGTGAAGCGTTTAAAATTATGTATAAATTGCTTGGGGTCTTACCACATAGCGACTTCATGCCCCTCAAACAACAGATGTCAACACTGTAAGGCAGCACACCATACACTTTTGCACAAAGATCAATCGCCACAACCATCATCAGGCAATACTCACCCTTTAACGACATCTTCGAACGAAATTAAATCACCTGCGGCACTACAAGTATTTGAAGAAAATAGCCAAGTTATATTGGGTACGGCCAGAGTAGAATTACAAGCACCAAATGGAAGGTCCATTACGGTACGTGCACTGTTAGACTCTGGGTCCCAATTACATTGTGTCACTGAAAAAATTGCACACTATTTACGAGTTTTTCGCAACAAGGTAAATATTGAAATAACAGGTATCGCTGGCAAAAAATCCGATGCTGTTAGCAATTGCACTCTGATATTAAAGTCAGCTACAAACGAATATGCCACACCACTCACAGCTATTATCATTCCATCCATAACCTCATATCAACCCCAGTCATCTATACATATTACCAATTTTAACATACCTGAAAATATAAGGTTGGCAGACAAATATTTTCACACGCCTGGCCCCATAGATTTGCTCATTGGAGCAGGATTGTTCTACGAATTATTAATGGTTGGCCAAATAAAAAATGAAGACACGCCAATCCTACAAAAAACCACGTTAGGCTGGATTGTCACTGGGGCATCCGTAAAAAATGAAAAAGAAACAAACAGCAAAACAGAATCAATCGATCTACAAACTTCATTGAGTGTAACGCCGTCATTAAAAAATTTACCAATTCTGGACAATCATCTAAGCAACAGAGGTAAACAAAAGAGAGCTGGTATGTTTTCATTTACTTGTTTACATAATTCAACAAAATTGTTATATACTTCTATTAATAATTCAAATGAGTCTTTATTGCAAACTATGTTAGAACGCTTTTGGAAAATTGAAGAACCTATCTGTGAGGTTAATCGTACAGCCGAAGAAGATGAATGTGAGCAATTTTTTGAAGAAACTACTACTAGGTGTCCAGTTACAAACAAATTTATAGTAAAACTTCCATTTAAGACGAACCCAATAGAGTTAGGGTCGTCAACTCAAATCGCTACAAGTAGATTTTATTCACTGGAGAAAAAATGGCAATCCAACGCAACTATTCGGAAAGAATATTGTGACTTCATTCACGAATATATCGATTTGCATCATATGGAAAAGGCGGCATTTAACGTAAGTTCAGACTATAATTACATACCACATCATTGTGTGGTCAAACCAGATAGCTCAACAACTAGGTTACGTGTTGTCTTCGATGGCTCATGTCGTACGTCCTCCGGATTATCGATCAATAACATTTTGCGTGTAGGACCCACTCTACAGGAAGATATTTTTTCTATATTATTGAGATTCAGGCTGCATAAGTTTGTGTTAGTAGCAGATATTGCCAAGATGTACAGGCAAGTTCTTGTCAACGAAGATGATGTACATTGGCAAAGTATTATATGGAGAGACAGTCCAAGTGAGCCCCTGTTAACGTACGTGTTGAAAACAGTTACATATGGCACCAGCTGTGCGCCATATTTAGCTGTGAAATGTTTGCAAGTATTAGCAAAAGAAGAAGCATCAGAATACCCTGTGGGTTCCAAAGTTACATTGCGTGATTTTTATGTAGACAATTTGATGACCGGTGGAAATAGCACCGATGAGGTGATTGAAATCAAGCGCCAAGTTGTTGAATTGTTAAAAAAGGCCGGTTTTCCACTCCGAAAGTTTGCCGCCAATTGTGAAGTTATATTAGCTGATGTTCCAAGTGCTGATAGGGAGGAAATCGTTAAGGTCGACGATTCTGAATACATTAAGACACTGGGTCTTAAGTGGTTACCACAAGAAGACAGTTTCAGCTATTTTTTCAATCAATGTCAAGTTTCTACCACTAAAATCACTAAAAGGACGATTTTATCCGAGACAGCAAGATTATTTGATCCCTTAGGACTAGTTAACCCCATTGTAGTACGGTGCAAGCTATTGCTACAAAAAATTTGGTCGCTGAAGTTGAACTGGGATGAATCGGTGCCACAAAATATTATGATGGAGTGGGTTGAAATCCAAAATCAATTAAAAATTATTACAAAAATCAAATTGCGCAGGTATGTCAATTTTAACATTTACACTAATATCCACGCATTTGCAGATGCAAGTTCTAAGGCCTATGGTGCATGTGTATATGCCGTCACAGATGGGAAATACTCTTCACTTTTATGTTCCAAGTCACGCGTTGCACCGCTTAAACCTATTAGCCTTCCTAGACTGGAATTATGCGCAGCCTTGCTGCTGGCACAACTTTTAAAATCGGTGCTTAAGACATTATTACTACCACCTCAAAAAATTATTTGCTGGTCTGATTCAACCATAACACTGTGTTGGATAGCTGGAGATTCAACGCGTTGGAAGCCCTTTGTTAAGCATCGAGTCGAAAAAATAAAACAAATCTTGCCATCTGCTACCTGGCGTCACATTCCTTCACAAATGAACCCAGCAGACATTTTGTCACGTGGTGCTACAGTAGATGCAATAACTAACAAATTATGGCTTCATGGTCCAGAAATTTTACTTCAGGATGAATCCTGTTGGCCCATTACTTCGTACATCTACTCCGATGAAGTAAACTGTGAAATGCGAAGAACCGTTTTAGTTACAACAACAAACTCATCTACAGCAAAAATTGACATATTGTCTAATCACAAATACATTAATAGTTATGAAAAATTTCTGAGAATATTTGTATATATTTCTCGTTATGCCATTTCGATAGTTCATAAAGAAAGCCCAAAAATTGGTCCGATTGAAGCTGAAGAATTAAAACAATCACTGGAATTAATCTGTCGCCTAATTCAAGGTCAAGTATTTGCACAAGAGCTGCAACGTCTTAAAGCTAATCAACCGATTGATCGTCAATCAAAATTATTTACGTTATCACCTTTCGTTCACAATAGCCTTATACGAGTAGGCGGACGTTTAAATAATGCAATCTTGCCGTTTTCAGTAAAACATCCGATAGTATTACCATCAACACATGAATTTGTCCACACAATAATTCAATATTATCATCGTAAAAACTTTCATGCCGGAATCCAAACAACACAAAATATACTTCGTGAAAACATATGGATACTAAGAGCCAAGCAAATAATCAGGCATATAATACATAATTGTGTTTTTTGTTACAGGTTTCGCCCTGTTACAGAACATCAAGTTATGGGAGCACTGCCAACAGACCGTGTAAGTCAATTTCACCCTTTTTCCGTTTCTGGCGTAGACTATTGTGGTCCATTTTATATTACACAAAAAATACGTGGTCGGTCACCAATTAAAGTATACATAGCAATATTTATTTGTTTTTCGGTTAAGGCCGTTCATTTAGAACTAGCACCAGACCTAACAACAAATGCATTTATCGCAGCATTAAAGAGGTTTATATCTAGAAGAGGGCGCTGTGCTACAATTTATTCCGATAATGCCACAAATTTTATAGGCGCTAATAAAGAGTTAAGAGCATTATTACAACACTTTTTATCTGAAGAACACAATAATATGGTATATGACAGCTGCCGACAAGAGGGTATAGAATGGAAGTTTATACCCCCACGTTCACCTCATTTTGGAGGCTTATGGGAAAGTGCTGTCAAGCAAGCAAAGCATTACATTCGTAGAGCTGTTGGCGTTCATATACTTACGTTTGATGAACTTCACACTGTATGCTGTCAAGCTGAGGCTATTATCAATAGCAGACCGCTCACCCCAATATCAAGCGACCCAAATGATCTACGCCCGCTTACACCTGCACATTTTTTAATAGGTAGACCATTAAGCACTATTTTAGAGCCTTCTATGACCAATGTTAATCCAGCTTCGTTAAAAAGGTATCATATTATAAGGTGGATTCAACAAGAGTTTTGGGATCGCTGGCGAAATGAATACCTGAAAATCCTACAGCAAAGAACAAAGTGGTTCACTATTCAAAACAACATCAAACCAAATGATCTAGTGCTAATTAAAGAAGACTCAACACCACCATTGAAATGGCCAATTGCCCGAGTAATTGAAACATATCCAGGAAGTGATGGCCAAGTTCGAGTAGCATGCGTTAGGACAGCAGAAGGTTCGTTTAAACGGAGTATAACAAAGCTATGCAAACTGCCCATCGAAAGTAAGTTCAAAAATCATATTGGAAACAGCATTTCCAACGCGGCGGAGAATGTTAGATTATAGACTTTAATAAATTTCCTATTGGGGCTTGTATTCTTATTTGCTTTACATTCGTTGTTTTTATTGTACTATTTGTATCATAACTTGTATGTACCAACAAAAAAAACATGTAAGTTACCGTTCATCGCGACAGTCATTTAAACATTATGTAAAAAAAATGTATTTTTGTGAACCGAATTCTTTTGAAAAATACAATGTGTATAAGCAAATGCAATGATCTTTTTAGTAAGTAAAATCAAAATCATTCTTCTTTTTTCTGTCAACGACTAAGGTTGAATATTGTAAAAATAAATTTGAATTTATACTTAAAGAATTAAAAACTTGTTTTAATTTCATTTTAATTAATTTAAATTCATTTGATTTTTTAAAAGGCAAAAAAAGCTTTGCCTTCAACAGAGCGTCTAGTGGAAAAATTTGAATCCACAGGCACAGTACAAAATGTTCCCGTGCCAGTGTGACAAAGAAGTGCCCGTAGTGTCGAGAATATTGCTGCCCCTGAGGCTTCAGTGGAAGAAAGCCCAAATGTGCCTCTCACACGTCGATCTAAAGCTTTGGGCATCTCTGTGACGTCATTGTGGCGATTTTTGCGAAAAGATCTTGGCCTACATCCTTACAAGATTAAATTGACGCAAGAACTGAAGCCGCTTGACCACCAGAAGCGTCGTATGTTCGTGAATTGGGCTGAGCAACAACTTGAAAATGATTCGGATTTTCATCGAAAAATCATCTTCAGCGATGAGGCTCATGAGTCATCATTGCATCCCGAAAAAATTACGGTTTGGTGCGGTTTATGGGCCGTCGGTGTCATTGGGCCGTACTTGTTCCGTGATGATCAAGACAGGCACTTACTGTGAATGGGAATCACTACCGTTCAACGATAACCGAATATTTTTGGCCCCAGTTGGATGATATAGACTTGGAGGACATGTGGTTCCAACAGGACGGCGCCACAAGCCACACAGCGAATATCACAATCAATTTATTGGAAACCAAGTTTGGGGAACGTGTTATCTCACGAGATGGTCCAGTCGATTGGCCGCCTCGGGCGTGCGATTTGACGCCGTTGGACTATTTCCTGTGGGGCTACGTCAAGTCTATGGTCTATGCCAACAAGCCAGCGACGATTGATGAACTTCGTACGAATATCGAACATGAAATTGCAGCAGTATCGGCCGATTTATGCTTGAAAACCGTCGAAAATTGGGTTCAACGTCTGTACTTCTGCAAGCGTGGCCGTGGTCGCCATGCAAAAGAGATCCATTTCCATACATAATGGCATCGAACGTACTTTCACAGGAATAAAGAATTTCATTGATATCGTTTTTGTTTTATTTAAAAAAACTTTTGTAGCGCTCTTATTGAAAAACCCTTTACAAACAGCAGCACAAAGTTATTATACCCACATAGTGGTATAGGGTATAAAAATGATATTTACGCTCTGCACACTGGTATGGAGGGTATAAATATTAAATTTGTAAAATTTAAGACATACCCGATACAGAAATTTTTCGAAAAATTAAGTTTTTCATATATGATATTTTTGTTTTTTAATACACCATGTAAAAACGGTTTAAAGCTCTTTTCAACGGTATTAAACACTATATAGAAATCATTCAAAGAAAATACAGAACACGCACAAAAATGTTTTTTGAAACTTAAACCAAAATATTTCTGGATTGTAACAATCATTTTTCAAATATTTTGCATATTTTTAAAATTTATAAACCGCAATATTACATAAATTCAATTCCTTTCCAATAGCATATAATTTACAATAAATATTTTGTGCGAAAAAAAGTAAGAAATTCCAAGTCAGTGTAATAGTACTAGGCTAGTATAGTAAGACCTTCAAAGAGTTTGACACTCTCATTTCGTTCTTCAACAAAAGCTTCAGCAAATCATGTTGGACGAATTTTATCGAATGAAGTCTTCAAAAAGATTGTCATTTTCGACCATTCTTATACAAAGTTTTTGAATTAAATAACATATTCAGGGCATATGATTATTATTTATTAGTAGAGTAGAAGAGTAGTCTACACATGAGTGATATTTTTAATATTAAATTAAACATTCATCAGTATTCTATTTTTTACATGGATATCTGAAAAAAAAATATTAATTTTAGCTTTAGCTACAATTTTGCTAAAAAATGAAATGAGAAATCATGAATGAGTCTTTTGATATGGCTGAAAAACTAACCACACAAATATCAAGTTAAGAAAAAAATATAAATGGTCATGAAAAAAAGCTTGGTCTGAGAACGGCAAAGTCTTTGGTGGTTTTACTAGACTAGACTAGTAATTTCACCCTGACTTGGAATTTCTGACCCCCCCAGACAATGACTCCGAAAATGTTCCACTGAGTTATTGGAATGTAATTTTCAAAATTTTTGTTTACTTCTAATATTAACGATTGAATTGAGGTTATTGAGACTTTCGTCTCATCTATTTTAATATGTTTCAGAGATAACTGGTGCCTTTTGAGATCAACAAATAAATTAAGATCTTTGAGATTTTGATATCTTCTCTTATGTAAGGATCAGAGACTACTGGTACCTTCTAATATTCTGGATTGAGTTTTGTTTTCTAAGAATTAATTTTCATCTGTTATTCATTACACTGTCCAACAGCATTTTTGGAACAGAATAGCGACCCTATAATTCTGAAACGGTATGTTGAGTAGATCATTTTTGTAGAACAAACTTATGGTCCAGCACGTCTGATTATTTTTTTACAGTGGGTCAAAGTTTTCATTTTTTGGTCGACGGGAGCATTATACTTTATGAAAAAAATGCTGTAAGTTAATGTCTGAGAGAATTCTTATGGTCAGAGTTGTATTGTGGAATTGTATGAGGATTATTTTTGTGGAAGATTTTAACCCTCTAACTTATGGGTGGAAGATTTTAACCCTCTCTTTATGGGTCAATTTGACCCTTTTTTCGAGAAAATCAAAAAATATCCTTTAAAAAAGGACATTTAAGAATTAAAATATTCTACGAAAAAGTTTGCCGAACAATTTCAGTTGGAGTCACCAAAGACACCATTGTTGTAAATAAAGCTCTTTATGCTTAATTAGTAAAATTATACACCAACATATACAAAACAGGTAAAAACGGCGTCAAGTTCGGCCGGGCCAAACACTGAGTTCTCGCGTCTAGTCAGCTGTGACTTACAAATCGGGTGTGATATTTATTAAAATTAATAATAAAAAATAAAAGAAAAAATTCAAGCATAATTGAGCTACTAAGCAGTACATATCGGGTGTGATTTTTACTAAAATTAATTTAAAAAAAGAAAAATTAAAGCTTAAATATGCATGGCGGATTCTGTTTGCAAATTAAGAGATTGGTTTTGTTTTATTTGTGGACATTTTACGCACCATCAAAGCAGAAGAAAGATATTGCCTACAATTGAAGAACCATATTTTCTTTTCTTTGGAATACGATTTTTATCTGAAGCTTGGATACCAAAAACCGTATGTACTACTTGCGAAAGTGGTCTTTTGACCTGGTACAAAGGCGGTACTAAGGCGCTGCCATCTTCTGCGCCTATTACATGGATTGAACCTGAAGATCACAAATCAGATACTTGCTATTTCTGCGTATATTACAAATTTGGTAGAAGCCAAAGGCACTACGCGACAATGACATACGAAGCAACAAATAATGTCATTTTACCAGAAGTGCGCTGTGAAGGCGTTCCGGTGCCTCAACCGCCTACACATACATTTTCGGCCAATATGACAGTCGCCAATACAGAAATAACAGCGGCGGTTGAAAACATATCAGATATAAGTTACTTGCCTCTTGATGGTTTAAACATATGTCCTAATTTGGTAGACCAAGCTTATTTTGAAGATCTTGTAAGAGATTTAGGACTAACAAAAGAGAAAGCTGAAATATTATGTTCCAGTTTAAAAACAGGAATTTGATAAAAGCCGATGTAAAAGTTACATTTCCAAGAAAAAGACACGCCGATCTGGAAAGTTATTTTAAAAAATCAGAAGAACTTGTATACTGTTGCAGTATTGAAGAGGTTCTAAAATATCTAAAGCTTCCACTGGACTCTTCCGCTTGTCGACTATTTATAGATAGTTCAAAACACAGCTTAAATGCAGTTTTACTGCACAATGGAAATCAGCATCCATCAATACCGGTTGCGTATTCCACAAAAAAGGAGGAAACATACGCAAATATTTCAAATCTCTTAAATAAAATTGAATACAATAAATATAAATGGGAAGTATGCGCAGACTTCAAAATGATTGCAATATTGACTGGAATGCAAACAGGATACACAAAATATATGTGCTTTCTTTGTAAATGGGATTCACGTGCTACCAGCAGCCATTATCATATTAAATATTTCGAAGAACGTAAAGAAAATATTATTGGTGACTTAAATGTAATCCATGAATCCCTTGTCCCAAAAGATAAGGTCATACTTCCACCGCTGCATATTAAGTTGGGCGTGGTGAAAAATTTTATTAAAAGCTTAAATACACAAGGAAATGCTTTCAAACGCATTCAAACAATTTTCCCCAGATTATCTGCAGCAAAATTAAAAGAAGGTAACATACGGTTTTAAGATATAATTTATTTCATTCAATGTAAATTACCTTTTCTAGGAATGCTCGTTGGACCCGATATACGAAAATTATTACAAGATGAAGAATTTTATGGGTTTCAGATGAACACGGTGAAAGGTTTCATCAGGATATAAAGGTATTGGAAGAAAGATTCCAAAGGAAATCCCAAAGTGTAATGCTTGCTGAATACGTATGGGGCTTGTACAGAAACCTTGACCCATCGGAACATTCAAGTCAAGCTAAATACAGGAAAGCGTATTAAGTTTAATCTTTAATCCATTGTCATACTACTGCTATTTCCCAATTCCCTTTTACTCGAAAATTTGAAGCAAAAAAAATAAATATGTACATACTATAATAAACCAGTATTAAACCAAAATTATAATTTTTTTATAGAAGTTGGCGTGTAATTTTGCCAATTAATCGTAAAGAGCTTTATTTACAACAATGGTGTCTTTGGTGACCCACACTGAAATTTTTCGGCAAACATTTTCTTAGAATATTTTAATCCTTAAATGTCCTTTTTTAAAGGATATTTTTTGATTTTCTCGAAAAAAGGGTCAAATTGACCCATAAAGAGACCAGTTACAGGGTTAAGATCTTCCACAAAAATAATCCTCATACAATTCACCAATACAACTCTGACCATAAGAATTCTCTCAGACATTAACTTACAGCATTTTTTTCATAAAATATAATGCTCCCTTCGACCAAAAAATGAAAACTTTGACCCACTGTAAAAAAATACTCAGACGTGCTGGACCATAAGTTTGTTCAACAAAAATGATCTACTCAACATACCCTTTCAGAATTATGGGGTCGCTATTCTGTTCCATTCAAAAAGTCTTAATTTGTTGGACAGTGTTATTAAAATTTAATTTTCTGTGACTTCTCGTAACTTCTGATATTCAACTTTAAGCAAAGGCTTCCGAGACACTGGACAATAAGCTCATAATTTTTAAAGGCTTTGAAATCTTTAAAAAATATTAAAAAAAAAAATAAAACATAAATAAATAAATTCCTGTCATTTTCTTCCAGACTATGTAAAAAAAATATAAAAAATAAATTATATAAATATGTATGTAAATGTATAATTCTATCTATATATTAATAATATTAATATTTTCCTTTTGAATTTTTTGTTAGTAATTTTATCGATCGATTAAAAAAAATACTATTTTCAGTTTCCAAATACCTTTTACTAGACCGCACTAATAATTAATTCAACGATTCAACACCACAACTCAATATAAACCGTATGCCCTTTACATAATTATCAATAAGCCCACGACAATTAAAAGAAATGAACTTTAACAATTGACATCACACATTCCACTACATTAACTCAGCTATCAACAACCCCATTGAACACCATTTGAGAAGGTGGTAGTTGCCAATTTAACTTAACTAGCCCTTCCTTCGAAACATTTTTGTTTACCAACTTTTATGTGTTGTTATTCATTAGAAAAAAAAAATATTGTACGCGAAAACGCAAAAGAATTATAAAAAAAAACATTTCATTCAAATCTTTTGCTGTCACTGATAAGCCCGCGCAAAAATATGCGCCTGTCCTTCATGCAAAATACATACAAACATACAATTCAACCTAACATGCTAATAATCTTCATCATTATTACTTATCGTCGGTGCAGTCGTCATCATAAACAACAACATACTCAATTTACACATGCAATATTCGCATTTCTCGTCCCTCTACCATTATACTACTTCCACTCTATTGTTTAAGCAAATGACCATATATTTTTTAGTGTTGCCAGAGGAGGTAGAGAACATTCGCGATTGGGGATTTTCAATTATAAACAAGAGGAAATTCAGAAAATACTCTTTATACGAAGGTACTAATGGCTCATAACTCAAATGATCCATAATCTAATTCTTGATATTACCATGTTGCCAAAACTTGAGATACTTATTCTTTGAAACTGGTTTTCAAAGGTTTTAAATATAAAAGAGTAGCATAATATGGATGCACATTATTTTTGAAAGATTTAAAAACCTTAAAAACTTATGATCTATGATTGTCCAAAGTCTCAGAAACCATCACTCAAACTTGAATATCAGAAGTTATTAAAGGTCACAGAAAATTAAATTTTAATAATGAATAAAAGGTGAAACCAATTTCTCAGAAACCAAAATTCAATTGTCGGAATTAAAAGGTACCAATAGTCTTTGAAATTTGTTACTTAATTTTGAATAAAAGAAGGACCATATTATATGATCCTTGTATAAGGGATGAGACGAAAAACTCAGAGACCTTAATTCAGTTGTGGATCTCAAAAAGCACTATTATACCTTTGCTATAGTAATCTCCAAAACTTGTTACAACAGAAAATACCAAAGTCTCAGAAATCTAAATTCAATTCGTTAATATTAGAATTTACCAAAAGTTTCAAGACTTTAGTCAGGGTTAAATATCTAGGCCAGTATATCAAAACCCTCAAAAGTTTTGGCTTTCTCATGCCAAACATTTTTTATGACCTTCCACATTTTTTTCCTTATTTTTTAATATTTGTTTGCTTAGTTTTTCAGCTATAACTCAGGAACCATTGAAGATTTCTCATTTCATTGTTCCGCAAAATTGTAGCTAAGGCTTAAATTTTGTATTAATATATCGATGTAAAAAATAAAATAAACAATTAAGAATACTATAGTCGCTCTAGACCGACTGTACGATGTCATATACCATGCTTTTTGAAACCCTACCTCTTAGGTGCATCTAAATAGATATAGAAAATAAGTATAAACCAAATTTTGTTAATTTTTTGCCTTCGAATGAAAATGTGCGTATCGGATTCTATATTTATATGGGGACTAGGTCGAAAAATGGACCGATCTTGACCATATTTGGTAAGGTCACATATTTTTTGCAAAAACATATACAAGCCAAATTTGAGAAATATATGTGCAATATTATTATTTTTATTAGCTTTAAGGCCAATTCCATAGTGACAGACCTGACATTTAGTGGTCTTTCTAATACAATATCATACAGTAAAATTTTTTCATTTCATTTTCATAAAAATATACAAAATTATGCAGACGGACCTGACCAACATCTTCACCATTAGAAAAAGTGAGAAAGTAATATTGTTATTAATATTTAGGGTGTAAAAAGCAGTCGTTACAGATATGACAACAAACAGACATCATTTTAGAGGATGTTTGGCTCTGAAGTTATTTGTATGACATATAAGAAACAGTTGTTTATAGCTAATATAAGAGTTAGTTTTTAAAAAAAAGCATATAAAAAACATGAATTCTAAAATAAATTATAGTAAAAAAAAATATCTTGTAATGTGACAGACATGACACTGGCTTTATTTTCAAAATTACTTAATTATACTTTTCCTTTCTTATTGGAAAAAAAGCGGCTATAAAAATATTCTAAATATATCTAACAAACTATTGTCAAACTTTCATACCCTTTTCTTTGAAATGGTTTCAATAAAAATTATTTTAATCAAAATCTTAAAATTGGACCTAATTGACATTTGCATGGAATTACCCTTAACTGAAGATCGGGAATCAGCTTTATATGAGGGCTATGACTAAGAATTGTTCTATAGGATTTATTTTTGGACTACTGATTACTGGATGTAATTAACGTGCACAAACCCAATTTGACTGAGATCTATTTAATAATTTTGATATTATGGCAAATTAAGTCGATCTTACAGGGGTCATTTTCACCAATTTCAATTGCGTTCGTCCTATTGAAGCATATACACCAAATTTGATCAAAGTATACATATATATATTTGTGACCTGTAGTTTGATTATAAATTTTATATTTACGCACATACAGACGGACGAATGGACGACATCGCTAAATCGATTCTAGGTGATTCTGAGTCGATTGGTATAAGAAGGTGGATCTAGGTGAAATATTTTTGGTTGTTACAAACATCAGCACAGAGTCATTATAACCTGACTACATAGTGGTATTAGGTATAACAATTCTGATGTATGTTTGATTTAATATTGAAAATATCACTTCTGCGTAAACATCTCGTCCACTCTATTAATAAATAATAATGATACGCCATGAATATGTTATGTTTTTCAAAAAATTTATTAAAAAAGGGTAACAAAATAAAATTTTTGAAGATTTTAGTAGATAAAATTAGTCCAACTTGATTTGCTGAAGCTATTTGCTGAAGAGTGAAATGCGAAATCATCAATGGTTCTTGAGTTATAGCTGGAAACTAGGCAAACAACCATCAAGATAAGAAAGAAGTATATATAAGGTCTCAGAACGCCAAAACCTTTATAGGTTTTACTATACTGGCCTAGTACTTTCCCTCTGACTTAGAATTACCCACCCTCCAGAATGACTGTTGTACAATGTTATCAAAGTTAAGTAAATTCTATTGGTCATGTGGTCTGGCCTTATCCTGTGATTCTGTTATGGTGATGGACGTTCAGATGAGATTAAGTACACGCTTTAAGTTCCATATATACTTCCAAATTACCAAGGGCAATAATAAAATATAACATTATTATTCGAAGTTAATTCAAAATCAAAATTGCTCCTGTAAACTACCAGCTATTATTTGACTACTGTGAAAGTTTGAACATTCTGCGGTATTTAATTTATGGTTGACAGCCATTGAGAGTAGAAACCATCGAGAATTTTTGGAAAAACAGAAAAAAGTGAATTTGGAGTGCTCAGAAAATATTCTTAATGGTGGAAAATAAAACATTACGGAAACCAAGTAAATGCTTGTTAATCACTATGGTGACTCTGCACTATCAATTTCAATGGTTTTTTAAATTATTAACCAACACTCAGGGATGCCCCCTACAATTGCAATGCAATGTTGATCTCATGAAATTAGATTAGGGTAAGGAGGAATGTGTTAGTAGTGTGTGTGGATATTTGACGGATGTGATCTACTATAGAAGTGGGTATTATGAAATGAAACTGAGAAGAACGCATCCCACAACCCACATTCCGATGATGTTGTAACGATTCAATAGCTTAATTGTAGGTATTTCAGCGGAATTAAATAGATGTTAGAATTAAGTACACGAGAAAACACTTTACTTGTTGAAGTTTATTTCAGGAGTGAAAGCAATTAATACAAAAAGAAACTTAGAAACTAACTTATAAATGACATTTCTATTTGACAGAAGAGTATAATAGTGTTTGGGTTGAATATAAGAGAATGATAATCACAGGATGATCATTAACTAACATTACTGTTATTAATGAGCATCAACGCCCTCCTTTGTATACAGTCCAGTAGCTCCAAAATACTACTGTTATTAAGTGACTTCAAGGGCAGGTACTACATGTATCTTATGGTTTTAATTAAATAATGAACACATCATTTTTCAGTTAAAAGTATAAATTGAATCTTGATTTTTATCGTTGAGCTGTGGCTCTATTTATATGAATTTTGTACAGTTTTTGTCTTAGAAATTCTAGCTTATCATAAACACATATTTATTTCGTTAAGTATCATGAAGGATCATATTGCTGTATTCAAATCAAATGTGTGTCAATCAAATGTTTGTTCAGCACAAATTATGCATTGAATAATTTGTATCGTTATTGATACTTTATTTATTCATACACAATGCATGTATTCTTATCAATACTTCACCTGTTTGGTTAGTGAGGTAATCTACAGTACACTACACTATTGTCCATACATGGGAGTTGTATTCCATTTTCGGTCGGATGTAAATGGTATAGATTTTAAGGAGATCAGGAGTGAATAATTTTTGCATCGTTTGAGAAAACTAAGGCACTTGAATACTTCTGCCAACACTTGGAAAACATGTTCGTTGCGATGAACATCGCATTCTCATTTCGATTCCTCAATACCACCATCCATCTATTAACTTCAATGGTTAAGAAATGTTTTACTTTAATTCAGTGTGATTGTACTAGCAAAAATGATGCCGAACATTCAGGTAACCCAAAAGAGGTTACCAAGCCAGAAATCGTCGACAAAATCGTTGGAATGATATTGGACGATCGCAGAATGAAAATCTATAAAGCAGCTGAGGCTACATCTGAATGGGTAAATCATATTTTATATGTAAATTTGGCACAGGAAAAAAGCAATTACTGCACTGGGTGCCGCAATTTCTCACACTCGACCATAAGCTCAACCGTGTGACCACTTCAAAGGAGTGTTTGGCAATATTTAACCGCAAGCCGAAGTCCTTTTTGTGACATTTTGTCATCGTAGACGCGACATGAATCCATTACAACTCACCAGAGGTCTAGGAACAATCAAAGCAGTGGTCTTCTCTGGAAAAACTTTTTTATTCCAAAAGTCACTGCGTTATCACACCGGTCACAAAATTATTTATTTTCCAATTAACTTTATTTTGGGTTTAGCTTATATCAAGCATCGGACCACATATTCACTTTGACGGCAACTCTATCAACCATTTTCAACAATAACAATCAGCAATTCTACGTTTTTCACTCATTCTCTTAAGCACACTGTTCTCTTTAGTTATTTTCACCTGATTTACCCCAGCAATATCCATACATCATCAGTCAATTCGTTAAAGCTACTCATGTTTTTGTTATTCTTTTGCTTGAATGAACAACATGCAATTCATTGCAGCGTAAACTGCCACTATGACTACGAATAACACCACAAACTATTCGACTTACTACTCGTACCAGTGCTACTTTATAACTACATACAGACGTGTACATCAAGTACTCGTATTAACAGCGCCAATTATTCTATACTATACTGTAAATACACTGTAACTGATCCACTGGTACTCGTATATTAACAATAACAACAATATCGTTTTTTTTTTGTTCTCTCTGAACGAAAACATCACAACATAAACATGGCATGTTGTTGTTATTGTTAATATATTTTTAACAATTTGCAACAACAACAATTAAAACAGTGCCAGTAAACGACACACGTTGCATGATGCGTTGTCATTGATGTTATTATTACTGCTATTTACAAATTATATACAATGTATATATACGCAGGCATACATACATGCATATGTATGAAGTTATATTTACGTGTGGCTAAGTATGCCTTGTGTGCATATTTACCGACAATAATGGCCGCCCTCTTATGGTAGTGTAAAAAATGCATTTTTTTCGCGTAAATATTTATTAGAGTTACCATGAGTGTTTTCTGTTTTTTTTAATTCTTTAGAAAAAAGGGAGAGTATTTAATACATTCGATCTTATCTCAGCCTTTAAAAGTCTACAATGTACTAATTCAAAGTTGTTGTTGAGAAATTCAACAATGTTAAAAAACAATGACAGGAATTAATAATTGAATGTTTTTAAGATGATACAAATATACATAAATAATTTTACTACTAAACTGCAGCTTCTGCGCAAATTAATTTGAACAAATGTCATAATGGATCGTTACAAGTCAGGGTGCCAGTAATAGGTCAGTAGAGTAAAACATTCAATAGATTTGGTATTCTCAGGCCATTCTTCGCCAATAGCTTCAGCAAATCAATTTTTAATAAAAATTTGATAGTTTCCCTTTTCTTCAGGGCGTATGATTATTTTTTTATCAGTAAAGTGGGAGAGATGTATGCGTATGAGTGATATTTTCAATATTAAATCAAATATACATCAGTATATTTTATTAGATTTTTTAAATGGATATATTAATTAAAATTATTTATTTAAGCGTTAGCTAAAGAATAAAATAAGAGGTCAACAACAGCTCTTGAGTTATAGCTGAAAAACTAAGCAAATAAACCTCAAACCTTTACTATACTGATCTATTATTTGTATGCATGACTGTCACTTGTAACAACTCTAGTTAAAAGACAAGTACAGTTTGACTTGTTAGGCCCAGTGACCATCTGAAATTGCTTGTCGTTCTATGCCTTCACTTCTAGTTTGCCTCAGCAATGGTCAAGAAATCAAAATATCCGGAAGACAAATCCATTTGCATTAGTGTGACCTTGAAATGTAAATAGCTGACCTCAAGTAAAACTGAAATATCATTACATCGGATAGGGGAATTATCCGATTTTCAAAACATATAATCTATAAAAAAAAACCGGAATATTGATCAGTTATTTAGTTAATTAAGTCGAAGACCGTGATGCTGCTGCGATATCTGTGAAAAATAGTGTTGAGTTAGCTGCTTTATTATCCAATCCGATCCATTTAGAATCCCGGAGGAACAAGTTTATCCTATTGATATTCATGCCAAATAGACATATAGATTCCCGATATTAAATTGCTTCAGACCGCAAAATATTAATTGTTTAGCAATATCAGTAGAAAATGTAGTTAAAATATTGGATAGAGATCTTTTTACAATACAATCATTAAAATTGAAACTATACATATCAGTAAATAAATATCGGTTATAAAATCGATTTTTCCTGCTAACGATGATGTTATACCCGTATATAATATTCTTTAAGTTTTCTGGGTACACTACTACAGATCAGCCAGTGTTGGACTTCCAAAATGTTTCAATCCCCGACGGGCCTAGGCTGGACATTGACAGAGGAAGTGTAATGCTGTTTTATCTCATCTTCATTTTTGGCAAATTTCACAAAAGCCTCTGCATGGAATTCCCAATTCGGCGACGATCATTACTGGGCCATTCATTCTTGTATTAGAACATTGACGTTCATATCGCCATCTGCTTATGACAAGTTGATAAATCAGTGATTCATATTTCAGATTAATTGTGTTAAGCGGTATATTAGGAGTAAACAAGATCTCGTCTTCATAAAAAGTAGCTTTACTAGTTCAACTGCAATATAATTTCCGATAATATCCCTGAGTCCCAGCACCCAGATGATTGTCAAATTCAAATGTCTCGCTGTCTCGTTCATAGCCATCCTTCATTCTTGAACAGGAGAGATTTGATGGCGAATTTTTGTCGGTGAAGGTATAATTATCACTGCATGATATCCGTTGACATCCTATCCAAATGATAACATATTTAATAGCCGTGATTTCGACCAATATTGGTTAAAAGAAAAGAAATTAAAGTTTGGCCCTCGGCTCTGATAATCAACATATTTCAATCGCTGTTACCATATGATTTAATTTGGCTGGCTCATTAATTCAGTATCTATCAAGTAGCTATGAATATACTTCAGGAAGAAAGGATGCCGTTGTCAATCGATGCTTTTGTAGTACGGACTCGCATGGTATTAAATGCAGAGCTACTTTTAAACTCAAGCGATCATCAACCTATAATGGGAAGACTACTTGACATCGTTCAAATCATACAACTAATTAGTTACATTCTCTCTCGTTTTCCGACATTTAACCCAGTATCGAGTGCGGTTAAAAACGGCTATTGTTGATACCTATTAATCGAGTAAGAAATAAGGGAATGCATATGTAGTTTATGTTAAGTTAGATGGGATGCCCGATCGAAGACGAGTACACTCGTTGGCCCTTTAGAAATCTTCGGAAGGTAGAGATAGGAAAAAGGTTATAAAAGTACAGATAGGTTATATAAGGAGTACGGAAAAGAAAAGATAATTAAAATTAACTTTTTCATCCGCTATGTGTCCCTCCTGAACCAGCTATATACCCTCAAGAATTCCGCAAGGTCGTCGAGTGGAACATCTTTATCGAAAAATTTTTTCCTCTAGAAAGTCTGGTCATCTTCTACCAAAAGTCCTCTTGCAAATGTAGAAATCACATAACGCCCTGTTAGTCCTTTCCTCTACGTTACTCGACCAAGTGAGTTTAGAGTCCAGAATAACACCCAATCTCAGAGGATTGAACTCAGGTATCTTTGTCTTTGTATTAAAGAGAACCAACTCGGTTTTAAAGGGTAATTTTAAATAACTTCATTTAAATATTAATTTTTACAGCAACTAAATAACTTTTCGTAGACATTAAAAAGTATTGTCCTCTTACAAATGTTCCTGGTTCTGGAGTCTCAAATGATAACGATTTCGTCACATTTTCTGAAGAAATAATGTACGAAATAAAGAAACTACCAAATTCGTAAGTTACTACCGATGGGAACATTTGTTTTCTGAAGTACAATCTGAAAAATTGATTTGCGGAGAATTCTTCGAAAACAATTCTACGAATACAATTCTTCGTAAATACAATTCTTCGAATAGCAGTTTTTCAAATAACAATTCTTCGAATAACAATAACCATAGAGCTTTTCAACTATAGCGCGATATAATCAGAGATTTTCAACTATAGCGGGGAAGAATTGTTTTTGAAGAATTGGTATTCGAAGAACTGTTATTCAAAGAATTGTTTTTTCGAAGAATTGTTTTCGAAGAATTTTTTCGAAGAATTACTTTCGAAGAATTTTCCGCCGACCGAAAAATTACCGAAAAAACGTTTTCGTTGGCTTCTAAAGTCTCTAAACTCTGTTATGTTATTATATAAATGCATTTGCGTCGGTACGCATACCTTGGATGTTAGTGTCACAGCATTTTGTGGGTCCAACATTGAATATTTCTATAAACCGATCTTCAGATTACTTATAAAAACTGGTTTTAATTAAAACCACCAAGAAAATTTGCTTTCTTTATTTAGATTGACTTATCTAGATTAGTCTAAAGTTTAATGGAATAAAAAATCTCTTGTTTCACGTATCAGTCCAATATATATTCATTTAAAGGATTTTAGTCCAATAGTTCCGTAATCCAATGTTAATCATTCAAATTTATTGGTATCACAAAATATGGTAACTCTAGTATATTTAAAAATGTTGAATAAACAACATACTAATACTTATACCCAAAATAAAAACCAAATAAAACACTTGCAAAACAACAACAAAATATCTATTTGTTTGGCGCGTAGAATTTATAGAGTATAGTAAAAATGTGCGCCTATGACTGAAGTATATAATATACACGTTTTTATATAATGATAAGTGTATTTCGAACAGTCCAAAGAACTTTTACTATTCGAACTTATGAGTATTTAAAATAATCCAGATTAAGAGTTTCTACAAAATTCTAATGATTTGGTTGTCTAAGATTTGTTTTAAACAAGATGTCTGTAATTGCTCTTTAACGGTAATGTAATGACCTTTTCTGACTGTCGTTTGGAATTCTGGCATACATTCTATTAGGAAACTATAATTTAATGCTTGTGTCTTCTTTAGGTGAAAAAATAACTTTATAATAAAGACTACTGGTATTATCTACATTAAAAATGCTCCTGTTCTTTTTGAACATTTTATTTACCAAAAGCTTTTAAAGATGATTATATTGTTTCTTTTTAACCAATAAAATGCTTCCGAATCCACGTGATGATATTATTTAAAGAATTTTTTAAGAATCACCTTTTACATCCTTAAATGTCGTATTCAGGCTGTTACACTTTGAATCTTTACCATGGGAGGAAACTCTAATGCTTTAAAATTGGTGTATTTTCCAAGGTGGATGAAGTCAGGACAGAAGCAATAGAATTTTTTGGCAATCAAACTACACAGTGCAACAGATATTCTGGGGGCTGAGAAATTCCAATTCAGGCCAGTATATTAAAATCTCTAAAGGTTTTGTCATTTTCAGGCCAAACTTTCATATCATTCTTCAGCAAATAGTTTCAGCAGATCAAGTTGGACTAATTTTATCTAAAGAAATCATAAAAAAATGTAATTTTTACCCTTTTTTGTAATTGTTGATTTAATTACATAACATATTCAGGGCGTATTATTATTATATATCAGCACAGTAGAATATATGTATATGAGTGATATTTTCAATATTATATAATTCATCAGTAATTTTTTGTGCTATTTTTTAATGGATATATTAATAAAAATTATTTATTTAAGCATTATCTACAAAGTTACTGAAGGACAAAATGAGACCTCGTTCAATAGTTCTTGAGTTATAGCTGAAACACTAAGCAAACAAACACCAATATAAGGAAAAACAAGTAAGAAAATTATAGTCGGTCTAGACCGACTATACGATACCCTATACCATGCGTTTAGAGACCCTATCTCTCAGGCCCAACAAATTGGATATAGAAAATAAGCATAAACCAAATTTGAGTGGGATTATTATTAATTTTTTCGGCTGCAGATATTAAAAAGTTCATATCGGATGCTATATCTATATGGGGACTAGGCCCAAAAATGGACCGATCCTGACCATGTTTGGAAAAGTCTCTTGTATTTTGCAAAAATATATACAAACAAAATTTGAGAAGAATCAGTGCAATATTTTTGTTTTTTTTTGATAGATTTAAGTGAAGATCGGAAGCAGCTCTATATGGGGCCTATGACTAAGAGTTGTCCAATAGGGATCATTTTTTGACTACTGATTAATGGATGTAATATATATGTACATACAAACCCAGTTTGACTAAGATTTGCATGGTAATTTGGATCTTATGGCAATATATGGTGATTTCATAGGGGTCATTTGTACGGGGGCTAGGTCTGAACATGGACTGATTCTCACCAATTTCAATAGCGTTCATCCCATGGCCGACAAAAGACTAATTACCAAATTTCATCAAAATATATTCATATTTGCGACCTGCAGTTTGATTAGAAGCTTTACATGGACACTCAGACGGACGGACGGACATCGTTAAATCGAATCAGATAGTGATTCTGATTCGATCGGATAATAAAAGATGGGTGTAGGTCAAATATTTTTGGTTGTTACAAACAGCAGCACAAAGTCATTATACCCAAACCACATAGTGGTATAGGGTATAAATATAAATGGTAATTTTTGGCTTGAGAATGCCAAGCCCTTTGTAGGTTTTTCTATACTGGCCTAGTACTTTCATCCTGACATGGAATTTCTCATCCCCCAGACAATGACCCCGAAAATTTGCCACACTATTACTTGGTTGAAGTTGTGGAAATACTCGACTACACTTTGATGACTTGAGTTCATAGTTTAATATGCTTCTTCCAAATCCGTTTTCCAACTCTTTCCATCAGCTCGCTATTTCGAGGCAATCGCGCCTCAATTTTTAGCAAGAATTTTATAATGTTCAATGGTAGACTTCCAAAACTGGCATGAGAAATTTCCTATCAGAATGTTACAATATTACCTTGTTTTTATAACAAGTAAACTACAGGAGGCACGATAAAATCTGCGTGCCATTTTAAGTCTAGATCGGGTCTTCAAACTTTAATAAAATTGTGTTCCATGCATATGCCAAGGTAAAAATAGATGTTCGCCACCGTAGAACAAACCTGAGCTGTTTATGAAGCTTCTGGGATCAGAGAAATCATGAAGCTGCAACGATCCCAATGACCAAGTCTAACTCTGGAGAGTGCCGGGTAATTGCAGAGAAAATGTTTGATACCCTCCACTTCCTTAACATCTATGCAGCTTTGACGGAAATCATTTGGCAATACCTCGAGACATTTAGCATGTCTTCAAAATCCGCGACAGCCGCTACGGTCTAAATCTGCGCTAGTAAAATTTTTGACTCAAGGTGGCCAGATTTGTATTGTAATTCTGCATTAGTCCATCTACAATTTGTCAGGCGCGAAGACGAAATTCCATTTTACAAGATTGCAGGGGTCTACTACTGCCTCCGAATTCCGCTGCAACCTATAACGTATTTCTGTGTCTGGCAAACCTGTCAGATTTGAAGTTTTCTACGATATGCCTCCCTTTTGGTATCCATATATTTCTAATATCAAACTGCTTGACCATATTATTTAAGGACGTATGGCTGTTAAGGGCAGTTGTAGTGTTTAGGAATATTGATGCCATGGATTTTGCTGTGGCTTCACTATCAGAGTAAATGGTATCTGCGGTTGTAGACAGGATGTGCCGTCCCCTTAAATCAGTAACTTCCTTTGTTATAATCACCTCTGCTTGATAAACGATACAATGATCTGGTAGTCATCAAGCTAAATGTAATCGAAGCTCCTTCGAGTAGACTCCAAAACATGCTTTGTCATTAAATTTCGATCGTTCCGCGTATAAATTTATTGACGATCTGATTCCAGGAGTCTTTCCAGCCCATCATGCCGTGGCTGGTATTAGGGCAGTATAGTGACCCAGGGTAGTCCACCTTCAATGTTATGGGCTTATCTTTCAGGATTACGTTGTAGCCAATGTTGCAGCCTTTTTAATGTTGTGTGTGCTTCTTACATAGTCGCAAGTCCAATACGGCTGATCTGGTAATATATAAAAAGGACTTAAATGTCAATTTTAAAATTTTCTTTCGTAATTTTTTTAAGCTAAGGATGACTGAAAAATTTAAATAGCATTTCTCAGATCTGCATACCTGTTTCCATTTTTGGATGCAAGACTCACAAATCTTCTTAAAATATACCTTGAATACCGGAGCTGATGCAGATTTGATATCAACGTACCCACAGTTTCAAAAATTATTTAACCGATTCCCGGCAAGTCAACCAGAGTTGGACTGTGTTATCTCCAAAAATCGCAATAGTGTAGAAATTCCTATATGACCATAGAAGTTCGGCTGTGATAATTTAAATAATTGTCTGCTTTTTAATAATACGCTCACAGAAAGCAGATTCATTATGGGTACTATGATGATGTTAATAACACTGTACAAGAGCAATTCCTGTGCGTGGGGGTGAGAAATTCCAAGTCAGGGTGAAAGTTCTAGGCCAGTATAGTATTGGAGTTCTCAGGCGAAACTTCTTTCACGACCTTTTATATTGTTTCCCTATCTTAATGTTTGTTTGCTTTGTTTTTCAGCTGAAACTCAACAACCATTGATGAATTATCCCAAAAATGTTCCACAGTGTGAATCGAATGAATTCATAAGTAACATTTATATTTTAATATTGTCTTATATTAAACCAGGAAAGAAGAAACTATGTTTGGGCTTAATAAGTTTGAGCTATTTAAATAGTGAATTACAAATTTAATTCATAGAGATTCATATTGTTTGTGCACATCTTAACAACTTCATAAGAAGTTCAAATTAATTTCACGGTGGGAAATGAGAGCAACATATATTCCTCTCGTGGTCTTGTAACGGACTTCAAAATCTACAAAAAAAAATTTTTTCTATATTAATCCATCAATCAGCCGCAGTACAGGAAATCTGTGATGTAATAGTGTGAGATTTTCGAGGCCATCTATTCCTACATCATGTACATTTCACCAATTTTTATAGCAATTTGTTTGAACTCGATAAAAACTTTTGTAGCAAATTAATATATATATTTTTAATTCCCTGACCACAGAGTGGTGCCGGGAATAACAATAACAATAACATCTTTATTGATTTAATTTGCCCCAATTTACACATCTCATTTGTTATACCCTGGAGCTGATAACTGTTTCGGCATATGTCCACTGTTTGCCGCTATTAGCGTGGCTTTTTATTTTCAAAACTTACGAGTCTTATAAATCAGATTCCAAAGCTTAGTCTGTTAAAAAAGCAAGTATATATATCGACCACTCACTTGATTGTCTTATATTACGGAGTATTCTTAAATTTTTACCTTAATTTAGTGTAGCTTAACTTTATAAATCATAGATTTATTGCACTATAGAGTTCGCTGGGGTGGATATGAGTACATGCATACTCTCTTTGATTTATGTATATGATATAATGATGGATATTACCGTAGGCATATTTGCATTTGTTTGTTTGTTTTTTTTTTTTTTTTTTTTTTTTTTGTAAATTTGCACGAAATATTATAACTTGCACAGTGTGCATGTTATAGAGTAGAGTTAATATAAGAGTCAACATTAACTATCATTTGTTTTCTACAAATAATAACAATAAAACAATAACAAAGCCACTACTGCTATGAAAACAAACACCCAGTAATAATAACCTGTGAGTAAGAAATGTGGTATGATGTACAAAATGTTCAAGAAGTAGCTGCTCCTTTGTAATAAATAACCAAAGGACAGTAAAACAAATTTTGAGTTCCCTTATTTGTATTTTTTTTTTTTATGTTCTAAAACACTCTTTTTTTACCAGCGTTATCTATTAAGTCATAAGGAAATACGAATTGATCTAGGACACATACAATTTCGAGTTTTTTGTGAGTCATTTTGTGAGTCATAAGCATTTTACAATGCTTACACTGAAGAAGACCAGTAAAAAAAAAAATTTGCATTCAAGAAAGTGTAACCAAATGTGGGTAAAATTTGGATAATAACCAATCGATTTAACATGGGACGGAAGTTGTCTTTTATGAATCCTAGGAAGTACATTTTTATCTAGTGCTTCGGAATAGTTTTTTTTGACAATTATAACACTGCCGGCCACATAAATAAGGAATTCAATTTTCCAATTTCTAAACAAATATTTCTACAACACCAGCGAACAGGCGGATACGAATCTTTCTAGGTTGTAACCGTATTATTAATAAGGCAAAAGATAAATAAGGTTTCCTATTTGCTGTATATTTTTATCATAATATTTTTTTTTCATAGGAATATAAGAAAAATTGTTTTTTTTTAAGGTCACTTGAATAAGGAAATACAATATAAATCTATAAAAAAAATTATTAAAATTCTTTTGTTTGTTTAATAATCATTTATGGAAATTACATCGAATATTTAGTTAGGCATAGACCGCCCTTATAGTGGCGTATAAAGCTTCCATTTGTCTGCCGCACTCATATACCATTTTCACAAGCCAGACATTTTTCATTAATATAGAGATCAATTCATAAGTTCTACATTTTGATCACAAACCTACTGTTGTACAGCTCAGGCGGTAAGAAACGGAGCATTAACGGGTCCATACTACAGGGGCGTCATCTTTTTTGTCGGTATGGCAACATTTCATAATTTTTACATTTTTCAACCAATTGACTTCAGAACAAATACTTTTAAAACGGTTAACATCAAAGAAATATTCGCCGAAATAATGACGCTTTACATTGAAAATAGTCGTTTAGTTGTGTTAACTCGTGGTCAAGATGCCCCGTCTATTGCCGAGAACCCAAATAAGTCGATCCGTCACCACGCTCAGCATTTTGGCTCCAGTGGAATCACTTTGCAGCGCATTTTGATTTGCATTTATTTCTGTATAAAGTGCAATTGAAAATTTTTCTGTTAGACCGGCTGATAATACGGGCAAACAGTCGCTCGAATGGTTGACAGCGAACCTGACTTTTGGAAGCAAGTTTTGATTACCGACTAGTTTCAAAGCACTCCATACCATCACCCGTCCTCGTTTTTTTATATCATGTTGTTATAGACATCTGGGTCATCAATATTGGTTTTTTGTGTCGAACGAAACTGCCTTAAATCACCATATCATCTTTTCTTTTTAAAATGGAGACGCTGCAATTATTTTTTGTTGTAATTTTCGACCAAATAAAAAACGAGTATAAGTTCAAAACTTGGCGAATTGTGCGTACGCTAGCATAAATACCAATTTGCCTGCCTAGTTGGTAGAATTTGACCTGAATCCAGGTGAAATCCCCATGAGAGTAGATGCTAATGGCATACCATATATATTCAATTGTTCCTCAGGAAAAAAGATACCAAGGACCAAAATAAAAAAGTACAAGTATCATTTTCAAGTGGCCAAAACTGTTATTTCTAGCCATACTGACTCTGGATTGTCAAATAGCCATATGGAAAATTAGTTACATTGAAATTTAGGGTTAACGATTTCCTTGAACGTTTTGGTCGAGCTTTCTTAAAATGTACTTTTCTTAAAATGTACATTTCTTAAAATGTACTTTCAATTTTCAATAGAGACTGATGAAACATGCACACGCGTACCAAATTTCGCACACAAAATTTCCAAAAATGTTGATAAATGTGCCGAAAAAACAACTGGGTATTCCCCCCTGAATCGAGTAAACTATAAACAAATTCGCAAATTCAAAATTCTAATTCCAATTTCAGAGCATAAAATGTATTAAAAACACAGATTTTAAATTCTGTAAATTCAAATTACTTAAAGACCGAATTTGTGAGCATCGACTTTATATATTTTTCGTTCCTTTTTTTCAAATTTAAACTTTTGTTAACTCAATATCAGTGCTTCCTTTAATAATATCAATTATCCTTTTCAAAATATCAATTTTTACAAATATCTTATTTCAATTTTCTTTTTAATTTCGTTGATTTCAAGATTTTAATTTGTAATTTCCTATATTAATTGAAATATTTTCAATTTCGATTTGATATTGCGAAGATCTTGTTGTATATTTTTTTTAATAACAATAAAGTGACATTTTTGGAAGTTGTTACTTTCGGAGCCATGAAAAAGTGATTCTTCAAAAATGACGATACCAACATTTTCGAATGTTATAATATCGCGAATCAAAGAATCTTTGCCGTAACCAGATTTCAACTTAAAATTCCTCATACTTTCTGCGCATAATATTATTATTCGTGCTTATTTGTTTGATATCTAAAAACTTTTCGTTAGTTTAAAGGAGGAATCTATTTTGGGTGTGTGTTTGTAAGTCGAGTAAATGACTTATGTTAGTATATGTTTTTTCGACCTCCACACTTTACTCACTCTAAATGCTTTCTTTTCTGTTTTTTTGCTGTTGTTGTTGTTGTTATCCATGGTTGTCGTGGAAGTTATTTTTGTTTATGTTATTTATTCATTGGCTGCGTTCATAATCAGTTTGTTTACATTTTTAGTTGTTATTGTGTATAATGCAGTTGGTGTTTTTTTTTTTTCTTCTTCTTTAGTTTCAATTTGCACTTTGTGTGCGAGTGTCAATGTGTGTTGTTCGAGTTAGTGCGAGTGTGGTTATGAGTGCATGAGTATGAGGCTTGTTTTGTATTGTTTACACTTAAAACTCTTCACCACTGTGCTACAAACGGAGCAAGAAGAGTTGGGGGATTTTGTTTTGTTACCCCAGCTCTTAAGCAAGCTTTATGTTGTCAGCCTTCACTGCGTTGATATTTGCGTTAACAAAATAACAACAAACAACTTCATCTAAACATATATATGTTTATACGCACATACAAAACATACTTGTTTACATAAAAATAAAAATTTACGAGGGTAGGTTGTTTTTGTATTTTGTTCGAGTAGCAATTTGGGATATATGATCCTAAAACCACCGTTATAAACGTATTGCCAGGTAATAATTTGACAACAGTATGAAGAATTTTCGAAAAATTACGAACTCCTCGTATATATTCGTACAAATTTTACCGAAATACAGAGAAGGTTTTATACGGTGCCAGGTCTGAACAATAGTGATCGACCTTGAGTGTGAAATCATAGTGAAAACCAGGTATAAGTTACGAATTTGTGGCTGTTGGTGCAGACACACGATATTTTCAATACATTTAACGAAGTGTTGCCGAACATTTTGTTTTTGAAATTCTTTCAATTTATGTCAAACTCTATGAGATCCTAGAAAGAATCTCATGGTAGTATTCGTATATCGACTTAATAAGTTATTCGATTATGAATAAAAAAGTAAGCAAGACACCGGACCGGTGACGGTGTTAGCGTTCACACGACAAACCTTTTTAGCGCTTCGTACTGTAAGGAAACCTTTCCCTCGTGTTGGAAGCTTGGCAATGTTTAGCCAATACAAAAAAAATTCCAGCTAATAACCCTGAAAATTATCAGGTCTAGAGACCAACACATTCTTGACGACAGACAACATGGCTTTCGACCGGATGGCGCTTCTTTACGAACGTTGGAGTCAGTCTATTCACCAACTCGGTGAATGTTAGGTTGTTGCTCTGGCTATTTCCAAGGCTTTTGATCGGGTGTGGCACAGCGCACTCTTGTCAAAACCAATTGCTTTTGGTGTTGGTAATGATTTCTCTATATTTATATCGAGTTTTCTCAGAGATCGCACCATACGTGTTGTTCTAGATGGGGTCACATGTGAAGAGTTTTAGTCAAACTCAGGGGTACCGCAAGGCTCTGCTCTTTCTCTTTCTCAGGTACCTCAAGGGTCTGATCTTTCTCCATCACTTTTCCCTATTTTTCTCAATGGCCTTCTATGGCAAACTTCCAATCATATCTACTCTTTTGCAGACGACAGCAAAATTTCCATTCATATTCATTCGATCAAAGTCCAAGCCTTAGGGAGATTGAGGGCAATATAGGGATGGCAGTCCCAATCAAGAACTTTTGTCAATCTGTGAATGGGGTCGATCGAAATGCTAGTAAGACCCAATGTTTTTTATTGACTCATGGACGGGCCATGGAGTCATCATTGTAATCCGTATCCATGGGTGATGTAGATATTGAAAAATAAGACGCTCTTGATGTTCTGGGCATGAAAATTCCATGCGATATATGTTGGAATAAACATATTTTTCAATTGTCGAAAGAAACTTTTAAGTTTCCTAAATCAGTGTAAGAGTCACCCCATCTTATCTCTTTACTATTTATACCACCTATATCCGAACAAAAATGGGATACAACTCCCATATATGGGCTGGGGCTTCAAAGTATATTTTGAAACTTCTAGACCATGCGCAAAGGAGGACGTTGGTGCTTATCAGTGACAGTAGGGTAACGAACTCTATTGACACATTGGAGCATCGCTGGAATGTTGGTTGTGTTACACTCTATTATAGATATAACAATGGAAGGTGTTCTGCTGAGATAAGTGAATTCATCCCTACAGCCCATGTTTTTTACGCATTATTCTCCCTATTGTTCAGTGGATCGCACAACGCATTACCGTAACTATTCGTTTATTAGCCGAACAAGCCGGATGTGGAATAGACTGCCCGCTGAGATCTATCCTGTCACAATATAGACAAATTTAAGTCAACTACTATTTCCTCTCTCTTCCTACACATAACATATTTTTGTGATATCCACACAGTGCACTGCATTAATAGGGGACATCCCTTTAGTATTGATGTATATAAAGAAATAATAAAAAAATATATACATATATGCTGAAGTCGGCTTGTTGGGCGTTCTCAGACTGGGAGTATATGATTCCCTCCATATCTATTAATCTACGTACCATAATAATTCAGTTTCGATAACATAGTTTTTCTTTAAATTGATGCAAGGTTAATAATATTTCACTGGAGAGATGTCAAACGCCCATTCCCGCAATGGTCGGGAAAGGCCGGCAAAAATAGTACTTCAAAGTCTCATCATCCTTTTGTTATATATTGAAAAATCTTTATTTATTCTTCCAAATCAACTTCATCGCCCTCAAAGTAATCCAATCCTCTAAACAGTTGTTAAAGTCGATTTCCGGAATGTTCTTCAGTCGATTCAAAATGGTGCCATGAGAGTGGTCAATGGAGCCAGAAGTCTCCAGGAGTGTCTTCTCGCAAATGATGTATAATATTCAGATAATATGCATTGTTAAGAGTTTGGCCCTGTGGAAGGGGTGTTTTTTAGAGTTACAGAACTTAAAATTAACATATAGGAAAGAAAAATATTTTAAATCACTTAAGTTGGCTTGCTTAGATAGATAATTTTATGTCATTAATGCTTAAATATGATCTCGAACATGTGGCCATCATTGGCTGGCACGTACATGGCGCAATCTGGAACTCCAATTTTCACACACTTTTCGCACCAGTTGCGGCCGTATTTCGCCATTAACTCGTAGAATGTTGATTTCCAGGTTTTCAATTGTCTCTGGTTTATCGGAGTAGACTTTACAAAATCACAAACAAAATAGTCCAATGTGGTTAAATCACACGATCTTGGTGGCCAATTAACAGGACCATTACGTGAAATGATTCGTTCGTGGCTCCGTCTTGTTGGAACCACATACTTGTAAGATTTATGCCAGCTAATTGAGGTACGAAAAATCTTGTAATCATTTCTCTACACCGTTCATCGTTGACAGTTGATGTAATGTGGATGTAATAGTGTTTGGACAAAACCTTGTAGATTATCTTCACTTCAAATGCATCAATTTTGATTATTTACGTACCCATTCATCCAAAAATGAGCTTCATCGCTAAACAAAGTCGATATCAATTTGTGCTTCAGTGCATTGGCCGAATTGGCGGCGCATAGGATGATCGTTTAGCTTTCATTCTTGTAGAAGTTGAATCTTAAAAGCTCGAAAACTAAGATCCTTTCATAAAATATTCCATGAAGTGGTTGGAATCTTCCCCGTTTGCTGAGAACGGTGCCAAATTGATTTATGTGGGTCTTCTTTTATGCTTTGCTGCACAGCGGCTACTGCTTGTTCGGTACGCACTGTTTGTCATTTGACGAGATGCACATTATCATTAAGAGTGCGAAACGATCCATAGTTATTCGAATTAGCCACTCTGATGGCGTAATCTTTACGGTCTTTCTTCACCATCTGCACGATTATTTCAGCGTTGTGGGTATAGATTGAAGTCTCTTCGCCCTTAATGAAGCACTTTATTTCTAGTGTCTTTAAAAAAAAATTTAGTGTCTTTGGAACCTATCAAAATTTGACGCGTTCTAAAACATCTTTAAAAATGGCGTTGACTGTTACTTTTGAAATGCCAACAATATAAGCAAACAAAATTTAATGGAACATCTTCTCTCAACAAAATTAGAAATTCCTAAAACCGTCAAATTCACTTTTAGTTCTTTACAAAAACGAGCGTTACTTTTCAACCAAGAAAGATATTGGTATGAAAAAAATATTTGCAAAATCTTTAAACGCGTGATGTTTAAACTGAAAAGTCACCTTTTCATTTGGACACAGTATTATGTGAGCCCTCAGGTCTTATCAGTATACCAATAAATTTACTCTATTTCTGCTCAGATGCAGAATTTCCTAGTTTTCGTCTGATTTGGGTAATACCATAAGACTTTGTAACTCGGCCCACATTAATGTTTTCCCAGGTAATTGTTTGACATTTTTGAAACTCTTTCTATTAACTTATTCTGTCTTTGACTCGTTTTATTTATAGAATATTTGTCACAAGTTTTCGTTTGCTTAAGACCAGCAGTAAAATCATCTTTTATTCTTGTTTTTGACTATTCATAAAACTTTATTCCTGCCATTATTTTATAATAATATAAAATAATTATCTACTACAATTGTGTTTAATAAGCAGTCGAAAGAAAACGCCAGAAACAACAAATATTTAAATAACTGTTGAAATTTTAAACATTTTCTTTAATACCATCTCCTTTTTTTTACTGTTTTAATCAACTATGGTACAAAAGTTAAAAAGTTTCCATTGTTTTGGCATCACTAAAAAAATATTTTTTTTTCGTTTATCTATTTTTTTTAATTGTTTTTCTTTAACAAATTTGTTATATTTCAATAGAAATTTCAAAAATAGAAAATACATAATTTTAGGCCGCGAAATATTGTAAAAGTTTCCAATGTATTGTCACCCACTTTATTAGGTTCAGTCAATTTTGTTATGTGTAATCATGATAAGAGTCCAAATTTTGACAAGACCTAAACTGTTAAAAATTGTAATTGGGAGTGAGTAATTGATGCAGGGTGAAAACAGCCTGTCAGGTTGGATAAATGTCAAGTTTTTATAATTTTCTAAAAGTTAGATAGGTGATTAATATTGACCTTTGGTTAAATCCACTCTGTTCTATCTTGTTTAATTGTCAGTACGGCATTACAGTTGTTATTCTAACGGTCGACAGAAACAAAGAAGTTCAACTCCACTGTAGGCAAAGCTTCAGGAGCCTAAAGTTTTTAAACTATTTCGTACCAATAACCTATATACATACGAGTATATACATAAGTACATTTGTATATGTGGTAAGTTTTCAATGAAAACGAAACTTTAATGCTGCTACCCTCGTCAATTCGCAATGATGTGCAAACAAAACAACAGCAAAAAACTTACTACTCCTCTACTCCAACAAATATGAAAACAAACAACAGTAATAATATATGTTTAGTTGTTGCTGTTGTTGTTATTGCCTGAGTAGAGTGTTTTTGTTATTATTGCTAAGTTTTTATTTATTTTTACGTATATTTTTGTTGTTGTTTATATTTAATTTTTTTCTTTTTATTTATATTTACTTATTTTTCTTTAGTTTTGCTGTCGAAATTTTGGTTGTTGTTATTGTTGTTGTTCTTATTAGTATTGTTGCTGCTACTCGCAGTTTGTTTTTGTTATTTCGTTAGGTTGTCAACGTTTGTGATATTTGCTATTGTTGTTACTGTTGCCATTGTAGTTGTTATTGTCGTGGTCGTTGGTTTATTTCTTTCTTTCTTTTTTTGTGTTGGTGACAATTTTGCTGTATTTGCGCATTGTTTTATTTTTCTGTTTTGGACAAGAACAAAACTCATCTTTTTTTACTTCAACTTATTTTATATTGTTATTTTTCGTTTCCAGTACAGTTATTTTATATTTCCCGCTTCTCGAATTCTCTTCCTCTTGAATAATATAACCTGATTGTATGACCATCATCATTCATTTCGGTTTGACTCATGTTTTTTTTTTGCTTTTGTACTTCATTTATAAAATTTCATTGAATTTTTTTTATATTTATTGCCAGTGTGTATTTTGTTTTTATATCATTTCGCATTTTAAGTTGTTTACAATTTTAAAAACAAACATCTATAAAGCCAGACAACCACATCAGCAGCAACAACAACAACAACAGAAATAGCAGCAAAAAATAAAATGATTAATAATTTTTTTTTCTTTAGTGTGCGTTGTGTTTAACTCGAAAATATACGAGTATGTACAAAAAAAAATGTTTTAGTTTGTAATAGAGTTGCCAGATCTATATATTAATACGTGAACGTAAATTTACAGTTCCCTTTTTGAGCAATGTGCGGGCACGGAGGAGTGTGAAAATTGGCATAGTTATAGTTTATGTTTAATCTGTCTTTAAAATATATTAAATTAAATAAAATAATATATTTATAATAATTCGTTACACCCTGTTAATGCGAATGATTTAAATTATATATCAGACGCTCTGTGTTGAATTGTGAATTGCTAAAATTGATTAACATACCTTTAGGCTCATTTAAATATTCATAAATTTTATATATATACTAGCTGTTTTTACCCGGTCTTGCCCGGGATGAAAAGGCCTTTGACTTGAAAACTGGTTCACTATGCTTACCAGGTGCTGAGTACTTAGTCCCCAATTAACAAATTCGCCAATAAAATGAACTTTCTCCCCAAAAATTTGTATGGGCAGTAAATTCATTTTTTATTTCAAATAAAAACATTTTGGTTTTTTAATTTAGAAGTTTTTTATAAGATGCTGATGCTTCAAAAATAAGGTGCGAAACCGCTTTAAGTTTTTTTTTCAGTTTATTAATAAACATCAAATTTAACGGAATGGGTCGCAAATTAAAGGAATCAAAACTTTTAAAAATTGAACTTATTCATTCAATAAGTGATCATCATTGAGCAGAGACGTCAAATTCAAGTTTCAGAAATGAAAGACTAATGCGACGTTTAATATTGTGTCGCAAGGTTTCTTTAAGCAACTGCTTATAGTATATGTGTGGCCTATTTTGATCAACAGGTAATTATTTCACATACGTAGATAAAATTTATCATACGACATTTCACTAAGCTGTGTTCCGCGAGCGAGTCGCGTCCGCTTCCGCGCGTTTGGCAGCCAGACCCGTGCTGCCGCGCAGTTGTTGTTAACTTATTTTAATCGCCAAAATATATTTTTCAGATCATTGCGATATTTTTGGTAAGCTGTGTTCCGCGAGCGCGTCGCGTTCGCATCCGTCGCGTCCGCGTCCGCGTCCGCGCGCCTCGCGCCGCTTCGTCGCAGCTGCTACTCTTGCTGCCGCTTAGTTATCGTTAACTTATTTTAATTCCTAAAACATATTGTTTAGAGCATTGCGATATTTTAGCTGAGCTGTGTTCCGAGAGCGCGTCGCGTGCGCATCCGTCGCGTCCGAGTCAACGGTCGCGCGCCGCGCGTTTGGCAGCCACACCCGTGCTGCCGCTCAGTTGGTGTCAACTTATTTTAATCGCCAAAATATATTTTTCAGATCATTGCGATATTTAAGCTGAGCTGTGTTCCGCGAGCGCGTCGCGCCCGCGTGCCTCGCGCCGCTTCCTCGCATCTACTACCCGTGCCTCCGCTTAGTTCTCGTTAACATATTTTAATTCCTAAATCATATTTTTTAGAGCATTGCGATATTTTAGCTGAGCTGTGTTCCGAAAGCGCGTCGCGTGCGCATCCGTCGCGTCCGAGTCCGCGGTCGATATTTTAGCTGAGCTGTGTTCCGAGAGCGCGTCGCGTCCGCACCCGTCGCGTCCGAGTCCGCGGTCGCACGCTGCGCGCCGCTTCCGCGCGTTTGGCAACCACACCTGTGCTGCCGCGCAGCTGTTGCCAACTTATTTTGAAAAGAATACTCATTTTAAATGCATTTATTGTTGGACATATATTGAGAGCAGTATGCAAATGTTTACTAAAATGAATATTTAACAAAATTCATTAAATAAAAATATGTAAAAATTTAAGAATGAATTTGGAGAGTAAGTTCATTTTTTATTTCGATTAAAAATTTATGGGGAATTTGTTCATTTCTTTTGGGTACCTTTTTTTAAGTTTGGGGAATTTGTTCACCATGTAGTTATTTCCGTGTAACCCAAATTTCAGAGAAATCCATTGAAAAGTACAAATTTGTATAGGGAAGAAATATACCACCCAACAAAGTATGAATTTTATAAGAAAATTGGGCGTAAAAGTAGGCGTGGTCGGTAAAAATCCCTGGAATATGTACTAAATTTCGAAGAAAGCCATTGAAAAATAAAAGTTTTTATACCAATCAAATAAAGAAACAAATAAAAGGAAAAAATAAGTTTTATATACATAGAAGTTGCGCAAAGTAGGCGTGGCCTGTAAGAAGCATATGGTGACCTTCCCTGTAGTATAGAGATCGTGTGACCAAATTTTAGACATCCCTTGAAAAATAAAACTTTCTATAGTGAACAAATATACAAAAAACAAAAAATTAATTTTGTATAAAAAGCGGGCGTAGAAGTAGGCGTGACCGGCAAGAATCATATGGCGACCCCTCTGGAGTACAGAGATCGTGTGTAGCAAATTTCAGAGAAATCCGTTAAAAAAAATTGTGTAGCGAACAAATGTACCAAAAAACAGAATATGAATTGTATACAAAAAGTGGGCGTAATAGTAGGCGTGACCGGTACGAAGAATATGTCGACTTTCCCTGGAGGAGAGGGATCGTGTGTACCAAATTTCAGAGAAATCGGTTGAAAAATAAAAATTTGTATAGCGAACAAATATACCAAAAAACAAAATGAATTGTATACAAAAAGTGGGCGCTAAAGTAGGCGTGGCCGGTACGAAGCATATGGCGACCTTAGGTGGAGTACAGAGGTCGTGTGTACAAAATTTCAGAGAATTCCGTTGAAAATCAAAAATTTGTATAGCAAACAAATATACCAAAAAACAGAAAACGAATTGTATACAAAAAGTGGGCGTAAAAGTAGGTGTGGTCGCAAGAATCACCCGGTGACCTGGCCTGAGGTACAAAGATCGTGTGTACCAAATTTCAGAGAAATGCGTTGAAAAACAAAAATTTGTATACCGAACAAATATACCAAAAAGCAGAAAATGAATTGTATATAAAAAGTGGGCGTAAAAGTAGGCGTGGTCGATAAGAAGTATATGGCGACCTTAGCTGGAGTACAGGGATCGTGTGTACCGAATTTCAGAGAAATCTGTTAAAAAATAAAAATTTGTATAGTGAACAAATATGAATAAAACAGAAAATGAATTTTACATAAAAAGTGGGCGTAAAAGTAGGCGTGGCCGGTAAAAAGTATATGGCGACCTTTCCTGGGGTATAGTGATCGTGTGTACAAAATTTCAGGAAAATCCGTTGAAAAATAAAAATTTGTATAGCGGTCAAACAAACAAACAAACAAACAAACAAACAAACAAACAGAAAATGAATTTTATATATATAGATATATATAGATTAAAAAAACATTGGAAGACAAAAATTGAATGAATAAATAATATTTCCTAAAATTTGCATCCGAATTTCGAGTGCTGGGCTATACTTGTAGTTAATTTTAAACTTTTCATTGGCGTTGAGGTCGAAGTCGTCATGAAATATGTGATACCATTATATAAATTAACTTCAGATATGGAAACTAGGTGACAATACATTAGAAACTTTTAAAACTTCGGAATTTGCCAATTTTGTTTTTTAATAATTTCGAGTTAAGTCCTAAAATTATGTATTTTTGTTGTCTTTTTTGGTTAAATCTCTATCGAAAGAAACCAAATTTTTTTTTTCAAAAAATACAATTAAAAAAGATATAAACGAAAAAATTTATCATTTTAGTGATGCCAAAACAATGAAAACTTGTAAACTTCTCTACTAGAGTTGATTAGAACAATAAAATTAAAAGACGGTATGAACGCGTTGAAGAATATGTTCCATGTTTTTAGCAGTACACGTGCAAGAAAACGAACTTAAGATAAATCTACACTCGAATCTGTGTGGTTTATGTGTGTTCGAAAGAAAAAATACGTGATAGAAAAATGTTTGTGTAGATAACGAAATATTAAAACGAAACACAGTCGTGATTGTTTCTGGCACCCCACAAAATTTAGAAACACACATAATTGATATGAAAATAAAAATATGTATTGGCTGCTTTAGATCAGAACATTGTGTGTTTGATGTGTGTATTTTCTGAACTTTGCAAACAAGACAGATCTCACAGAGGCAATTAATTCAGAGTGAGAAAAAAATTTCAATGGATATCATCAGCTACTTAATTGACTCAATTCCGCGGCGTTGTGAAACAGTACTAAAAAGTAATCAATAATTATTGTATAGAAAGGGTTTCCATTGTTTTGTCAATACCATCAATATGAATAAGCTATTTTATGTTAATATTTTTTTATTTTTTTTAATAAATAAAACAAACTTTTAAATTAATAAAAGAGTTTTTAGTTTTATGATCTATTTTTTTTTGTATTGACCGTTCAAGTCGTCAGAACTATATTTTGTTAAAAGTTTTCATTGTATTGTCACTCACTGTATGTATTCGTAATACGTGGCCTAGATGGTTATTAACGTGCGCTCTTATTATCTACTTGTGATGATAGTTGCTAAATAAGCTTTCTCGCTATTGGCTATTTGCTAAAACATATTAAATTTTTATTTTTTGCACGGATTTTAGAACAACGTAAGATTCTTTTTTATTTTATATGTTTTTTAGAAATACGGAACCCTACTCAAATTGTATAGGTATCAGGTGTCATTTTTACACGATTTTTTATACATGTTTTCTTGGGGACATCTCTAACATGTAAAAAAGAATTGAGCGTATTCTACGTTTGGGGTGGGCTAAATTTATGACCACTACTATTTGCATTAATCTTGGTGAGAGGCTAATTTAAGTCCTACTCAGAGAGGACATAAACAGCAGTTTCGTATACCAAGCTCCCTTGATCAAAGCCTTTATAACAAATTTCTTCAAACATCTTTATAAATCCAACCCGTAGTTTCATTTGAGTCAGCAATAATTACTATTTCGGGATAAGCGTAAAGTATTCATGTCTAGATTCTTTGATAAAGAGATAAAGACATTTAGGCCGCTATATAAAATCAATATACGGCCTAATGATCTCTAAATATCTCCTAAGAGGTTCCCAGCTAGATTTCAATATAAGATATAGATCGACGCCTGACATGAAAAAGTGACAATTGGCCCAAAAAAATGTGGCAATCATCTCGATGATTCCAATATATTTTACCATCTTTATTATAGGTATTTTATATGAACTAGAAGAGCCCAGCCCTCTAAATTTGAGTGCAAATTCAAGGAAAATTCATTTTTCCATTCAATTATAAATATATGTTGAACACACAGAAGATATATAGCTGAGCTTGTTAATAACTTATTTTATAATAGCCTAATATACTAATCAATTTTAGCCAATTTATAATTCAACAAAAATTTAATTTAATAACACACACATTATTGAATCTTAAAAATATGTTTAATGTATGTGTTGTAGAGCTTTTACATCTTAGTTGAAATCTATTTCAAAATGTATACCGTTTACATCTAACTTTTTTGACATTTAGTGAGAATTTGGTTCCACAACAATAAACAGCTGATTAAAATAAAACAAATAAACTAGAAATACCAAAAATAAACAAAACAATTGGAAAATAGAAATATGGAAAATTTTAAAAAGGAACAGATTTTATGATTATATTATGCTTCAAAAATGAAAAAAGCACAAACTGAAATAGAAATTTTGCAAAAACCGCATTTGTTAAATGTGTATTGTTTGAACAGCAAAAACAAATTCATTTTCCACAATTATTATTTAGCAGATTGGAATGGGCACATGTCAGTATAAAAAGTTATAACTTTTCAATTACTAAATATTTTTATATATTATAGATTCGTAATTTTTTTTGTTACTAATTAATATTTTATTTCCTTTTTATTCAACTTGTTTGCGTTTGTTTTTAAATGTAAATTTTTCAGTCACGGCGTTGTAATTTTCTACTACAATATTTAAAAAACACAGTATTATCATTTGGTTGTGCCCAAGTTTGACAAGATTTTGTGAGATTTTGCACAAATCTAGTAACGAGCTAGATTTTGTTTTGTATGGGAAATCTAGTAAAAAGAGTTAGATTTCGCTCGAAATCTCATATATACTAGATTTTGTTTAGATGTAAACGCACTATTAGCAGCAACTTTAAATGCATTTTACTTTAAAAAAAAAAATATGTTCCAGACGGTGCAAATCTGTAAATGTGGTGGACAGCTAAAAAGAAATACTTTTCAAATGGGGTATTTTTTGTATCAATATCGGTTTAAAAGAAGAAATCGCCTTGCCTATTAATATTATTGATTTATGACAAATATTATATAAATCGATGGTTCCAGCAGAATTGATTATATAATAAAAGACCTATAGTTGACAAATGGTCCAGACAAGGTTAGCAAACTGAAATCATATAAATGTACGTTCCACACCAGTGTGCCGAGGATTATTAGTTTTGTCGTACCGTTTGTAACAATTAGAAAAAAAATTCTAGACCCCATCAAATATATATATTCGCGATCTTTATAACAAGCGGAGTTGCTAATTTTTATTGAAGTTGATTCAATGACATTCTGAGAAAGCTGTTAATGAAAATCATCAAAATCGGTTCAATAAGTCCAGAGATATCAATGAAAAACTAAAAACAAGGCTTGAAAAATATGATTTTTCTATATACATAGTTCATGTTATATTTGTTTTTCTATATTTTTTATGTTGTGTCGTTGCTGTACTGGTGATGTTTTTGTGATCCTTGTGTTGAAGCATTCGCTTTATGAGAGTGTATTGATCCTTACACTCAACGTGTCATATTAGTTTAGGCTGGAATTTTCACGGTGTGATTCTTGTAATAGTTTAGTGGATAAATATAATTGTTATCTGCTTGTTGTTTTTGATTTTAATTCCCTTATTTTAACTAGTAGCGTCTGTTTGTCTGCCAAAAAAACTTTGGATCGACATCCAATCGAGTTGAAACTTTGCAGGCAAGCTCCTGGCGACCATAAAAATGATCTAACAAATTTTCGTTTAAAAAATTTAATTAAAATTCAATTATATAATTACGTGATGGTAAACTTAATTTACAAAGAAAGGGATTATAATGAAAACGCGGTTTTAATGTGTTAACTGATAAACTAACAAACAAAAATGTAATTGTATATTTCTATTTACATTTATGATCATTGCATTTAATAATTGCAATGCAATTAACAAAGCACGTAAATAACTAAAATGTGTGTTAATTATCTTATTAACTTTAAACGTCATTGTTAAAAAAAATCAGTCATTATAATTTTAAATCCAGCCTATTTTGTATATTACTGTTGACAAACTTGCTTATAATATTGTGTTTATAACATGAGTGGAGATATCGAAGATTCTTAGTTGTTGTTAGAACACCTGGAAGAACACCTGGAAGTTTATCAAAGTTTTTTTTCGGGGTATTTTATTATACTTTTAGGCATTTCATTAACACAAAAATCTGGCCGCACTCACTTCTTCGTATTGATATAAAATACTACGTACATACATTGTCTACATTTCGCATACACGACTTTCTTCCACTGGGCTGTTTGTTGTGTTTTTTTTTTATTTATTTTTAATTTTATTTGTTTTTTATTTGTTGCCTCTTTTTTACAATGACGATTTCTTTTTATTTCTACTTGTTTCTGAAATTCAGTTGGCATCTCTCTCTCTTTCAATTTTTGCTGACAGCCTATTCGCATTTATACCTTTTTGTAGTGTGTTTGTATGATTTTGTAAAAAAAAAAAAATTCCAATTCTCATTTTATTGTAAATTGTCGTACTTAACGGTTGTTAGTTTGCGTGTTCTCGTTAGTTGTAGTTCATTGTTAAATTATCGCATTGTACTGAGTATTGTGAGGTGAATACTTTCAAACGTATTTTTCGCGCCATTATCTAACGCACTCGCATTTGTTTAATTAAGTAATGAAAAATCATTACAGTGTTGTATGCAGAATATCTTGAAAATTGTGAAAAATTGCAAAAATAAAAAAGATTCAATAAAAAAAAAAAATGCGAAAAAAAAAATAAAATAAAAAATATTCATTGAAGATGAAAGTGTTGAAAGTGTGTAGTTTGTTCAGATAGTTTAACTAAATTTATGTTAATGTATGTTAATGTATGTTTATCAACATAATTAATATGAAATAGCCCTAGGTCTTGGGCAAGTTATGTGAAACGAAAATGGTACACACAGAAAACAGATTCGTTATGGCTACCAAAGTTATTGCCAACTGATTTGCAATGACATCAATAACAGAATTTTGAGTTGATGGCAATTATAATTCTATTGTCTGCAGTAAATATTTAATCACAATAGAAAATTCGAAAATTCAGTTGTTAAACTTTAGTTTTTTCTGTGTACATTGCCGGGTTAATGGTTTCTGTGTAAGACCTTTTAGAAAAATATTATGAATTAAGCAAAGAACAGCAATAGATTGTGACGACATCGAATTTTTAAATTTCGGCAATATCAAATTTAATATATTGTTGAAATTTTTGTGTTAATAAAGAATTTAACTATTTCAAACTAATCCCAATGGCATGAAATTTAATCCTTCGTTCATATACATATATTTATCTGTGGTCACAAGCAATAACCGCCTAACTCGAAAATCAAGCTTTTGAGAAAAATAGCTTTTTATATAAATGTAATGGGGCTTCATTACGACTTAGGTCAGAATATTTGTATTAATATCACGTAAATATAAAGATTTTTTAGTAGAATATGACAGTATACATAACTTGAATCGGCGAAAATCAGTTTTTCGAGAAAAATAACTGTTTATAAAAATGTAATGAGGCTTTATTACGACTTAGGTCAGTATGTTTTCATTAATAACTTTTTAAAAATAGTGAGAGAAATGGGGATTTCACGTAAATATAAATCGTTTTTAGTAGAATATGACAGCATACATAACTCAAATCGTTCTTAAGTCGACTTAGGCGGTTATCGCTTGTGACCACAGATATATAACCTGGATATATATTTATTTTTTTGCTTATAACAATTTTCTTGGTAAGGAATAGGTAACACTTCAATTCAAGGCCATAAGTCAACAAAGTTATTATTGTTGTTTTGAAAAAACCATAAAATTAGTCCAAGAGGAACTAGCCTACTCTGAAACGACTTCTCTCTTAGCCTTTAATAGTGCCACTTGTTACGTTCGAATTTCTCATTTCTACAGAATCTGAAAGAGCGACTAAACTCAGTGTTTTTATTACGAAAATAAAAAGCAATATTGAGTAAATTGATATCGATAAAACAAAATGGAAAATACATTTTACATCAACGCAGAAATTGTATAAAAATATGGCATGCATGATCCAAACTATAAGCTTCTACGAGGGCGGTACCAGAGCCATCTGACCTGTCAAACAATTTTTTATTTCTCAACATAATCTCTCTTTAGCTCGATACACTCTTGCTAGCGAAATTCAATAACTTCGTTGCCCTGTTTATCGTAAGAACTGTCTAGCTCCTTAAAATAACCATCAACCGCAGACTCCACTTCTTCACTGTTGGCAAATATTTTACTACCGATCCATTTTTTTTTCTAATTTGGAAAAAGAAAATAATTCGATGAAGCTAATCTGCATGATAAAGCAGTTCGAGCTTTAATTTATGGATTTTGGCCATCGCAAAAGTAGATGTGTGAACTGGTGCATTGTCTTTAATTTTCTTTAATTTACTCGTTGATCATTTTTCCTTTTTGAAGATAACCAATAAAAATTATCCCACGCGCATCTCAAAAAACAGACGCCATAACCTCGTGAAACTGCCTTCAACTTCTTTGGACACGATTCTCGCAATTCAGGTCACATTACGATTTATTGCGATGAAACATCGCCAAACACTATTGAAACATCTTCACGACAAAGTTTTTATCCTATTGTGAGTATACGCTGCACCTATTTTGCGGACAGCTTTATCATCTCCAAATTTTCGATCAATATACAATTTATACTAGTTTTTGAAATGCCTATCAGAACAGGTAACTCACGCACTTTCAGCCGATCATTCTGCATTTTATTACACGTTTTTCACGTTGCCATCTCAATTGGTCAACCACTACAGTGTTCATCTTGGCAGGTCGTACGCCCTCTTTTAAACCGCGCCACTCAATATTTTGTAGTCTTAAACGAAGAAGTAGAATCCCCCAGTGTAGAATCTAACTCAGCTTTAATTTTGATTGTACTGACATCTTTCGAATTAATGTATTGAATTACATAACGGTGACCAATATTGTCCATGTTTACAAATTCACTGAGATCGTTTACTTGTGATGACTCGAAAAAAATCTAAACAACGTAGCGCCTTGAAACTTTATAAGGTCAGGTTGGGTTGTTCTGGGACCGCCCTCGTATGATTGCTGAGATATGGTGCCCCAAAATGTTAAAAAATCAAATATTAAATCGAAATGATGGAGTTAATCTTGAAAAGTTGTTAACCTATACATTCTAGCCGAATTCTCATTAAACTGCCGTTCAATAAATCCGTGACTTTTTGCATGAAGGCAAAAAAATGGGCATTTGTTTGATCAATGATTTGGAAATGGAAAATACGCACTGGAGACTAAATCCGGAGAATATGCCGAATATGTTAGCAATTCTTAGCCCAATTTATGGAATTTTGTATTGACTACTATGTACGTGTACATACGTACATTTCCTTGATGAAAGAGTACTTTCCATTTGGTCCAATTGGTCCAATGGGTTGGCATAATATTCACCGTTTAGTGTTTTTCCCTTTTAAAGGTAGTCAATGTGGATTATGTCGCGTACACACCAAAAAACTGTCGCCAGCAACCTTGTTGGCCGATAAGCCCATCATAGACTTTTAACGGCACCAGTTAGTCTGGAGAATTTCATTGTTTTGACTGCTGCTTATCCGTATTGCGGATTTGTTTTCTTTGAAGTTGTCCCACAATTGCGTTTATGATCAATTGTAGGTAAAAACGGCGCCCAGCTTGCTAGAACCGAACTGCTTTCTAAAACCAGACTGATCATTTAAAATCGAAATAACAGAGACATATGCTATGCCTATGGCATCAACTATCTCTCGCACTTTAACTCTTCGATCAACCAATACCATATCGCTAATTTTTTCGAAATTTGCGGATGTAGTGACCCCTGTTAGCCGTCCAGAACATTCGGCGACACTAGTGCTTATGGGATTAAAACAAAATTCAGTAAAGTAGTTTTTTGCCATTGAAATTGATAGTGTAGAGTTCCAAAAGTAATTGTCCTTGGTTTGAGTGATGATTTAATTTTTGCAAAAATAATGTTTTATGAGCACTCGAAATTCACTTTTCCCTATTCTTGTAAAAATTATCGAGATTGTATGAGTTAAATAGCAGCCAAAAACAAATATAATGACGAAGCTTGAAATTTCACAGTAGTATAGTTACAGATGATAGCTGAGAGTACTGCTTTTTAATCAATTACGAGCGATTTATTAAACCGCCCTCGTATAATCGCGCCTTCCTTTGGAAAGACAACTGCAGAAATACCTCTCAATCGATGCGTATTGAAAGAGCTAAATAAGGGAAAATATAAAAGAAAAATGAAGAGTTCTTCAGGTCCGTTCAAGCGATTGCAGCGTATTTGATTATAAAAAAAATATTTTTTTCTCCAAATTGTGCTCAAAAGTTTCGTAGTGTCAAGCTTATTGGGGGAAATATATTTTAGTTTTTTATTTTTCCTGTATTCAGCTCATCTACACAGGGACCGTGACATTTATACATTTTATCATTAAAGTCACAAAATAAAAGTAATTTTTAAATTTATATTTTTTCGAGCAAAAATAACAGTTTTTATATAAATTTTTTCTGATATGCAGAATACCCTCCACCTGGGTTTTAGGTTTGCATAATTATCTGTACCTATTGCACTATTTACAACAAATGTAAGCAAAATATTTAAAAAAGTAAACAATTTGATCAACTTAATCTTCGTACATATTAAAAGAATTTATGAATAAACTTTGCATTCAAGATTTTTTTCAATATTTTTCTTCTCTCAAACCTCTACAACTAGAGTTCTAATTAACGTAGGCTGTTGACATAGGTCTAAGAACACTCAGTGCCTCATTCTTTTGAGCTATTAACTGCTTAAATTCGTTGGGTTTGAGGAAAGTTATGCGTGGAGAATCAACTTTACTTTTACTGTACGTTAACTTATCTTGGCATATTTTGGCATTACTGTATGTTAACTTCTCTTCGCAAATTCGTTGGGTTTGAGGAAAGTTATGCGTGGACAATCAACTTTACTTTTACTGTACGTTAACTTCTCTTGGCATATTTTGGCATTACTGTACGTTAACTTCTCTTGGCAAATTTTGGTATTATATTATAAAAATTAATATAATATAATATAATGCTGCGGAGCAGCAGGGGTCCTCTAGTATATATTAAAAGAAAAACTAAAGTCAGTCCATCTGGCCGTTCTATCCGGCCGATTTCCTTCATTTTTTTTTTTAATGAAAGGTAATTAGACACAGATATGTCATCAAGCATTAACTTACTCAACTCCCACTTTACTCAAGTTATACTTTTTTCAAGATTTTTTCAATATTTTTCTTCTCTCAAACCTCTACAACTAGAGTTCTAATTAACGTAGGCTGTTGACATAAGTCTAAGAACACCCAGTGGATCAAGCTCTTTCTTTTGAGCTATTAACTGCTTAAATTCGCTTGGTTTGAGAAAAGTTATGCGTGGACAATCAACTTTACTTTTACTGTACGTTAACTTGTCTTGGCAAATTTTGGTATTATATTATACAAATTAATATAATATAATATAATGCTGTGGAGCAGCAGGGGTCATTTTTAATGTTGTCCCAGATCCATATATAATATCAGCCATGATGTCAACTCAGCGCTTTTCACATCAGATTTAGCTCATTTTAGATATGTACCTAAATTTTAACTACCTGAAAAGGCGTGTTTTGACAATAATCTTGAAGAATCGGAGAAACAATTAATTAAACAGAAATCACAAAATCTCTTCTTTGCGAGCTAAGAACTAAATTGGCATCTAATTTACAACATCAAAAAATGTCTGACGTCAGCATTGAGAACTTTTTTTCAGAAAACTCCGAAAATTTAATAGACTTTATAACAGAATTATAAAATCATCCAAAAAGTACTTAAGTTCAAAAACTCAGCCCATGAATTTCTGTTTTTGAATTTATCAGTATTCGTTGTTAACTTTTCCATAATCAAATGCTAAAATCGAAACAGTGTTCAGTGCAATGATATTATTTTTATATAATAAGGAGTAGAATGTCTTTAAATTCTTTAATACATACTAGCAGATTCCAGCACTCGAAATTCGAGTGCATTTTCATTTAACAAGGACCCTAACGTTATGCTTCACAATTCAACTCATTTTAAATGACGAAAATAAACTCAACACAAACACATTAACAAATTTAATAAACACACACATAGTTAATAGCAACTTTTAACGATCATAACTCCGAAAAAATATTCCAGACGATGAAAATCTATAAATTTGGTTAACAGCTAAAAACAAATACCTTTCAAATGATAAATTTTTTGTCAAAATCGGGGTAAAACTGTGAAACTTACATCGGTCCCAAGAAATCGTCTTGCCTATTAATATTATAGATTAAATATGGACTAAAAATTAAATTTATAATCTAAAGATAGAGCAGAAAATGACACAATTTTTTATAAACATGAACAGGTATTAGAAAATTTTTCACGTATTTTATTTATTTAAAGATTTCATTAAATACTAAATGATCTCAAATGCTTAGTGTTTTGAAAATTTTTTCACAAACATATAATTAGCGACTTTTTAGCGATTTATTTTCATTCCAATTTCGCGCTTTTAATCACTTTAACGTTCATTCATATTTAAAAGCTGGTATCGCTGAATATTGGTATATGTGATTTTTATACAGCGTTGCCTACTTTTCAATATTAACTTTACCGTTCTGATTATAAAACATATATAGCCGTCTCTAAAGTATTTAATAATCACCTTCAAATATGAACTATACCTATAATATTAATAGGCAAGGCGATTTCTTGTGACTGATGTAACTTTGTTAGTTTTAAACTGATTTTGACCAAACATACCTCATTTGATAGGTATTTCTTTTTAGCGTCCAACATGTTTACAGATTTCCACCGTCTGGAATATTTTTTTTTATTAAAATTCATTTAAAGTCGCTACTAACACATATGTACATAAAATTATACAATGCTGTGTGTGTGTTTGTTATATTTGTTAATATGTTTGCTAAAAAAATTGCGACAATAACGCAATAGAATTTCATTATAATAATTTAGGCTCTTATTTCTGTGTGTTCAACAAATATTTATAATGAAATAAATTTAATGCATTAAATAGATTAAAAAAACATTGAAAGAAAGAAATTAAATGAAAAAATCAAATTTCTAGAATTTACACTCGCATTTGGGGGGCTGGGCTCTGCTAGTTTCTTTAAAACTGAGAGAAAAAAATGATAAGCCGATCTATGACTAATCAAATGATTTACTGATATTTTCGGTACGTTTGCATTAATAATAATAACATCTCCAATAGCTGTTTTCATTATTTAGTTAAAGTATTTTGAACAAACCTTGCAACTTTATACATATAAATGGAAACGATATTAGATACCGATAACTAAAAAAAAGAAATAACCCAATAAATAAATAAAACTTTTAAACTTTTAACGACTTAAATTTTAAAATAACTACAGTTATAAATAAATCTAAAATAAAAAAATTTAATAAAGTGGAAAATTTAAAGTGAAAAAATATGTTAAAATATTAATTTATTGTTAAAAAAAAATCAAAATAATTGCAATTCGTTAATGAAAAATTATTACTCTAATTAATACAAAACATACACATTCGTTTTTATGATTTTATTGCAATTTTCAATTTATGTGACACTATCATCAACAACAACAACACTGGACGAGGAAATATGAATTTGTCCAAGGAAAATGTAAATATTATTTGTTTGTTTTTTGTTTTTGTTTTAGTTCACCTTCATTTTAAATTAGTTGTATTATTTACGTTTTGTTTATTTCTAATGCATGTATTTACAATGTCAACAAAACTTTCTTTTTCCAAATCCCACTACATTTAACACCCTCATTTCAATAATGTATCGTACCAACAATCGTCAATAAAGCCCGACTATATGTCCAACAAATGGTTAGATCTTTAATGGATCAGGTTATTAATGTATATAGAAAATAAGCAATAACTAAATTTAAATTAGAGTGTCATGTATTTGTGTTCATGTGGAATGTGGTTATTATATGGGATCAAATTGTGAGGTCAATAATATTTTGTAGAAACAAAAATTCAAAAAAATATGTCTTTAGATAGATTTATGTAAATATCGGGAAGTTGCTTTTTACGATTACCTAAAATCGTCCAACACAGTTTATTTTTGAACTGATCACTGTGTATAACAAAACGTTAATATACACTATTTGTTTGTTTTTAGTTTTATTATATCAATTTTGTTTAAAGAAACGTTTTAAAAAATACTTTTTGATTTAACATTGATAAATACAATCATTAGGAATTTAAGTTGAGCTAAGAGCGTACATTTGCATGGTGGTGACTCATGTGTTCTAGAAATAAACCATCAGGCATCAGTAGAAATTGTCCGGCTGTAAAATTGTATATATCGCTACAATGGAAATCACAAGTAGTTTATACAAAACTAGCGGATCCAAACAAACGTTGTTTCGCCTGTCTACATTAGTATTCCGTTAACATAAACAATATTTTCGCAACGATTGCAGTATTTAAAAACCAAAAGCAAAAACCGGTTAAGTGGTTTTTTTCTTTCTTAAAAACTGTCCGGTTTTGATTATTTTACATTAAAAAAATAAATTAATCACCTTAATTAACTCCATAATATTTTAGAAAAAAATATTTTTTAATATATTTATTTTCTATTTTGCTCGTATTCATCTATAATATTAATATGCTAGGCGATTTCTTGTGACCGATGTTTTGTTCTACCGTTTTATCCCGATTTTTACCAAACGTATATTTTTTGAAAGGTACTTCATTTTAGCCGTTTTGCATATTTACAGATTTTTAAATTTTTTTTCTATATTTTGACTAAATTGCGTTTAAAGTTGCTACTAACAAATACATAAAATTATACATATGCTATGTGTATTTTATTAAATTTTGTAATGTGTTTCTTAATGAGTTTATCTGCATTCACAATAATAATAAACCATAAAAGTGTTGGTATGTGAACTGGCTTAGTTAAAAAATAAAGCTGCCTAGAAATTGCAACTGAAATTTATTTGCCAATTTTTTATGAAAAAAAAAATAATTTTTATTGAATTTTTTTTAATAATAAAATATAATAAAACATTTTCTTGCTTACATACGAAAAGAGCAAGTAAAATATTATTATTGGTTTACAGCTACTATTCGATACTCTATACAATGAGTTTCGAGCAATGGGCTTATATCCAATTTTTCCGAGGTCATAATAAGATATAAAAAACAAGTAAGAAAATTATAGTCGGTCTATACAATACCATGAGTTTAGAGACCCTATCTCTTAGCTCCAACTAATTAGGTATAGAAAATAAGCAGAAAAAACAAATTTGAGTAGCATTGTTATTAATTTTTTTGTTTTCGGAAAAAAGTTAATATTGGATGATATATTTACATATATGGGGACTAGGTCTAAAAATTGATCGATCCTGACCATATTTGGTAAGGGCACATACTTTAACCAAATTGGAGAAAAATATGTGCAATATGTTTGTTTTTGATAGATTTAAGTGAAGATCGGGAATTAGCTTCATATGGGGGTTATGACTAAGAATTGTCCTATACGGTTTATTTTTGGACTACTTATAAATGAATGTAATTAACATACACAAACTTCATTTGACCGAGATCTATATGATAACTTGCATATTTTGGCAATTTCAGTCGATCTCATTTGTATGGGGACTAAGTCTGAACATGCAAGGATTTTCACCAATTTCAATGGCATTCATCATGTGGCCGATATAAGCTTATGTGCCAAATTTCCTAAAAATATATTCGTATTTGCAACCTGTAGTTTGATTACAAGGGTTACATTGACACACAGACGGACTGACAGACGTTAAGTGATTTTGAGTTGATCGGTATAATAAAAGATGGATCTAGGGAGATTTTTGATAGTTACAAATATCAGCACAGTCATTATAACCTGATCACATAGTGGTATAATAAGAACAAACTCATTTTGATAGGCGTTGTTATAAATTTGCGCCCTACATTTATGAAAAAGTTCATATAGTATTTCATTTTTCTATGTGGACCAGGCCAAAAATTTACCGATTACACTGATCCACAAATATAAAAAAAATTGACTGCAGAAACGAAGCATGTTTTTAAACTAATCTATCTGGGTGCGCTGAATTCGAATCTGGCATAAATATTGGGCTATCACATCTTGTTCATTTTTTATTGCAAGCTGGCAATACTGTAAAACAGTCAATACTGACACTACAATTTCACTATTATTAATTTGACAGAAGCCCACATTCATTCTAAATCTTTATAATGGTAACGTTTAAGCATGTCAGGGAGATCGTGTGTTACTGATTCAAGCTATTTTTGTTTTGTGTGTGGTGAATATTTGGTTGGAATAAAAGGATATGCAATATCAGAATTATTAAAATACGCATATTTGCATTATTTTGGTTTTGCTGTCAGAAACTTAGACAAACCGTGCAAAACCAACAATGTTTTGCAATAGTTACAGAACTGTTTTATACAAGTGGTCAAGTGGCAAGAAGATCTGTTTCGATTTTTCAATTCCAGTACTTTGAAGAGGGGCAAGTAACCACCAAACCGATTGTTCTGTTTAACAAAAGTTGCTGAATTCATTATGAAAAATCGAAAAATATTACTTACGCGAATGTCCACCAGCAGTGGTAGTTTGTATGAGGCTGATGATGAACGCCATTTAGTGGCTCAAGCTGAGCTGAATGATCTAATTCGGGATTAACATTTAACGAAGCAAGATGCTGAATTTCTAGCTTCATGTAGGCAGCAGTGGAAACATCTTGAAGTTGGGACAAAAGTAACAATATATAGAGATAGAAACTTGTAATTGGCTGCATATTTTGAAAAGAGACACTCTACTCTGTACTGTACTGATGTGGAGATTATTTATTGATAGATCTAAGTACAGTCTAAAGGCTCTTTTTTGCATAACAGGAATGAAAAACCATCCATACCAATTGCTCATGCCATTAATATAAAGGAAATTACGAATCAATGAGTGAAATTTTGACATTACTCAAATACAACGATCATAAATGGAAGATCTGTGGTGACCTTAAGCTGTGTCTATGGAATAGTCGCGCTACATGTCATCATTACGTCAGCACAGAGTGGACAAAAAGAACTGAGTATTCACCAGGAAAACAAAACATTTCAAATAAACCATTAATTTATCCAAATGACGTTCTTCTTCCGCCGCTGCACATAAAATTGGGCCTTTTTAAGAACTTTGTCAAGGCCCTGGACAAACATGGTGCAGCATTTAAATATTTGTTAGCAGTTTTTTCTTAAAATTTCATATGCTAATATCAAAGAAGGCATATTTGTTGTCCCTGAGATCAGGAAGCTATTGAATTATGACAATTTTTCACAATGTTTATTGGAGAAAGACTATGCAGCCTAGAAATCTTTCAAGAGCATCGTGGACAGTTTTCTTGGAAACAATAAGAGTGAAAACTACAGACAAATTGTTGCTGAATTATTGAAAATTATCACGAATTAGGTGCACGAATGTAACTCAAAATGCATTTTCTTCATTCGCATTTAGATTTTTTTCCACAAAATCTAGGTGCGGTGAGCGACGAACAAGATGAGCGTGCTCACCAAAAGTTAATGAAAATTGAAAGAAATTATCAAGGATTTTGGGACAAAAGCATGCTGGCAGAATATTGCTGGACTCTAATACGCGAAATCAAACCAATAAAATACAAACGACGTTCAAATAACGCTATTCAATTATGAAAATTCATTGATTTTTAAATAAACTAATGATTTTTTATGTAAAAAACGAATAAAAGCATTTTTTTTATCTCGAAAACCTGACGTGATAGAGAAAAACCAATTACAACCAAATTTGAGAAGATTTATGCAATATTTTTGTTTTTTGAAAAATTTAAGTAAATATCAGGAAGCCGCCTTATACGGACACTGTGACTAAAAATTTTTGGAATGCTTTTTTATGTGTATAATAAACACACATCAAATAAATTTTACTGATATGTATACCAAAATCTCGATCTCATAGGGGTTATTTCAAAAATTTAGACTTAGACTTTTAACTTTTATTATACCATGTAAACCTTTTTATCAAACTACAGGTCGCAAATACAAGGTGGACCATATATGTTTTACATTTTGATTTTGCTAAAAATTAAAACTAATAATTTTTTTCATTCGAGTTTTTCTATTCGGTTAATTATGGTACACCATTTCATTCAAATCACTGGACGGCTGGCCTTGCAGTGGCCCATACGATCAAATAAATTTTTTCAGAATATTTTTGACATATGGAGCTGTATTTTACCGATGACTGCAATAATTTCTCTTCTCAACGCCTCAATCGACGCTGGGTGGTTAGCCTAACACTCACTTTTAAAATCTTCCCACAAATAATAGTCCAATGGGGTCAAATCGCAGCTGCGCGGTGGCCACTACACATCGCAAAATAGGCTAATAACGCGATTTATAAACTTGCCACGCTAAATATCGATTGTTTGACGGCTTGTGTGGCTCGGCTCGCCATCCTGTCGTTCCAAGGTAGTGCTCACGGTTCACTGTAACGCATTTGCTTTCCGCGGCTGCGAAGAAGAATGACCCTATGATACTGCCGTCCCAAAAACCATACTAAACAATGCGTCGTTCAGAGTGAATTGGCTTTTCAGTAGTCACATGTGTATTTTATGTGGCTCAGATGTGATAACTTCGCTTGTTGACGTAACCGCCGAGATGAAAATGAGCTTCGTCGGAAAAGATAATTTTTTGGTAAAAATTCTCATCTTCTTCCAAGCGTTTCTTAGCCCAATTAGAGAACCAAAACCGTTGCCGAAAGTACAGTTGCCGTTGCCGTTACAGCAATGGAATCAGAAAAGTTATTCATAATATATAACATCAGTAACTCTTAATCTAAATTTAAAATACTATAAATTACAGTTGTCCGTCTTTCTATCTATGTGTCCATGTAAACTTTGTAATCAAACTATAGTTCGTAAATATGATGAAATTTAGTGTATAAGACCTAGTCCCCATACAAATGACTCCTACGAGATCAACCTAAATTACCCTAAGATCAAATTCTACAAAATCTTCCAGGGTCACACAACTATACGGATGGATCTAGTCTGCATGGTAAGACTGACATAGGTTTCTATGATGACGACCGTTTTACTGGGATATAGCGGAACACAATCTGTCTTTCAGGCTGAATTGGTCGCGATAATGGAATGTCTTAGATCTATTGACGCACGGGGCTATCAGGACGATATTTTTGGACAAAACTAGATCGAGGACTATCCTCAAGTGTAAGTAGGAAATTGCAAACTTCTCCAGAAGCGGCAGACTTGAAATTGTTTGGATTCCACGACACAGTGGTATAATGGAAAACGAGATTGCTGACGAACTGGCCAGGAAGGATTCTTTCCTTGAGTCAATTTAGAAAACACAATACTTTTCCAGTCTCTCAAATTGAAACTAGCGGACTGGGCGACCAGTTCGAATGTATCAATTTGGGAGGAAACTGACATGGGTAAGGTTACAAAAATATTATGGGGCACTCCCAACGCTTTGAAAACTAGCGAAATCCTTAGTCTGAGTAGAAGGTAATTGGCATCCTCACTGAATACTCTGAATTGAGGACGGCGGAATTTGCCAGAAGATGGCGAAACCCTAGAATACTACCATTTTTACTGTTCTTCATTTGCGAGAACAAGGGTCAGATGTCTATCCAACGACATTTTACCAAGCTGGAAAACACTCCGGAAATTTGCTGATGAAACCAAATTTCCAAGTTAATATAGGGGTAGATAACCGGATGAATGTGTACATGTAGAGCGCACAACAAGCCGACTTTCTTGCTTAAATGTATATCCGGGTACAACGGATATGAGCTATGTATACACATAGCTCCTCTTCTCCACCTAACCTAACCTAACCTAAGATCCAAATTATCATATAGATTACGGTCCAATAAATCAACCCTATAGAACCATTTTTAACCATGCACACAGAAAACAGATTCATTGTGTTTAATGAATTGCTATAAAAAAAAAACTGAATTTAAAGTTGAATACCAATACAATTCCCGATCTACCCTTTTTCTATCAAAAAAATAGATATTGCAAAGATTTTTCTAAAATTTAGTTTATATATAAGTGACTTTACCAAATATGATCTATTTTTTCACCTAGTCGCCATATAAAAATATCATCAGATATGAAATTTTTCATATGGGAAGCCAAAAAATTTATAACAATGCAGAAATTTTGTTTATGCTTATTTTCTTAATCCAATTAGTTGGATACCTATAGGGTATCGTATAGACGATCTTGTTTTTAATTATATATATTGAGAAAAGTCAAAATGTATATTATAATAATAATATAAATAATAAAAAAAAAATACGTAATAGTAATTTAAACTATTGTAATAAATTACGAGGTAATAGGATTTGTAACTCGTAATTTATCTATATATGTATATAAAAACGTTGGTTCATTTGTTTGTAACGAATGATCTCAGACCCCATAAAAGCTGTCGAGCTAAGATTTGCATCATAGGTACGGTTCGAGCTCTTCTATGTTTTTTTTAGTTTTAACCCTCTAGCTGGCGTTGGGGTCAAGTTATAAACAAAATTCTTATTTTCAGTGCGATTTGACTGCAATTCAGAATGTATATATGTTTCGTCATTGGAAATTTTTGTATGTATAAATGGACCTGATAGGTGGCGCTGGGGTAAAGTTATTTCGAATATTCTTATATACATATACATATGTATGTTAGATGATGCCAAAAATATTTTGTTGGACCCGGTAGATGGCGCTGGCGTTCGAAAAATAATGAGTAGTCAAATTTATTTAAATTTTTTAAGTTACAAAATTCACAAACGTTTTTATATATAAATATTCTAAGCCAAATGGAAGGAAAAATTGCATTGGCTATTGCTTCGTCCGGAATAGCCGCAATATTATTGCATGTTGGTCGTACAGCTCATTCAGCCCTCAAATCACCGTAAAACGTACAAATAAGAATGCCTTATGCAATATCAAAAAACATTCTGGTATGGCAAAAGTTCTGCAAAAATGCAGTATTATTATTTGGGATGAATGTACCATGGCTCACAAACATTCCTAAGAAGCATTACATAGAACTTTGAGAGATTTGAAAGGCAATGAAAGACTTTTGGTGGAGCTCTCATTTTATTATCTGGAGATTTTCGTCAAACATTGCCAGTCATACCAAAATCAACCTATGCTGACGAAATAAATGCCTGCTGAAAATCATCAACATTATGGAGTAGCGTTCAAACTATAAAATTAATTACAAACATGCGAGTACGATTACAAAATGATCCAACCGCTGACTAATTTTCAAAACAACTACTTGATCTTAGTAATGGTAAAATCAGTATTAACCCAACCAGTCAAACTATTAAAATATCAACAAGATTTTTGTCAATTTATATCGCCACGCAATGAATTAATTCAAAATGTATTCCCCGACATTCAAAATCAATATCGTAACCATGATTGGTTAAGTGAAAGAGCTATTTTAGCCGCAAAAATGTCGATGTGGATAATATTAATGTTATCCAACAGAATTTTTGAATTCACTTGATGTGCCCGGTCTACCGCCACATTTATTAAAATTAAAAGTTGGTTCTCCAATAATTTTTCTACGTAACCTCAACTCTCCGAGACTATGTAATGGAACCAGTTTTATTGTTGAGAGAATAATGCCCATTGTTATTGAGGCCACAATTCTCAAAGGGAAATTTAAAGGAGAACATGTTTTGCTGCCAAGAATTCCTATGATTCCTACCGACACACCGATAACATTTAAAAGATTGCAATTTCCGATCAGATTGGGCTTTGCCATGACCATTAATAAATCTCAAGGACAATCATTGCAAACATGTGGTTTAGACTTCAAAAACAGTTGTTTTTCCCACGAGCCACTATATGTGGCATATTCCCATGTCGGAAAGCCAGCAAATTTATTCATTTACTGTGAGAATAATTAAAATATAAATACTGTTCATTCTTTAGCATAACAATAATAGAAATATATTGGTCATTCTTATATGTCACAATAAATATTTATTTTCATTTTCATAAATAATACATAGTTGTTCTTTAACAGTTTTCAATTAATATTAACAAATGCAGAAACGTTTTTTTTTTATATAGGTATATACAGATTCTAACTAAAATAAAAAATTCATTGAGGCCAAAACAACGTTTGCCGGGTCCAGCTAGGGTTATATACAAATTTTGCATATTAATAAGCTGATATCATCGTAATTTTATCCCCTTACTTTAAGTAATATGAAAATATTTAGCTCAATCTTTAACTAATCTTAATAAAATTGTTGTTTAATACGTAGGAAGAAGAAAATAAATTTATCCTAACCTCTAAAAATATTGGTAAATAACTCATAAATATTGGTAAATAATACATAAATGCTTTATAAAGAACTTAATTGAATTGAGTATACCTATACAAATTTAAAATTTTTCTTTGTATAGCAAACTAATTTATTTATTGTTATCACAAAACATGCATTAAAAAATATGCATATAAAAGTAAAATATGCATTTATTATTAAATATACAGCAACAAATCGATGCCATATTATTACAAATCCTTGATTCGGAACAAAAATGCATTTGCATGAAAGTCACAGTCCTACAAATATCTGAGCATATGCACATGCACAGTACTTCAAATTAATAGCCCCTTTTTCAACTCAGATAAAGTTATTGAATATCTTTTAAACAAATTTGAATTCCTTATTAGATAAAACAGGCTAAAGTTAAATTGCAATAAAAAATTTAGATGCTGTCTGGAATATTACTTTTTAATTAATAGGGATCCCGAGATACATCTTTAATATTAATAGGCTAGTCGATTTCTTGTGATCGATGTTTTGTTCTACCGTTTTATCCCGATTTTGACCAAACGTATATTATTTGAAAGGTATTTCTTTTTAGCCATTTTGCAGATTTACAGATTTTTAATTTTTTCCTTTATTTTAGTAACTTGCATTTAAAGTTGCTACTAACACATACATAAAATTATACAATGCTATGTGTGTGTTTATTAAATTTGTTAATGTGTTTGTAATAAAAATGAGTTTGTTTTTTTGTGTTGATTTGTGAATTGGCTAAATTGATTAGCATACCTTTAGTGTCTTTATTTAATGAAAAAATAAAAATTCCTAGAATTTTCACTCAATGTTCGGGGGCTGGAATTTGCTAGTATATTTTAATCTAACAAGATAAAAAAAATAATATATTTTATAGAAAAAAATACCCAAAAAATTACCTTTGAAGAAAGGAAAGTCGTACTTATACCCCTTGTGCTTAAACCTTTTTTAAAATTTCTAAATAAATGAACTTGTACCTCGGAAGAGCTTTTATGGTTCTTTGGTACATTTTTTAGTCGTCATAATCAGATTCCATGACATCATCGGCACATCTTCATCCTCTCCTTGGCTTTCGATTCTTTCCGGAATTTCCTCCATTCTATCTTGAGGAACCATTCATGGTAAATTGGCTTTTATGGTTCTTTGGTACATTTTTTAGTCGTCATAATCAGATTCCATGATATCATCGGCTCATCTCATCCTCACGTTGGCTCTCGATTCTTTCCGGAATTTTCTCCATTCTATCTTGAGGAACCATTCATGGTAAATTGGTGGAGAAAATTTTGAATTTCTCGAACTATTGGTTTGACCCTGTTTTTTGGAGGAAGTTGTGAGAGTAACTGTACATTTCTAGCTTTAATGTTTACTTTGGTGAAGTTTTCTTACTCATTCATAAGAACATCTTTGTATGAGAGGTTCCAATGGTCATCCATTTTAAAGTGTTACCATTGCATTTTTCCGCTGTGCGATACACCATTTCCAAAAAATCTTTGGATGGCTTTATAGTCTATATATAATTCTCCCAATCTTGAGGTACATAAATTGAACAGAATATTTTTTTTTTTTTTTTGTTAACTTCTATAATTCCAAAATTTTGGTTACACTCCATGAATGCGTGCCCAGAGAGAAAAAATTTCTGATTAACTTCTTGAATATGAGTATTTCGAAAAACAATCAACCAAAACTGAACAATGTAGATACTCTAATTCTGGCCACCACAGTTGCTATAAGGTTTAATATGAGTCACATTCTGAGGAAAAGAGCTAATAAATTTCAACAGACAAGAACTAATCTCTTGGTGGCCACGTGAAGCTCGGCCTTCATTCCACATATACATATTGGCGTCTCCAGTTGATAAAATGTGGACACAAAAGTGGTATGTCCAGAGGTGACGGACATAGTATACTTGAATGCATGCCAGTACAGGGTTTGGCTACATTTTTTGCAAGTCGAAACAAATTTCCACATGGGTACTATCATTTTTTAAAAACTCTTTAATACCATCTAAGCACAATAAGGTATTTTAAAACAAGTGTTTTGAACTTCTCTCAGAACTTCTCTAAATTCACCCACTCAGTCCATGTGAAAAAAAAATTTTAATATTTGCTTAGTGCTCCAAGCGAAACAAGAATTTTAGTAAGAAGTGATATAATTGGGAGCCATAGAATACCACATTCACCACTTGTGCTGTGAACTTTTCTAAACTTCGCCTACTAATTCCATATGAAAACTAAATTTTAGGAAAAATGCACTTGTGCTTTCAGCCTTTCATATTACAAATGTTTATTTTTTACTCCCTTTATATTAACTCGTAGTGTCTGCTTGTCGACAAAACTTTGGATCGAATTTTAACCCTTTTCCCATAATACAATCAAGCTGAAACTTTGCAGGCGACGATAAAAAAATATTGCAAACAAAAATTTTTGACTGTAGAATTTACTATTGTTGAGTAAGACTGAAACGATACGGTAAATTTAATTTACAAAGAACGAGAGTGTAATAAAAACTTGGTTAGTTAGTTTTTTTAAGAAATTAACTTCATTGTCTGTATATTTATATAAAACAAAAACAAAATATTTTATACAATTCAAAATAATAGACTTTTTTAAACATAATAAGAAAAACTACGTTATTTTGTTTTTTGTTTTAAAGTTTTACCCCTGAATCCATAATGAAAAGTTAGCTGCTGCTTAAAAATTATGATATTATGATAACCTGTTTGAAAATTAAAAATGAAAAATAAAAAATGAAAAATAAAAAATGAAAAATAAAAAATTAAAAATTAAAAATGAAAAATGAAAAATTAAAAATTAAAAATTAAAAATTAAAAATTAAAGATTAAAAATTAAAAATTAAAAATTAAAAATTAAAAATTACAAATTAAAAATTAAAAATTAAAAATTAAAAATTAAGAATTAAAAATTAAAAATTAAAAATTAAAAATTAAAAATTAAAAATTAAAAATTAAAAATTAAAAATTAAAAATTAAAAATTAAAAATTAAAAATTAAAAATTAAAAATTAAAAATTAAAAATTAAAAATTAAAAATTAAAAATTAAAAATTAAAAATTAAAAATTAAAAATTAAAAATGAAAAATAAAAAATAAAAAATTAAAAATGAAAAATTAAAAATTAAAGATGAAAAATTAAAAATTAAAAATTAAAAATTAAAAATTAAAATTTAAAAATTAAAAAATGAAAAATGAAAAATTAAAAATGAAAACTAAAAAATGAAAAATGAAATAAAAAAAATTAAAAATAAAAAATTAATAATGAAAAATAAAAAATCAAAAATGAAAAATGAAAAACGAAAAATTAAAAACGAATAATGAAAAATTAAAAATTAAAAATAAAAAATGAAAATGAAAAATAAAAAATTAAAAATGAAAAATAAAAAATGAGAAATGAAAAATGAAAAATAAATTAAAAATGAAAAATAAAAAATCAAAAACGAAAAATGAAAAATGAAAAATGAAAAACGAAAAATGAAAAAAAAATTAAAAATGGAAAATAAAAAATTAAGAATAAAAATAAAAAAAAAAAAATTAAAAATTAAAAATGAAAAATAAAAAATTAAAAATTAAAAATGAAAAATAAAAAAAAATAAAAAAGAAAAAATTAAAAATAAAAAATGAATAATAAAAAATTAAAACTTAAAAATTAAAAATTAAAAATAAAAAATGAAAAATAAAATTTGAATCATGAAAAATAAGAAATGAAAAATGAAAAACTAAAATTAAAAATGAATAATAAAAAATTAAAACTTAAAAATTAAAAATTAAAAATAAAAAATGAAAAATAAAAAATTAAAAATTAAAAATAAAAAATGAAAAATAAAAAATTAAATATAAAAAATGAAAAAAAAAATTAAAATTGAAAAATAGAAAATGAAAAATAAAAAATTGAAAATGAAAAAAGAATAATAAAAATTGGAAAATGAAAAATGAAGAAAAAAAATTAAATATGAAAAATAAAAAATGAAAAATTAAAATTAAAAAATGAAAAATTGAAAATTAAAAATGAAAAATAAAAAGTTAAAAATTAAAAAAAAAAATAAAAATGAAAAATAAAAAAAGAAAAATTAAAAATAAAAACGAAAAATTAAAAATTAACCGGTTAAAATAACAAATAATAATAAATATTTTTATATTAACAGAGCCCCTGTAGTTGATTGCTATGTGATACGCTTTCTGTTTGCTTTTAAGAAAGTGCATTAAAAAATCTTTAATTACTAGATGTTTACACATCTCCCCTGCGATCAGACTCACATGATTTTTTTTTTTTTTTTTTTTTGTCATCTAATAGCTTTAAAAACAACTCTGAAATTTATAATGCCACCATATTTTTTGCATTAATGCCACTTGATATAGTGAAAATCAACTCTGTTTACATTTCAATTTGTGTGATTTCACTCCTTAATTTTTTTTAAACTTATATTTACTAGTGTTAAGTTTACGACAAAATTATTTTAATTTAAAAATTATGTAAAAAAAAATGTTTAAAAGATCCGCAAAGTAAAAAATATTTGTTTGCACTTAAAAATAATTTATATATTTTATTTTGCTTAGTTTGACACACATCAGCTGTTTTAACATACTTAGTCAGTATTTGAGAGGTTGTTGATCTGAGTTTAGCAAGTGCATTATAAATAATACTCATGCTAGATACTGCATAAGTTTTCATTATAAATACGGCCGTTAATATCTATAATATTAATAGGCTAGGCGATTTCTTGTGACCGATGTTTTGTTCTTCCGTTTTATCCCGATTTTGACCAAACGTATATTATTTGAAAGGTATTTCTTTTTCGTTTTGCAGATTTTCGTTTTGCAGATTTACAGATTTTTAAATTTTGTCCTTTATTTTGAGTAATTTGCATTTAAAGTTGCTACTAACACGTACATAAAATAACACATATGATATGTGTGTTTTATTAAATTTGTTAATGTGTCTGTTAATGAGTTTGTTATCTTCATTCACAATAATAATAAACCATAAAAGTGTTGGTTTGTGAATTGGCTAAGTTGAAAAATAAAGCTGCCTAGAAATTGCACTCGATTTTCGAGCGCTGCAATCTGCTAGTATGTATAATTATTTTAATATCCGGACTGTCTACCTTTATTATCTAAAACAGCTTTGATTCTCTTGGACTCTATTAATTGTTGGCACTTTTCAATGGGAATACCCTCCCAACTACTCTTTGATTTTTGTTTCTGAAAACCTGTTCACTTAAGCCTCCACAAATTCTCAATCGTTTTGAGATCGGTAGACTAAGAAGGCCATTCCAAAGCAGAACCACTGTGTTCACTCAACCAAGATTTAACTAATTTTGACGAGTGTTTCGAATTATTATCCTGCTGAGAGCGCTAATCTGGTGGCATATGATTTTCATCTCATCTTTCAAAATTTCGCAATACATTTCTTTATTCATAGTATCTATGATTTGGTATAAAAATCTAACACCATACCACGAAAAAGCTCCCCAAAGCAACGATGCCTCCTCAGTTTTCTTTTTTTTTTTAGTACTTTACCTTTTGGTCTCTAGACACTACGTTAACTCCATATATAATATATCCGCAAAATCACCAATGCTTCTTTTACGGAATTTTGTAGCAATTTGCCATGGAACTTTTCGGGCGACTCTACCGGGCAAATTGTTTTCTAACAATATCAAACGTACTGTTACTGTACTAACTTCACTATTAATTTCTGCAGACATAGCATTTGATGTCATAATGTATGAGGGCGGATCAATAAGTCCATGACTTTTAGAATGAAACTCAGTTTTTTGCAAATAAAAAATTTATTTTTCAACATAATCTCCTTTTTGCTCAATACACTTAGTCCAAGGTTTCTGCAATTTTTGTATCCCTTCCAAAAAATAGGATTTATCGAGGTTCATGAAATAGAATTTTGCTTGATCAATAATTTCATTTGGGAGCTAAGTTTCTTTCCACCGAGCCATTTCTTTGGGTTTGGAAATAGGAAATAGTCACTGGGGGCTAAATCCGGAGAATATTGCGGATGAGGTACCAATACTTGATGGGAGCAGTGTTGCATTCCATATAACTACGAGGAAAGTTGGAAAAGTAACGGACTTATTGATCCGCCCTCGTATTCATATTATTTGTCAGATCTTCCAAGTGATCTACCTGAGCAGTGCAGTGTAAATTTCGACCCATCTTTAACAAACAAAATTTCAATTGCATGGTATTCTTTTTATCAACCTCTTAGTAATTTATAACGAAACTTATATAAAAAATACGAAATAAGTTCCTAATTTTACAATATTAAAAGGACTATTATATCGAAAAATAGCGATATAGATGCAAATTTTCATTTTTAACTAAAAGACACAAATCATCAGTAATAAATTCCAGAAATAAACAACAATTATAAACGAAAAAACAATTACAAAAATAACGGTATCATTAACTTTTAAGAGATTCTCTTTAAAAAAGTAAAATGTAAACAAAAACATTTTCTTTTAATTACGGTTATTATTTTGAACAGCTGTGTATATCTTCCAAATGTTCTGAGGCCAACTGATTCAAATCTGAGCTCAGAATCGCTTCATCATATTAGAAATTATAACGGATTTAGTGCATTAAAGACCTTTATAAAATACTCTGGTCCCAGTTTAGGATCAGTCCGGAGTAAGGGTTATTACATTGATTTTGGTAATGCCTTTTTTGTTGGGTTCATTAATGAGTCAGAAGACATTATTTAAAAAATAAATCATTTCTTATATTAGTCATATAAACCGCTCCAAAAGTGAAAATCACAAAGTGAAAACTGAATCTTATTGAAGCTTGTTGCATTACTTAAATTATTAATGATTGGGCCTTTAATACCAATTTGCCGTCTAGTCTTAAGCATACAGGCTCTTTCAGCATCCTACAAACAGAATGATAAAACCGCTTTAAATGAAGTTCGACCCTTTTAACATTTTGGCCAGCGAAATTTTATTATCGTTTACAGAAGAACACCAATACATATATTTTCTAAAATTTGTTTTGATTCCATTACCAAGTGATTCTCATCACTTGTATTGACATACAGTCAATCAAAAAAAATCAAAAATAAAAGAATCTAGAAAAATATCTTTTATATCTTTGGCACTTTTAAATAAAGGCTTTTGTGTTTAAGTCCTGACTTAGGTGAAAGGCGTAGAGCCAAAACTCACGCCAGACCATTGTACAGTAGGTATTTAATTAAAATCACTGATGACCACTTACGCTTACTTCAAATTATATTTATTAAAACATTTTTCTGCTGATACAATCGAGTTTGAAATATAAACATTTTTTAGCCATCATCATATTGTGATCCAGAAATGATTGAATTGAGTGCAGATGTTTGTTGTGGTTCACTGTAAAATAATATGTGGTTGATGTAGTTAGTTGTTGTTGTTATTGTTGTTGTTTTTTTTTACAAATTCTTTTTTGTTTTGCTATTTGTTTATTGTCTAAAAAACAAAGTGGTTATTTTTTTTGTTTTGTATGAAGTTTTGTTTACGCATGTTTTTATACCCTACAGCACTTAGTGGTCAGGCTATAACGAGTTCGTACTGTATTTTTGACCACCAAAAATATTTGACCTAGACTGAGAATAATTTTTGAGTCGATTTAGTGATGTGCGTCCTTCCGTCCATCTATCTGTCTTTGTGTTCGTCCGTCTGTCTACCCGTCTGAGTGTCCATGTAAACCTTGTATCAATATGAATATATTTTGATAAAATTTGTTATGAAAGCTTACATCGACCATAGGATGAACGCTATTCAAATTGGTGAATATCGGTGAATGTTCAGACCTAGCCCCCATACAAATAAGTCCTCTCAGACTGACTAAAACAGTCACAAGATCCAAATTATCACACATATGTATATATATATAAATGTATGTGTCTGTATTATACCCACTATTCAATAGTCCAAAAAATAAAGCCTGTGGGATAATTTTTAGACATAGTCCCCATTTAAAGCTGATTCCCGATCTTCACTTAGATCTATTAAAAAACAAAAATACTGCATTGATTTTTTTTTTTTCAAATTTCGTTGATATATGTTTTTGAGAAAAATAAAAGACTTTACTAAATAAGGTAATGATCGGTATATTTTTCGACCTAATCTCCATATAAAAATATCTTCAGATATGAACTTTTTCATATCTGCAGACCATAAACTAATAACAATACCACCTAAATTGTTATTGTACTTATTTTCTATATTAAGTTATAACCTCAGCAAAGTTAGATCCCAGAACCTCTCTCGAAACGCTTGTATAGTTGGTCTAGACCGGCTATAGTTTTCTTACTTGTTTTTATACCCTATACCACTATGTGGTTTGGGTATAATGACTTTGTGCTGCTGTTTGTAACTACCAAAAATATTTGACCTAGACCCATCTTTTATTATACCGATCGAATCAGAATCACTATCTGATTCGATTTAACGATGTCCGTCCGTCCGTCCGTCCGTCTGTGAGTCCATGTAAACCTTGTAATCAAACTGCAGGTCGCAAATATGAATATATTTTGATGAAATTTGGTATATAAGCTTCTATCAGCCATAGGATGAACGCTATTGAAATTGGTGAGAATCGGTCCATGTTCAGACTAGCCCCCATACAAATGACCTCTTTGAAATCGACATAAATTGCCATAAGATCCGAATTTCATATAGATCTTAGTCAAATTGGGTTTATATGCGTTTATTACATCCATTAATGAGTAGTCAAAAAATGATCCCTATGGGACAACTCTTAGTCATAGGCCCCATATAGAGCAGCTTTCCGATCTTCACTTACATCTATCAAAAAACAAAAATATTGCAGTGATTCTTCTATATATATTTTTGCAAAATACAAGAGACTTTACCAAACATGGCCAGGATCGGTTCATTTTTGGGCCTAGTCCCCATATAGATATAGCATCCGATATGAACTTTTTCATATCTGCAGCCAAAAAAATTAATAAAAATCCCACTCAAATTTGGTTTGTCCTTATTTTCTATATCCAGTTAGTTGGGTCTAAGAGATAGGGTCTCTAAACGCATGGTATAGGGTATCGTATAGTCAGTCTAGACCGACTTTAATTTTATTACTTGTTATTTTCTGATCTTAAGGTACAGTATTTGGCTGCTATATGTGTACACAATAAATTATTTCCATATCAATTCTATACATTAAATGTTTTTCATTAGTCCGAGGAATAAAAAATGTAAATTAAATGAGGGAATTAAGGTGAACAAATCTGGAAATCATGAACACTAGAATGAAAAACAAAAATTGATATTCCCCCTTCTAAATTAAATCAGACAATTATAAATTGATTTCATTTCATTAAAAATATTTTTTAAGTACTCTCTTGTTTGTCTTCGTATTTCATCTTAAATGCAATTATTAATTATTGCATTAAATATCACTTAAACATCACTTAATAATGAATATAATTAATAAATTCATTAAAAAATTATTTTTTAATGATATGCATCGGTTAAGGTAATTAGTGTTTATTGAAAAAATTTTTTTTTCCATGAAAAACTGGCTAAATTACACAAAACTCCGGCCCGTCGGATTATTCGAAAATATAAAATAATCAAAACCAAACGGTTTTCAACGGTTGCTGTAGTCTTCTAAATTCTGAAATTATTTTACAGTATGAAACTTTATTTTAGATACTAATTTTTTTTTTGAAATCGTTTTTTCGCAATTTTATAAAAAGAAACATGAATATCTCATTATGAAACCAAAAATGCCTTATATGAAATTAATTAAATTCCTGAAAATATTTTAACGATGATTTTTCAAAAATTAAAAATTATAATGTTTCTGTAAAAATAAATTCAAATGAACAAAATTTTAGATACTTATGAATATAAATTATTTTATGGCCAGGATGATAGATGATACAAAATTATCTTAACTAATTTTTATAGCTTGACTATACACAGTGAGTGACAATACAATGGAAACTTTTAACAAAATATATTTTTGACTACTTGAAAATTGGATCATGAAATTGAAAACACTTATTAATTTAAAAATTTGTATGTTTTATTCATTTCAAAAAGAAACAATATTAGCATAAATAGCTTAACTTCAGAAAAAAATAACTAAACTTAAAAGTATCTATTTTTTGCTGTTGTCAAAACAATGAAAACCTTTACTACACAATAATTTAAAACTTTTCCCCTGCTTCACAACACCGCTGCGCGCCGAGATATGAAGTCAATTGAATTTTTTTATGATGCCACTCTGAATTAACTGCCTCCATGAGATCTGTTTTATTCGAGTAATTTCGTGTCTGTATTTTCGATCTACAATTTCCCATAGATTTTGTATGGGATTGAGATCTGGTGAATGGGCTGGCCATTCCAAAACACTAGCTGCACTAGATTGTGGCCGTTCAGTTACACCTTTGGGGTTTTTTTTTAGCTTATTTCCATGTTGGAACTTCCAGACCAGGGGCATACTTTCCTTCGCGCATGGACACATTACGTCATTTAGAATTTGCCAATATCCAATTCCAATTACTACTCCGCCAAACTTATCAGTTTTATTTCTATATTTTGAGTCTAGTCTTTTTCCTTTGGCCGTCATACAAACGTTCATCATGGCCTCTCAAATTGAACTTGGACCCATCTGCAAAGAAAACAGTATGCCAATTCCGTCTTGATTCGTTCATGTGTTCATCAGCAAAATTTATGCGAACCAGACGGTTTTTCTCTGATGTCAGTGGTTTCTTCAACCAAGATCAGCCTCAATTGCTCGTCGGGCAAGAGTTCAAGCGCGTATTTATACCCTATACCACTATGTGGTTTGGGTATAATGACTTTGTACTGCTGTTTGTAACAACCAAAATTATTTGACCTAGACCCATCTTTTATTATACCGATCGACTCAGAATCACTTTCTGAGTCGATTTAGCGATGTCCGTCGGACCGTCCGTCCGTCCGTCTGTGTGTCCATGTAAACCTTGTAATCAAACTACAGGTCGCAAATATGAATATATTTTGATGAAGTTTGGTATATAAGCTTCTATCACCCATGGGATGAACGCTATTGAAATTGGTTAAATTCAATCCTTGTTCAGACCTAGTCCCCATACAAATGACCGTATGAAATCGACATACATAAATTGCCATAAGATCCAAATTATCATATAGATCTCAGTCAAATTGGGTTTGTGTTATCATATTATATCATTAATCAGTAGTTCAGAAATAATCCCTATAGGACAATTCTTAGTCATAGGCCCCATATAGAGCTGCTTCACGATCTTCACTTAAATATATCAAATAAACAAAAATTTTGCACAGATTTTTCCCAAATTTGGTTTGTATAAGTTTTTGCAAAATATAAGTGCCCTTACCAAATATGGTCAGGATCGGTCCATTTTTCAACCTTGTCCCCATATAAATATAGCACCCGATATGAACTTTTTCATATCTGCAGCCGAAAAACATAATAACAATGCCACTCAAATTTGGTTTATGCTTATTTTCTATATTCAATTAGTTGGACTGAAGAGATAGGGTCTCTAAACCATAGTATAGGGTATCGTATAGTCGGTCTAGACGCTATAATTTTCTTACTTGTTTTATTTTGACCTTTGATATGTTCTAAACTCTCTTGCTAATTAATTATTCTGGCTTTGACTCATTTTACGGAGCCTGCCGCCTAAATGTTGAGTCGTCACCGTCACGATATTTCTTGACAATTTTCTAAGTTATGGATTTCTTTATAGAATATTTCTCACAAATTTTCTTTTGCTTAAGACCAGCTGTAAAATACTCTATCGTTCTGATTTTTATCACTTCACAAAACTTTATTCTTGCCATTATTTTATAATAATTAATTATAAGATAAAAACATTGAAAAATACAATTGTGTTTTAAAAAGAATCAGAAATTATAAATGTATAAATAACGGTTAAGATTTTATACATTTTCTTTCACACCATTAAAATTTTTATGGTTTCAATCAACTCCGATACAGAAGTTTAAAATTTTCCACTGTATTGACATCATTCAAAAAATACTTCCTTTTCTCCTTTATCTATATTATTTAAATTGAATTTTTTAAAGAAATTTGTTGCCTTTCGATAGAGAACACACCAAGGAGTGCTTTCGCAAAAAAATACGTAATTTTAGGAAATTATTTAAAAACAAAATTGGAGAATTCAAAAATTTTTTTAAAGTCTCCAATGTATTGTCCCCTTCTGTATATAAAAATCAAATAGTTATAAATCAAGTGTATAAATTTTTAATACTACAATGCCATTTTGAATTTGCTAAGAAAAAAATGATCTGGCAACTATAAAAAAAAATTTCTTACCAGTGCTGCCATGATGAAAAATTTAAAAAAAAGGATACCAAATGAAAAAAATAGCCAAAATTTCAAAAAAAAAAAAAAAAAGTTACCAAGTGAAAAAAAATAGCCAAAATTGAAATTTTTTTTTTTTTTTATTTAAATATATTAAGCTAGTTATTATTTAAGTTTAATTATTAACAATCTATATTTCAGAGCTAGCAAAAAAAAAGGAAATTCTTTTACATACTAAATACTAAATAACTTAAAAAACTTAAACGTAATTTTATTACAAATAGAGATCAACAAGTTAGTTTCACGTAAAATTCATTACTTCGTTATTTGAGATAAAAAATTATTCGATAATTTTAAAACACTTTTTTGGCAGACAGACCACACATATTAGCCAACATTTAGGTCTCTTCACAATTCTTGGGTTGCATTTATATTAATAAGTTAATTTTGCAACTTAGCTTTTGGCAGCAGCTGAACTACATATGTGGCAATGTCAGTAGGTTTTGAGCAAATTATTATTGAATATATAATAATTTTAAATTTGGGATAGATGATCTTGTCTTGTCACAGTGTTTTAAAATTTCTTTTAACAGTTCTATATAGAAAGATAATATATATTTTTTAATTTCTTTTTTTTTTTAAGTTGGACAACTTATTTAACACCAACACTTTGTTTTTTTACCACCGACACTTTACCTTACTTAGCCCCGGCTAACACGATGAAATTTTTCTTTCTGAAAGTCTGAGTTTATTGGTGAGAGGGGAGAGAAGAATGGCATGGGGTACATTCTTTCATATACACCGAAATTTTCTTTTGTTTCTTACTTCGTAATTGTCAAAGTGTAGTTATTTTACATTTTGTTTCATTATTATTTTCGTTTGTATTAAGAAAGCTAATAAATTAAAATAAAGTTAATTTGAATTAAATAAAATGATAAAATTAATAGATAAACTGATAAAGTAAACGTGAAAAATCTCGAATTTCATTACAAAAATTACAGTAAAAGAGAATTAAAATTTCAAATTCTTCTTACTACTAAATCTACACGGACACGGGGGAGTGTGAAAATTGGCATAGTTATAGTTAATATGGAGGAGAAGTGCAGAATTTTAAAATTTATATATAATATGTGTTAAAAATATATTAAATTAAATGAAATAAAATATTAATAATAGATAATTTTCTACGAGCCTAAAGGTATGATAATCAATTTTAGCCAATTCACAATTCATCGAATTTCATTATAATTTTATATCATACCCCTGTGTTGAATTGTGAATTACTTAAAATTGATTAGCATAACTTTATGCTAAAAGTTATTTATTATCATAAATTTTATATATATGTATATAGATTTAAAAAAACATTAAAAGAAAATAATTGAAAGAAAAAATAAAATTTCCTAGAATTTGCACTCGAATTTCGAGAGCTGGGTTATGCTGGTAAAACTTAAAACGTGATCTGCGAATTTATCAAGTAAAACACAGAAAAAAATATATTATTTTGATTCCCAAAAAAAGTTCCCAAAATGCAAAAAAAAAAAAGTTCACATCTCAACACTAAAAAAAAATTTTTTGGTTAAATATAACCAAAACGGTAACGCTGCTAAAAGACTTTTTTATTTATTTATTAGAACTGCTCCATACATAAGACTGTTTTGCAGTATGGAATTGATTATACGGAAAATTACAAAATCATTAATAAATTAATAACTTAATTTCTAATTTCAAATCTTCATTATGTAAGATACAAAAAACAATTTTGATTAAGAATAAACTTATATACTTAATAACTAATTACAAATTTTCTTTACATAAAATAAAGAAAACAATTAAGATTAACAATAAAAAAATAAAATTGAAATATTTGAAATTTATAGTTGATATGGCAACGCTAATATATATATTTTTTTTCGATACACTAAGACCCAGTTTTTGAGATATCAGTTAAACCTAGTTTTGTTAAACCCAGAATTTATTCAACAATTTCTTTATGAATTTGGACATGTCTGAAGAAATTAATTCTCGGTTTAACTAAACTAGGTTTAACTGACATCTCAAAAACTGGGCCTAACTCTCTTTAAAAAGAATGCACTAGCCCTGGTATATGAGTATTTCATTATACTCGACCAACCCTGTCAAAAGTGACAGAAACCAAACACAAAAGAAAGGATTTAGAATATTAGATTCATTCTCACGTTTGAGTTAAATAGTGGATTGATTAATAATGAGATGGAGTATCAGGCAGAAGAATACTGACGATGTACAAAATCGTGTTGTTAGAAAGCAGCTTTTATCACATTTCTCTTACATTACAAAAAATTTTCTGTTCTATTATAAGAAATTATAAGAAATTATAAGAAATTATACATCTCAAGCCGAAAAAATTTAAAAGCTAATGAATATATTAAAAAACTAGAAATTTAGTGGAATACAAGTCTGCAAAAAGTTATGGGTGAAAAATGTAATCTGCCGGTTTTTTTCAAATTATAGCTAAATGCCTTCTATTGTGAGTTGTTGTGTTTCAACCAAATTTTAAAAAACAAATCAATCAAACAAATAATTATTTACAAACATATCTATTCAAGAGGATCATCAGCTCAGTAATGTATTTAATGATTTAATTTCCAGTAAGTTTTTAACGTTTCAATAAGAAAAAAATCATTTAATAATAAAAATTATATTTTTGGCCAAGACTGTATATTACGTTTTTGAAGGAAACTTATATCTAATATGCCTACATACTTAAGTAAACGTCTAAGAATATACAAAACACTTTTTTATTGTAGGTGTTAATTAAAAGTTATAAATTTTAGTAATTATTTTTTTTTCTAATAATTTTTCTTTAATATTTAAAAAATTTCCCATGTTAATCGAATACTTTTTTCAATTTCGACAGAGATGCATTTTTGTAAACAGTCTCTCTCTACATTTTACTAAAATTGTCATTTCTAAAAGATCAACACAAAGTTCAATGACACATTTAAATTTGGGTACTAAAAGTTTAGTTGTTGTTGTTTTTTTTTTTTTTTTAAATTAATAAATTCATCAGCATATTGCAACTTGGCGGAAATGTTTTAATATTGGGTAAATAGATTTCTAAATGTATGAAATGTAAATCTTAGCTTGTTTTATAATATGAATTGATTTTAATTTTAATATAAAGAATAAATAAATGAATGCCTATGTAAATATATTGTTTGCTTAATTTAATAAGTTAGCTAATAATTATATTTTGTTGCACGAGCTACACGACTTTTCCAAATACAGTTTTGCCAAGAAGCCAGTTTTTTTTATTATTTTATTGAAACAATTGAAACTAAGTAGAGGTTTTGGTAATTTGTAAACCCCAAACAAAAACAATAGAATCTTCAATAAATGAATAATCTTATAACAGAGAGCTAATTAACAAAAAAAAGTTATACAGGTAAACAAAACAGAAAAATAAGAGTATTTAGACTGGTCAGTCATCACTGTACACATCTGACAGTAAGTATATGAGATAGATTGTCATTTGATTTGAGAGCAGCAAAATATGAAAAACAAGTAAGAAAATAATAATCGGTCTAGGGCGACTAAACGATATACTACATCATATGTTTTGGGAGGTGTTTCTCAGGTCAAATCCTAAACACTTTGCGAAAGCAAAATAATGGACATTGAAAATAAATATAAACCAATTATTTTGAAATTTGAAATTTTGGTCAAAATCATATCGGATGTGAATTTTATTTTGTACTGGGCCCAAAAATGGTCCATTCACAACCCTAGTTAGTGACGTCACCTTCATAAGTTCTAAAACTATATAAAAACCAAATTTGAGTAAAGTAATTTAGGGCTTTAGCTTAAGTGAATACCGAGAAGAAACTTCATTCATATGGAAAAGATTTCCAATCAATGGAATATAATAGACCGATGTTCATAATTAAGAGTACTATTTTGGATTTCAGTTAAACTTAATTTTTAATTCCTTAGACCGAGTTATTGTAATGTCAGTAAAACTGAGTTTAGTTAAACTCAGTTAAAAGTACACTTACAACTTTCAAAATGTTTGACTAAAGCTTTAAAAGTCCTGAATTTAACTAGACTAAATTAATTGACATCCCCAAATCTAACTTAAAATCTATCACTTAATTAAAATAATTTGAAAAATATAAATGTTACACAAGAAAATTTCGGCTTAATTCTAGGAAGGAAAATTTAGAAACAAAGTAAAAATAATTTATTTAAGTTGCACCAAATTTTTGGGATGTCAATTAACTTAGTTTAGTTAAACACACGATTTTTAACACTTTATTCAAATAATTTTAAAAATATATGTAAGTGTTACAAAATCTCAGTTTAACTAAAACAAGTTTAACTGGCTTTCCAAAATCTCGGCTTAAGTCGAGTAAGGGACATTTAGTAACAATACTATATTTTTTTCCCACCGAAAAATTTGTTTATAAGTTGACAATATAAAGTGGCATTAAATCGATTATTTACAAGCAGTTCCACTAGTTTAGTTAAACCCAAGATTTTTAAGGCTTAAGTCAAATATTTTGAAAAATATAAATGTTAGAAACTCTGAATTTCACTAAACGAAGCTTATTTGCCAGCCCCAAATTTCGGCTTAAGTCCAGTAAGTAAAATTTTGAAATAAGGTTAAAATATTTTTTTTTTATGAAAATTTTAGTTATAAATTGACAATATCATCAAGCCATAATCGCAAAAATAGCTTAAGTGATATTATATTCGATTTTCGTTTTTTTTTTTAAGAAAATCAATATTTTACAATCGTTTGCATTAACTTTCAAAATTTCACAGGTGAACGAATTACCGTTATGAATATAGAGCAATAGGAATTTTGGTTGACTTCACATTCTTAGTATGTTTGCTTATTAAAGAAAAAGCAAAGATAATTAAAACCAGATTGTTAAATTCGACTATGATACTATTTGATACCCTCCATCTGGGTTTACATTAACATCTGGACTAATTGCACTATTTATAACTAATGAGGTTGATATTTAAAATGGGGTAAATAGGGCATAAATGTGCCAAGATATGATCTAAAAAATTATAATTCATCATTTTTGTTGCAATAATTCAGTATTAAGTTAATCAAACTGTTTACTTTTTCGAATATTTTGTTTACATTAGTTATAGTTATCAATAATATCAATAATAAACGCACAGGCGATGAATTGTGAATTGGATAAAATTCATTAGCATACCTTTAGGCTGTTATAAAATTATTTATTATAAATATTTTATTTTATATAATTTAATATATTTTTAACGCATAGTATACATAAATTTTATTATTCTGCACTTCTTCTCCATATGAGCTATAACTATGCCAAATTTTACACTCCTACGAGTGCGCATTTTTCTTAAAAACTGGTCGAAAGGTTTACCTTCACGTAATAATATATAGATAATGAAAAATATGTTTCCGGATATTGATAGTTCTTCACCAAAATTTTCTTCACAATTTTTTTATTGAAAGAAAAAATTTTCTAAATAAAAATATCCTAAAAAATATTTTCTAAAAAAATTCTCAAAATAAATTTTTTTTTTTTTAAAAATTTAAAAAAAAATTTTTTTCTAAATTTTTTTTCGAAAGTTTTTTATCTAACAAATTTTGTTTTAAAAAAATTATTTTGCATCGATTAATACAATGAGAAATATTTTTAATAGATTTGAATGTTTTTCACTAAAATGTTTTTACGATTTTTTTTCAATTAAAAGGTCGAAGGTCAAAGGTATAATCCTTTTTATAAAAAAATTTTGTTTTCTATTTTTTTTTTACCTTCAAAATTTTGATTAAAAAAATTATTTTGAATCGACTTCAATAAAAGTTTGCATGGTTTTAAGTAACAATACTTTCGCAATGTCATTAATAATAACTAGCAGATTCCAGCGCTCGAAATTCGAGTGCAATTTCTAGGCAATTTTATTTTCCAACTTAGCCAATTCACAGACCAACACTTTATGGTGAATGATGATAACAAACTCATTAATAAACATATTAACAAATTTAATAAACACACACATAGCATACGTATAATTTGATGTATGTGTTAGTAGCAATTTAAAATGCAATTTACTCAAAATAAAGGAAAAATTTTAAAAATCTGTAAATCTGGTGAACAGCTAAAAAGAAATACCTTTCAAATAATATACGCTTGGTCAAAATCGGGATAAACGGTAGAGCAAAACATCGGTAACAAGAAATCGCATAGCCTTTTAATATTATAGATATTTGGACTCTACATAGATGATATTATTTAACTACTTTTTATAAGACGTACCATACACGATCACGCTCGTATTTTATTTTACTATTCACACAAAGTTTCAAGATTCTCGCTATCTAACACTCCAAGTGTTTTACATTTTATGGCATATGGCACGCCTACTGTTACCATCCCTCCTAGTCTACATACGACTACTGAAATTAATAATTTGTGGACTGACATAAAGTTAAAAGACTCTCGCTCTCATAATACTCCAGATATCTGATCATAAATATTAGCTTTGTTGTCTCAACAGGATAAATTTAATGAAATAACACAAAATTTTAAGACTCTCTCTACCATAGTGTTCCAGATATTTGCGTATGAATATTTAGTTTTTATGGGAGGAGCTGAGCCTACTAATCAAAATCTAACCAAACTTATACCATAAACCTGCCACAGATCGTAACACCGATAAAAAATAAATTTATTGTAATTCTTTTTAATAAATAGTTCGGGAATCAATAATCAACAATATGAATTCATTATATCCTATACCACTATGTGTACAGGGTATAGTGACTTTGTGCTCATGTATGTACCGATCGGCTCAGAATCACTTTTTGATTCGATTTAGTTTTGTTCGTCTGTCCATCGTCTGTGTGTCCATGTAGACCTTATAATCAAGCTACAGGTCGCAAATCTTTACATATTTTGGTGAAATTTGGTATATAAGTTTCCATCAGTCATAGGGCTCACCTAGTTCCCATACAAATGACCCCTATGAGATCGACTTAAATGTCATAAGATCCAAATAAACCCCATAGGACAATACTTAGCCATAGCCCTCTTATAATGCTGCTTCCCGTTCTTCACTTAAACCTATCTAAAACAAACATACTGCACAGATTTTTCTCAAATATTGTTTGTGTATGTTTTTGCAAAAAATAAGTGACTTTAGGATCGGTCCATTCTTCGGCCCAGTCCCCATATAAATATAGCATCCGATATGAATTTTTTAGCTCTGCGGGCAAAACAATCAATTATATTTATATCCAATTAGTTGGACCTAAGACCAACATAGGGTATCGCATAGTCCGCCTAGACCGACTAGAATTTTCTTACTTGTTTTTTAAAAAAAAAATATTTTTTCTGAAAAAAAATCTTAAAAATGAGGCTTAAAAAATCCACATATTTTTTTCAAAATCTGATCCTATAAAAAAGATGAAAAAATGTCGAGAAAAATCCCTAGTTAGTCGAATGTTTACTGCAGAGACTCTGAGGGCTCTAGTGTATGATTTTTTTGTTTCACTTAAAATCAATCTGAATTTGAAAAATTACCCATTTTCGCAATTTCATAAAACATAACAAACCCATTAGTGTAAAAATGGCCTTTGCGTGAGTGATTTAAATCACATGCCCATCTCTAATTATCTCGTTAAAGTAAATACGTATAATTTATTGTATAACAGTAAACTAAACAGTAAACTTTAATAAATAAAATAACTTTGTTTTTCTTTTTTTTTCTTTTTTTCAGATGGGTTTAAATTTACCCATGTTTATTGCTACTACACAACCATTAGAATCGTGGAATCCTGTTGGTGAGTTTTCTCCACCACCGATGAGTGAACGTAATCATCAGATGCGTGTACCCTTGGCAATGCAATTCTCTGGCGCAGCACAAAGTGATTTGAATACGAGTGGCACGAGTGGAACGAGTTGTGGTGGACCACGCAGTCTATTTGGTGGGAGTAGTAATAGTGATTTTGGTGGCAGTCCACAAAAACCCATGGATACAAATGATCTGGAGAATGATGACAAAGAACACGATACCAAATGTGAACGTACAACACCGTCCAATTTACATGATGCTTCTGGAACATCGAACGATGGACGTTTGAGTAGAAACGGTATATCAGGTGTGGCAGGTAGTGAAAATGGTGGAGGTAGTGGTGGTGGTGGTAGTGGTAGTGGTGGTGGTGGTGGAGGAGAGATGGGTGGCGGGCCATTGGGAAGTGGTGGTAGACGTAGTGATGGCACCTCTGGCACTGAAGCCGGTTCTAGTCCTATACCAAATACAAATACTTTTGAAGCTCATAAACAAAGACATTTAATACCCGGAGGCGCCATTTCCAGTGGGTCACGAGGTCACAGTGACCTTGATATCAAACAAGAACTATTAGAAAATTATTTCCATGCCCCACATCCACCGACAGCACCTGATTCACACCGTTCCTACAGTTCAACAGAAGAAAATCGTCACGGGCCCAATTCTGCAGATGACTTTGCTCAAGATTTACGAGTGAGTGCGGCTGCAGCTGCCAAGGGTCTTGATTTCAGTCGTTTTGTCCTGCCACCTAGTCTCAGACGTTCCACAGATTCGATAGATGAGAAATTTACCCCCATCAATATGCATAAACAAACAAGCAATCAAGTGGCCCAAACGCTTCTGCATCACTTAAACTCCACTGAAAGTATGTCTGAAGAGAATGGCTCGATAAGCGGCCATATGAAGGCTGGCAGTAGTCTGGGCGGCAATCCCAACGGCATGAGTGCTGGTTCGCAGGATGCTTCTTCATCAGCGGCTGCTGCTGCTGCAGCGGCCGCCATCTATGCTGAAAGTCTGAATAAGGATGACTGCGATTTTATTGGTTCTAATGTTAGCGTTAAACTACGTTCTATGGATCGTACACAGCGTATTATCGCTGAAAGACTCATTGGCGAGGTACTTTACTATGGCCAGTTTAACGAATTGGAACGTAGTGCTCGAATACAGCCCAAGTGACAATTCTTAAACATGTTTTTAAGATCAAGGTTAATCAATTAGAATAAGGTAATTGAAAACTGTTAGTTAATGCGTTTATTTACAACAACAAATCAAAAATATTACAAACAAATAAATTGTGGATTTTTTAACACGGTTTTTATTTGTCATTAGTCTGATCATTATTCAACTCTGTTTCAAAGAAAAACAGAGTTGTTCGTTTTTTTATTTATCTCATCACACTAAACTGGGTGGGAGCGGGCTTAATTAATTGAAAGATAATTGAAAAAAAAAAAATTTTTTTAAATTAAAAAAATTTAAAAAAAAAATTTTTTTTTTCTTAAAGTTTTTGTATAAAAATTATAAATTTTTTTTAATAATTTTTTTTTTTCCTTAATTTCAAATTAATTTAGTCTGTTCATCACTTGGCTTTAATTTGTTAAAGTTTGGAATTTTTTAAGGACTTTAAGGGTCATTCACTCAGTCTACATGTAATTGTTAACGTAAACTTTTGTTTACATTTTTGGGAAAATGTTAAGTTTTTTATCTAGATTTTTTAATTTTTCATTGTATAAAAGGCTTTAAAATGATAAAAGTAGGTCGCGATTCATTTCAATGGATTTCAGAATAGAAGGATATTGTGCGATATGGATCCCGATCCTCATACCACAATATATATTGAACGTGTATCGACTAAAGCTTTAAAAATCGTGAGTTAACTAATCTAAATTAAATTGTCTTCCCCAAAAAATGGTTTTCTAACTTTAATCTGTTTTACTGAAGAGTTAAAAGTTAAGTTTAATACGATTAAGCTTAACTGACATCCCAAGAACTCGGTCTAAAATTAAAAAATAAAATGTATGTACGTGTCAAAATCTTTAATATTCACTTTTTCAACGAAAATTTTAGTTACCAATTGACGATATTATCGAGCCATAACCGAAAAAATAGCTTAAGTGACATTATATTCGATTTTTTTTTTTTGTTATGAAAATCGATCATTTGCAATCATTTGGACCAAGTTTTTGGTCAAATATTTTTGTTAATTTTTTTTTTTAATTTGAAACGAGGTCTCACTTTTTTCCATCTTCTTTAAATTATAAACCAAAATATGAGATTTCGATTAATTTTACTCGATACTGAATGTGGCTAGTAGCCCCCCCCCCTGGATCAGTTTAACCCATTTTAATACCTATGAATAAATTTGGGGAACTTTCATTCTAGTTAAAGGTGGAACAGATAACGCTGGGAGTAAGTGTTCAAAATGTAGCTGGGTTAATATATAATTTTCAATAATATTCATTCCAAATTTTCTGCTTTCCCTTAAATAATTAAACTTTAAGAATGTGGATATTAATAAATAACTAGCAGAAACCAGCCTCCAAATTCGAGGGCAAATTCTAAATTTTATTTTTTTATTAAATTTTTTTTTTTTATGTGTTTTTAATCTATATATAAAAAAATATGATTATGTAAATATAATTCATTAAACTGTTAATTTTTAAATAAAATTCATTAAATTTATTTATAAATATTTGTTGAACACACAGAAGAAATATAAAGGTCTGCTAATCAATTTTAGCCAATTCACAATTCAACAGAAATTTAATAGTAGAAATTTTAAATGAATTTTACTCCAAAAAAATTTCCAGAGACTGCAAATCTGTAAATATGGTGGATAGCTAAAAATAAATACCCTTCAAATGGTATATTTTTTGTCAAAGTCGGTTGATAACTAAAACAATAAAATCGGTCACAAGAAATCGCCGTGCCTATTAATATTATTAATTAGATGAATTAGGCATCGGTTCGTTGGTTTTCGAAAATTTTACTGTGGAGAGAGAAAAATACATATAATAAATTCCAAACAAGTTCTCGCACAAAATGGAGGCCGATCCGCATAAATATTTTATATCACACTTAAAAATCAGTTACAGAAGTGAAACCAAATTTTAATCGAGAAACGTTAAACATCTTATCAAAAAATCAGTGTTTTAATATGCAGAAGGAGGCAGAATAGGGAAGGAAAATCAAAAAATCACAGTCCACATCTGTGACTAAATTTTAAGTGTCATAAAAAAAAAATTTTCTACATTTCTGTTCGATAACTTGTTTTTAAATTATTTTACTTCTAACTAAGGATTATTTTTACTTATGATATCTGGAGATAATCTTAGTCCATTTCAGTTGTAACCAGTGTATGTAGCACCAGAACCGCCATAATCGTCACGAACTTTATTTTTACCCCTCTCTTTCTCTCTCTCTCTCTTTATCATATTCTCTTTTTTCTCAATATTTATTTGACCTCATTTTTATGGCCAGTTTGTGGAGAACTTATAAACTTTTTTGTCGGAAAATTTCCCGGAGATTCCGGAAATTTTTTCTGAAAAATCGAAAAATTCTGCATTTTTCATAAAACAGATTAATGAATTCGGTGAAAATTTTTTTCCAGCTTTTACTAAATTATGATAAACCGGCAAGCGGCAAAAATCCTCGGGGCCAACTTTCACCTTCCGACAAAGGCTGGACGTGTTGACTCAAAGATTTAAAAGAAATTAATTGATAAGATATAAATATTTAGGTACAGTCGACTCTGTTTTAGTACAAATTTTATAATTTTAGTTATTTGATTTGAGTTGATTGGATGGAATTTAATTATATTAATGAAGAGGATGCCAGCCTGTTTTGCTTTTGGGAACCTGATTGTGGTCAGTAAATAGTGATAATGCTAAGTTACCAAGCATTTGATTCCCTATGATATTTTTGCTGTTAAATTAGCTAACATAAATCTTTCAGCGATGGTATTCTCTAACCCATTAATGTACAAAATTTGGCAGTTGTCTATGAAATTTTAACAATTGCGAGAATTCTGCAATTTTGTAAGGATTTAAATCGGTAATTGTTTCATTAATATGTATATATTTTTTTTATTTGGCAACTAGACTACATTATTCTTTACTTAAAAAGAAATAGAAAGTTTTTAACTTGACCAACACAAAACCATAAGAATCAAAATATAATTCACTTTAAAGCCCCAAAAAAAATTCCAAACATTTAAAACTTTTCCATAAAGAAAATTTTATTTAGTTCGATTTGTGTTTTTATATTTTCAAAAAAAAAATTAATAATTTAAAAGAAAAGTCGAAAACCAATAACAATAGCAACATAAACCAAAGAAATAAGTTTTTTTTGTAAATAATTCCGGAAAAAGTAAAAATAAATTATCAGCTAAATAAAATTTTCCATAACTAAAACTGAAAATAAACTTCAACAAAAAATATATATAAATATACAATATTGTTAAACACATTTCTTTTAACAAACAAAAAAGTACCTCGCTAATTTTTACAAACTTTTTTTTTTACATAAAACCAGTCATTTTTTTTACAAATCAACAAAAAGTTCAATAGTTAAAATAACAAATTAAAGAAAAATAGTCATTATTTTTAATAAATCAAGTCATACAAAGAACAGTCGTCTTGTGTTTCTTTTTTTTTATAATAAACATTTTTTTTTTTTATATGAAAAAGAAAAATATTTTTTATACCATTATCTTAAGTAATTTATAATAATTTAAAAACATACATACATATATTTTTTTTAGAAAAATTATTTTAGAAATTTAAGATCAAAACAAAAATAAATGCAAAAATATTTTAATTAAAAAAAAAAAAAAAAATTAAAAAAAATTAAAAAATTATTTATTTGATTTAAGGACATCAAATTTTAATGTTGGATTTTCCACAAATATTTTTTTATAGTTTTAGAAGGAAAATACTAGAATTTAATTGTTTCAAAAACACTAGGAAATAAGTTTAAAAAACACAACAACAACAACAACAACAAAAATAAATAATTTAATAAATAAAATTTAAAAAATGAAAATGTCATTGTAAATGTTAAATATTTTTCTTATTTTTCTTTATCTTTTTGTTTCCCTTTTTTTCATAATTTTTAAGTGGTAACATTAAATGTACTTTAAACAATTCTAAATAATTAATATTTAATAATTAAATGTAATAAAATTACATTTAAATTTAATTATTATTATTTTTTTTTTATTTACTATTAATTTTCCTTTATCTCTACTATCCTACTCAAATAAAATTAACAAATATATAAAATATTTAAAAACATAAAATAAGTTCTAGATTTCGAATTGAATAATTCAAATTGTAAAACATTTCAAACTTAAGGCTTAAGGCTTAGGGTGGAGTGAAAATGTATGAAATTTTTCAAATTTAATTTCGTTTATAAGTGAAATCTTTTCAAATCGGAGTTTAGGGTCGCCGCAGCTGTTGAAGTTTAAAAAAAGTATAAATTTAAAAAAAAATTTCAGAATTTAAAATTTTCGGAAAACAATTATTTTTTTAATTCATTGCTTTCCATTTATATATTAATTTAGAATATCGCTAACAGCACTTATATTGTCCCGGTTCACACAATGAAATTCATTTTTTTTTTTTTTAACTTTCTTCCTTGTCCATGTACCGAAATTTTTGTAATGAAATTCGAGATTCTCTTTCGTGTTTACTTTAACATTATTTTTCTTGTTTGACATTTCCAGAATAAAAAAATTGTATATATTTTTAAATTTAAATTTATTTTTAATTTTCTTTAATTTTAACTCCCTTTATATTAACTCGTAGTGTCTGCTTACCGAAAAAACTTTGGGTCGATTTTTAGCCCTTTTCCCTTGATCCAATCCAGCTGAAACTTTGCACGCAGAAAGAAAATATTGCAAGAAAGTATTGAAAAAAAATTTTTGAGGGTAGAATTTACAACTGTTGAGTAAGACTGAAACGATACGGTAAACTTAATTTACAAAGTAAGGGAGTATAATAAAAACTTGGTTTTTATGAGTTAGTTTTTATTTGAAAATTTTATTTAATTTAAATTAACTGTAATTAATTTCAATTTAGTATATTTTTTAACACACATTTTTGTTGTCACAATCGCGAACGTAAACAAAAATCAAAGAAAACGTAAAATAACTTCACTTTGACAATTACGAATTAAATAATCTAACCCATAAAAACCAAGTTTTTATTAAAACTCTTTCTTTCCTTTTGATTCTCTCCGTGACTGTGCGTGACTTTGCGTGACTATTTTAAAATTAATCTTTGGTCACAATAAGTATATGGACAAAGTTTCAGATTGATCGGATGAGGGGAAATGGGGTTTAAATCACTCCGTGACTGTGCGTGACTATGCGTGACTGGATGTGACTATCTTAAAATTAATCTTTGGCCATAACAAGTCTATGGACAAATTTTCAGATCGAATGGATGAGAAGTGAGGTTTTAATCTCTACATGACTGTGCGTGACTATGCGTGATTGTGCGTGAATATGTCGAAGTAAATCTTTCCTTACAGCAAGTATATCGACCAAGTTTCAGATTGATTGGATCAGGGAAAATCCGTTTTAAATCTCTCCGTGACTGTGAAGTCAAAGTTAATCTTTTTTTCACTGCAAGTGTATGGATTAAGTTTCAGATCGATCGGATGAGGGGAAATGACATTTAGATCGATCCGTAACTGTGCGTGAATCTGCGTGACTGTGCGTGACTAAGTCAAAGTTAATCTTTCTTTACAGCAAGTATATCGACCAAGTTTCAGATTGATTGGATCAGGGGAAATCCGTGTTAAATCTATCCATGTCTGTGCGTGACCATGCGTGACTGTGCGTGGCTAAGTCAAAGCTAATCTTTTATTCACAGCAAGTGTATGGATTAAGTTTCACATCGATCGGATGGGGGGAAATGACATTTAGATCACTCCGTGACTGTGCGTGACTATGCGTGACTGTGCGTGACTACCCCAAAATTAATTTGTAGTCACAACAAGAGTATGGGCCAAGTTTCAGATCAATTGGATAAGGGAGAATTGGGTTGCCCCGCGACAGACATACAGAGAGTATAAGTTAGAAGAAAGAGTTTAAAAAGCATGTATCCCATCCCATTCCTCTCTCCCCTCTCACCTATTAACTCAGACCTTCAGAAAGGGAAATTTCATAGTTTGACCCGGGACAATATAAAATTTTTAATAATTGCAAATTTTGTCCGAGAAATATTGCTAATTGTGCCAGAGTTTTGCACGAATTAATGCAAACAAACATTTTTTTCTTAATGTTAAGTAAATTTAGCAAAAATTTACATTAACGAAATCGCTGCACATAGCTTAAAAAATTATTTTTTTTCATCTTTCTTTCGTTTTATTCTTTATCAATTTATACAATAATATATTTATCATATATTGGAATTTTCATTGAAAAAAATTTTCGTTTTCGATCTCACCTAAAAGGATTTAACGATATTCCAACAACTTATTTTTTAATATCTAAGCCGCAGCTATGATCAAGCACAATATAATCCGTTAAGAAAAGAACAGATTTCAATAAATTTTAAATTTTGAAAATTTTTTCTCCAAATTTTTAGTGGCTGCATGTAGCCGATGGGTTCGATATTTTATATAAGGTATTTTTTACAAATTCGGCCAATTGCTATGTTGCTCCATCCTATTAACCATATTTATTTCAAATTCAAAAAATTTTAAAAATTAACTAGAATTTTATATATTTCTAGTATAGCCCAGCACTCGAAATTCGAGTGCAAGTTCTACGAAATATTATTTTTTCATTCAATTTTTGTCTTCCAATGTTTTTTAATCTATATATATAAAAAAATTATGAATATTTAAATGAGCCTAAAGGTATATTAATCAATTTTAGCAATTCACAATTCAACACAGAGCGTCTGATATATAATTTAAATCATTCGCATTAACAGCGTGTAACGAATTATTATAAATATTTTATTTTATTTAATTTAATATATTTGTAAGACAGATTAAACATAAATTTTATCATTCTCAGCTTCTCCTCCATATGAACTATAACTACGCCAATTTTCACACTCCTCTGTGCCCGCATATTGCTTAAAAAGGGAACTAAAAATTTACCTTCACGTATTAATATATAGATCACTAAAATTTAATTAATATTAATAATATATTGTTTTAATAAAAATATGGACAACTTCAATTGTTAAATCAACGAAAAAAAGTTTTTGCGAACTCACCCTCTTTGACTTTGATCTATTTTACTAAACTAAAATTTTTTTTGGAAATTTTAGACCCCTAGAGCTCTAACAGTTCCTAAAGTATGGCGATGTGAAAAGTGAAAAAGTCATTTAAAAAAAATTATTACTAAAGTGAAGTGGTCTACACATTTTCCAATGGTATTTCAGAAAACATCAATTGATTACCAACTTATTTCAGAAAACATATAACGATTTTCCGAGAGTATCAATTGTATTACAGAAATTATCTATTGATTTTCAGAAATAGTCAATTCCATGTCAGAAAACATCAATACATTTTCAGAAAGTATAAACTGTATTTCAGAAAACATCAATTAAATTTCAGAAAATATCATATATATTTCAGAAAGTATCAAATGTATTTCAGAAATAAGCACATGTTTTTCAGAAAATACCAATTGAATTTCAGAAAATACCAATTTAGTTTCAGAAAACTAAGCAGGGCGGTATAAGAAACATAATATTTAAGTATCCCGTGGCATTTGTAACATTTCTTGTAAATTTTTCATGTCTTCAAAATCAGGTGCCACGATACAGCCAAAACTTCATTCCCAAGAAAAGTAGGCTCTTGTTGGTTTATTTCGAATGCATAAAAAGTAAGTCCAAATCTTAGTAAATATTTACTGTGACTGCAAAACCTAATAGAAACAATAACAACTTTCTTTTATTGTAGTGAAAACAGCTTTTGAATTCTTAATTTTTCTGAAATAAATTTGATAATTTCTGAAATACATTTGGTATTTTCTGAAATTCAATTGATAATTTCTGAAATATATTTGATATTTTCTGAAATTCAATTGTTATTTTCGAAAATACATTTGATACTTTCTGAAAAATATCTGGTGTTTACAATCTGGAATTTAAATAAGTTGCCCCCAAAAATTAATTTTAAAAAATTGGCTATACAATTTTTTTCTTTTTGTAATTTCGTTAGTAAACTTATTTTCTAGTTGAAATCTTAAAAGAAAATTTTAGAAAACCTTGATTTTTTTTTTGTACGAAAAAAATATTAAACTTTTCTAATACAAACAATTTTTACTAAATCGTACGCACGTTTTGTTTTTGGTAATTTGTTGCCAAAAATTTAGATTTTAAAAGAAAAGAAAACAAATTATAAAAAATCTAATTTTTCATTTTCTTACAATTTATTGAAATACAAAAATTTAATTTAACTAATAATTTTATTTTTATTATTATTTTTTTTTTTTTTGTTCATCAAAAATTCTAATTAATTTTTTATATAAATTTTTTTACACGTCTTGCCAGTTTTTCCTTATACATAAAATGATATTAACTTAAATTTTTCCGGTTTAGTTGTTGACAAAGTTTTTCTATTAAAACATTTTAAACAAAAAAATATATATTTTATTTTAAAAAATTATTATTTTCGATCTAAAATATTTTATTGATTGAGTTAGGAATTAAATCAGGATCAAGATCAAATGTTTTTACTTTAAATGAAGCAAAAAATGTTGGCACACTTGTTTCAAAAATGTATCTATATTCTGCATGATAGGTTATACAACTATTTAGGCTCGAGCCACCAAATGTGCGTATTTTTTTTTTTTTTTTTTGCTTTATTTAAAAAAAAAAGCTTTGATCTTGAGCCTGATTTAATTTCAAACTCAAATATATATTTTATTTTATTCAAATTTTTTATGTTGTAAAAATCATTTAATTTTCGAAAAAATTTTCCAAACAATTTTTTTTTAATTTTAATTGTATATAAATAAAAAACCAGCTTAATTTTAAATTTTTATTTTCTTTTAATTTTTTTATGTTGTTGCTAAAATTTATTTAATATTCGAAAAAAAAATTTTACTTAATTAAAAAAAAATATTATTCCAACTTAAATTCAAAGTAAAAAAATTTTTTGGATAATCGTACATCTTGCCTATTATTGGTACATAATCCAAGCTTCAAATCGCCGCATTCATTATAGAGTAAAAGCTAACGAAAAATTTCATATATTCGTTTGTAATTCAAACAAACATCATATAGTTTGTATTAACTTTTATTCCTATTAAATTTATCCGAAATTATTTTTAGTATTTTATTTTGGATGATATGAAAAACATTTCGATCGACGAAATTCTGATAACAAATGCGGTAAAATGTTGCCCAAAATTCCGAAATTATTAACTTTACTTAATTTTTTTTTTACAACATATTGAAATACGAAACAAAATACAAAAATTTAACTTAATTAAATTTTTTAAATTTAATAATTTTGTTTCTAATTTATTTGATCTTATAATAAACTTTGATAAATAGTAGGACCGTCTTGCCTGTTATTCAGCTTTAATCTTCTATATTTCAATTAAGCTAGTAAGGCCTATATATTAATAAATTTAAATTAATAAATTTAATAAATAAACTTAATTTTTCGAAAAACTTTAAAAAAATATAAATTTTTCCCGCAAACATTTTTGATAAATCGGTCATCTTGCCTATTTTTCGTAAAACAATAACTAGTTGTAAAATTTTATTTTTTGTCACTTAATTCTTGCCAATATTTTGTTTTAAACAAAACAAATGCATTTCTATTTTGTTATCATTATTGATGTTATAATAATTAAATGATATAAAATAAAGTTTTTCAAAACAACTTCATTTTTAGAAAAATTTTAAAACATTTTGTCCGGCAAAATTTAAAAAAAAAATTTTCCTTCTAAAAAATTTTCATTAATCGTTCGTCGGGATTTTTTTTCATAAAACAAAATTAAGGTTCGAAAAAAACATATTTTTTATGTTTGCTAAAATCTATATAATTTTCCAATATTTTATTGTTTAAAAAAAATTGTGACGACCTAATTTTTCCAAAAATTTAAATAAATATTTTTTGACAGCAAAATTTTTTTTCTTGAAAAAATTTCCTATAAATTTTTCCTATAACAGAAATTAGCTTTAAATTTGATTTATAATTTGTAAATATTTTTTTCGTTATTGTTACCCAATTTTTATCGAATAAACAGAACGAAAATTTTTATTTTATCGTTTTTTATATTGTTGCTAAAATTTATTTAATTTTCAAATAATTTATTGAATAAAAAAAAATTTTTTTTAATTTTTTTATGCCGCCGAAAATTAAAAGAAAATGTTTTTAACCAAAAATTATCAAAAATTGGTAAAAAAAAAAAAAAAAATCATTTTTGGCGGGATATAAAAATATTTTGTAATAAAATCTTTCAAAAAATTAAGTAGTGTTAAAAATTTATCAAAAATTGATTTATCTTGCCTTTTGTTTGTAAAGACAAAACAGAACTTTAAAGGAATTCATTTATCAAAAATATGTTTAAATTCGTATACTCATCTTGCTATCGGTGTAAAAAATTATAAATTTTTTTCAAATATTTAAATAAAATTAATATTTTGTAGAATAAAATGTTATAAATTTATAAGTAAATACATTTTTAATTTATCCTACAAATTTCGAGCGTTTAGAAATGTGTACATAAAACTCACTGCAAAAGTTTACAAGTTTATTCTTCAAGTTTTACTAACATTAAGTTAAAGTAGAAAATTAATGCCCTAATTTAGCGTTTCGTTTCAAATTTGTTTGGACAAATAAAAATGTCTGTAATTCACCTCAAAATAATTCAGACACATATGCAACATTTTGTTTTTGGAAAATGAAAACTGAAGTAAAGTTTAAAATAACATTTCTAACAAATTTACGAATATCATATTATTTTTTTTTTATGTGTAAACATCTATACGCGCAGGGGGCTAAACTTCTATTTCACAATACAATCACAAGAACAGCGTAACAAGTGAGCCGTAAGACAAAATCGGTGTGACTTATGATTGTATTGGTGAAAAAATTATGATATGTAACAATAACCTGTTTGAAAATGAAAAATAAAAATGAAAAATAAAAATGAAAAATAAAAAATGGAAAACAAAAAATTAAATTTGAAACGAAAAATTAAAATTAAAAAATTAAAAATTTAAAATGAAAACTGAAAAATAAAAAATCAAAAATAAAAATTAAAAATTTAAAATTAGAAATTAAAAATTAAAAATTATAAATTAAAAATTAAAAATTAAATATTAAATATTAAAAATTAAAAATTAAAAACTAAAAATTAAAAATTAAAAATTAAAAATTAAAAACTAAAAACTAAAAATTAAAAATTAAAAATTAAAAATTAAAAATTAAAAATTAAAAATTAAAAATTAAAAATTAAAAATTAAAAATTAAAAATTAAAAATTAAAAATTAAAAATTAAAAATTAAAAATTAAAAATTAAAAATTAAAAATTAAAAATTAAAAATTAAAAATTAAAAATTAAAAATTAAAAATTAAAAATTAAAAATTAAAAATTAAAAATTAAAAATTAAAAATTAAAAATTAAAAATTAAAAATTAAAAATTAAAAATTAAAAATTAAAAATTAAAAATTAAAAATTAAAAATTAAAAATTAAAAATTAAAAATTAAAAATTAAAAATTAAAAATTAAAAATTAAAAATTAAAAATTAAAAATTAAAAATTAAAAATTAAAAATTAAAAATTAAAAATTAAAAATTAAAAATTAAAAATTAAAAATTAAAAATTAAAAATTAAAAATTAAAAATTAAAAATTAAAAATTAAAAATTAAAAATTAAAAATTAAAAATTAAAAATTAAAAATTAAAAATAAAAAATTAAAAATTAAAAATTATAAATTAAAAATTAAAAATTAAAAAATAAAAATTAGAAATTAAAAATTAAAAAATAAAAATTAAAAATTAAAAATTAAAAATTAAAAATTATAAATTAAAAATTAAAAATTAAAAAATAAAAATTAAAAATTAAAAATTAAAAATTAAAAATTAAAAATTAAAAATTAAAAATTAAAAATTAAAAATTAAAAATTAAAAATTAAAAATTAAAAATTAAAAATTAAAAATTAAAAATTAAAAATTAAAAATTAAAAATTAAAAATTAAAAATTAAAAATTAAAAATTAAAAATTTAAAATTAAAAATTAAAAATTAAAAATTAAAAATTAAAAATTAAAAATTAAAAATTAAAAATTAAAAATTAAAAATTAAAAATTAAAAATTAAAAATTAAAAATTAAAAATTAAAAATGAAAAATGGAAAATGAAATATAAAAAATTAAAAATGAAAAAAAAAAATAAAAAATTTGAAATGAAAAAAGAAAAATTAAAAATTAAAAATAAAAACTAAAAAAAAAAATTAAAAACGAAAAATGAAAAATAAAGGACGAAAAATTAAAAATTAACCGGTTGAAATAATAAATAATAACAAATATTTTTATATATGCAGAGCCTCTGCAGTTGAATGCTATAAGTGATATATAGATGAAGCTTTGTGTTGGATATTAAAAAAGTGCCATAAAAATAAAAACGAAAAATTAAAAATAAAAAATTAAAAATGAAAACTGAAAAATAAAAAATGAAAAATAAAAAATTAAAAATAAAAATGAATAATTAAAAATAAAAAATGAAAAATTGAAAATGAAATATAAAAAATGAAAAATGAAAAACAAAAAATGAAAAATGGAAAATGAAAAAAAAATTAAAAAATAAAAATTTAAAAAAAAATGAAAAATTAAAAACGAAAAATTAAAAATAAAAGACGAAAAATTAAAAATTAACCGGTTGAAATAATAAATAATAACAAATATTTTTATATTAGCAGAGCCCCTGTAGTCGAATTCTATAAGTGATAAATAAATGACGCTTTCTCTTTGATTTTAAAAAAGTGCCATAAAAAATATTTAATTACTAGATGTTTACACATCTCTCCTGTGATCGGACTTACATGATTTTTTTATTAAATTGAAGTTAAAGCAAAATTTATAAAAATTTAAAGGAAATTTTTAAAAATGTCTTAATATATAATTCCATTATTCATCTCAAACTTACTACAGTTTTATTGTTTTTTCAGTTTTGTTAGAGCTGGAAACGATGTTAACTTAAGGGCTTATTCTACAAATCGTAGCGTTAAAAATTTGTATGAAAAGTTCGAAAGTATTTTTAAAAATTTTTTGGTATAGGGGCTCTACACCTGAGCGGAATTGACGATCTTCACGAAAAGTGAGTATAGGGTTTGATAGCTATGTATCATCGGAAGGAAGTTTTCGAGATATGGCGTTTTGAGCGATTTTTCTCGAAGACTTAATAGAGTTTTTGGCGTTTTTTTTTGTGTTTGTTTTTGTGCTATTATTTTTTTTTTTTTTTGTTACTTAAATAAATTAATTAAAAAATTATTACTTTTAACAAAAAATTTATTTCGTTTTTTTTTTGTTGTGATTTTTTTTCTTTTCGATAACAAAAATAAAATTGGGTTTGAAAGTATTGAAAGAAAAAAAAACCTATTGAAAGAAAAAAATATTTCAAAGAACAGCTCGTTATGTGAAAATCTTGAAAAGAGCTTTTTGTGCGTACAATTCGCTACATATTTTAAATATTATTTATTATTTTTATTTATTTTTTTATTATTAATTTATATATAAAATGAATTAGAAAAACATAACAAACAGCCCATTTATATATAAAAAATAAAAAATAACATAACTAAAAAAGCAACGAAAAAAAAATAAATAAAATGGCCGTTACTTGAAAACCGCTCCAACTTTTTTTTTTTAAGTAAAAAACAAACAAAACTTCTTTAAGTCTTCACGAAAAATTGATCAAATAGCCATGTCTCGAAAATTCCTTTAGCGATTTTTAATTTTATATATTTATTTAACTTTTTTTCTTTTTTAAGCGGTCACATAGTACTACCAAGCCTTATTTATACCCACTTTGTGTGGAATATTTTTTTCCAGCAGTTTGTCAATTCCGCCCAGGTGTGGCTCATTTTATAAACCGAAAGACAATGAAACGAAAAATATTTGCATGAAAAATTTAAAATTTTCAAATATTTTTCATATTTTTTCATATAAATTTTAAACGTTACTACTATTAAACGAAACGTTTTATAGCATAAGCCTAATAAATTTTAAACGTTTCCTTATATTTCGTTTTATCGAATGAGCCCATTAACGCTGTCTTTGGTAAAACTTTGTCAAAGTAAAATTAAGTTTTGTAGAATTTAAAAAAAGAGAAATTATTTAAATATAGAACTAGAACTTTTTGGAATATAATGATCATTAAAGAAAAAGTTGAGTTCAAAATTTTTATAATGACTACTTGAAAACTTATAAAATTTATTTATAAATTTGTTTTATTAAATTTTACCAGAAAATATTATTATATTCCAAAAATTGTCTATAGGAAATTTAAAATTTGCATTTGAAATACTAATAAAATAAACTAGCAGATTCCAGCGCTCGAAATTCGAGTGCAATTTCTAGGCAACTTTATTTTTCAACTTAGCCAATTCACAAACCAACACTTTTTTGGTTTATTATTGTTGTGAATGAAGATGACAAACTCATTAACAAATACATTAACAAATTTAATAAACACACACATAGCATATGAATAATTTTATGTATGTATGTGTTAGTAGCAACTTTAAATGCAATTTGCTCAAAAGAAAGAACAAAATTTAAAAATCTGTAAATCTGTAAAACAGCTAAAATTAAATACCTTTCAAATAATATACGTTTGGTCAAAATTGGGTTAAAACGGTAGAACAAAACATCTGTCACAAGAAATCGCCTAGCCTATTAATATTATAGATATGGTAAAAATGCGTAAAATCAAATGATTTCAAAAAAGATTTATTGATTGGAACAATGAAAGAATTTATGAAAAGAAAAATTAAACACTTTCAATTTCGATTATAAATAAATAAATTCATTTACAGATTTTTAAATATTTTTATTTAAATATTAATTTTTTATTTTTTACATAAATTTTTTTTATTTCAACTTTTCAAATATTTGAAATAAATATGGTTTTTGCCTTGGCTGAAAAATTCTTTGTTTGAAATGTTAATTAATTTTTTAATTGAAATCTAGAACATTTTTTTGTATAAAATAAAATATATTACTAAAATATATATCTAATATATACATATAAATATATGTATATGTAAAAATATCAATGTACCTTTTTTAACAGGATTTTTTTTATACCATCAAATGAAAATAAAATACATTAAGTAATAAGTTTAGCCATATAAGTTGTTTTTTATTTTAATTATTATTTAGTTTTTATATGAAGTTTTTTATTCTTTACATAATTATTAGTAATTATTTTTTTGCCTTGTATATTATTATAACAAATTATAAACCTCTAGTTAGTGAAATAAAAATTTTAGTAAAAAAAAATATTTATAAAATTAAAATAATTTTTTTATTTTTTAAAAAAGTTTTTTTTTTAATTGTTTAAAAAACAATGTAAAGTGGTAACCATGCAAATGATAGTCGTTGAAATAAATGTAAATTTACCAAAAAAAAAAAGAAAAAAAATTTAAAAAAAAATATGTGTGAAACATAAAAGAAAAAATGTTTTATTATTAATGGAGATTAAAAGGTGGGTATAATTGGTACGTGGATAAATAAACAAGTGCTCATAACACAGTAATCCTCGGTTTATTACCTCGTCAAAATTTACAAGATTTTTGGGTAATAATGCGGGAAAGCATCAAAAAGGCAATTATCCGAACATATTTGGTATGTTCCCACAGATTTACACAAAAATAATAATGTTAGGCTTTGTTTTTGAAATTTATTGCCTTTGACTGGATTCCCTTTTCGAGTTAATGTTCCACTTGGGACAACTTTATAAAAAAGTCCACTCTCATCAGCATTAAATATATTTTCAGGAGTATTTTGAAGAATTGAGGAAAAATTGCTACTTTCCAGAAAATTTTGGGCACACTCACGATTGTTTTCATTACTTACTCCATGTGTCTTTGTGAATTTTATGTTTTCTCTTCTCTGCCACCTCCACAACCAACCACTGTTCGGTTCAAAATCTGAATTAATTTTTATAGCAAATCCTTTGCTTTATTCATTACCAACTTTCTAGAAATGACAGCATGATTCAGGCGCATCTGGTTAAACCATATCGTGAGCCAATAAGTACTTTGGATAAATAAACCAAGGTAATTTAATGGACATTTTATTTCCTGTATAAAATATTTGAGGTAATTACCCGAATTGGGTAATTAAGCGAAAGTTAATTAATCGTGGGGTTTTGTTGGAAAAAGTGAGCAAAAAACGGGGGTTTATAATTCGAATAAATAAGCGTGGAAGGTAATAAAGCGTGGGGTAATTAAACGGGTTATACTGTAAAAGCTTTTGTTTTATTTCTTTAAGAGACGAGAAAATGCCACCAAATTGTACGCTAAACAATACAATTATTTCAGTAAAAAATCTTTATTTAAAATATAAACTAACCCGGCAACCGTTGCTCTGCCTAAAAAAAATATTTCATCCCAGATTTGTTTTGATATGAATACATCCTGCAGTACGGACGTTATTGTAATATTAATCACGTTGGCATTCTGAATGAGATATTTTCATATAACCTTCAGCAAAAACAGTTCTTTGGGAGTACTTTGAAATGAAATTTAATTATTTGCTTAACTGTTTTTGAGGAAAAAAAAACTATTCGTGCCGAAAGCGCCATTGCGGTCGTTACCAAAAACGGAAGCCGGTTTGGAAATAAAAGTTTTTTTTTCGCAAATTTTACATAATAACTACAAAAAAAAAATCCAACTACGTAAAGGAAAGATAAATATTTGAGGATATTAAAACCCGTCTAATGAGGTTCATAAATTTCTAGGTTCATCCAAACATTTTAAGTTCATCTATTGCGGACGTTACGTTGCGGACGTTAAAATTTTTCCTACTATCTTATTTATGTAAAATAGCAGAGCGCGCAGCACTCGAAATTCGAGTGCAAATTGTAGGAAATTTTAATTTTTTTTTTATCTATATATATAAAAAATTTATGAATATTTAAATAAAATGTGTTAGTAGCAATTTTATATAATTATTATTCCGAAAAAATGTACCAGATGGTACACATCTGTAAAGATGGCGCACACCTGCAAAGAAATACCTTCGAAATGGTATATTTTTTCTCAAAATCGGTTGATAACTAAAAGCGTAGAAGAGGTCACAAGATATCATCTTGCCTATTAATATTATAGCAATAACAATAATATTCCTTTACTTCAATATTTTTTTAAATTTTATTTAGTTTTATATTGTATATATGTGCCATTTAAATGGTGGGATTGGACAGCAAAATAATATTTTGATTTCACACCAGGAATATTTTTTGCATTTAACCAGTTTTTGGATATTTCTTGAATATTTATTTATTGTATTGTATTTTTTTAGAAACATAAATTAAGAAAATGCCATTTACAATCGCTTTTGCTAGTAAGTGAAAGTCCCGAGCATTTTTTAAAATAAGATTTTTTGATCGTACTAGTTGCCAAAATTTCCGCTTTACAACAGCTCCTTCTGCGTCCATGGCACCAAAAAAATTCAAAGCGAATTCTTTTACAAATTGTGGAATGCTCCTTAGTCAATTTTAAATTTGTTTTTAAATTTAGTCAATTTAAAAACAAATATCTTTATTCCATTGATTGAATGCAGCTTTTTAATGTTATGTAGTAAATATTATTTTAATAAAACAATAAACAGAGAGTTCATCACTTTCGGTACAAAATGACTTGGTACAGTTATCGAACCATGTTACGCAAATAAACAGAGTTACTTGTTTATAACTAAAATAAGCTGATTGGACTTCATTTAGAGATATAACTATAGTTTTCTGCCAAATCCACTTGCAAAATTAGTTCATTTGGTAAAATTGAATTTTTGGAATTCTCTGTTATATTACTTTTTTTATCGTAAGTCCATAATAACTTTGTAATAAGACAATTTAAAGATTAAAAATGGTGTTTACTTTTTTTGGCGCTCACAGTATATTTAGTTTTTCACGATATTTCTTGATAATTTTTAAATCATTTATACAATTTTTCTCACAAAATTGCTTTTGCTTAAGACCAGCAGTACAATCATCTATTATTCTGCTTTTTAACTCTTCACAGTTTTATACAGTTGAAACTATAAATATTTAAATAACGGTTATGATTTCTTATTCTAAAGAAGTTTCCATTGTTTTGTCATCACTAAAAAATGCTTTTTTTTTTTTGTTTATGTTTTTATACCCTATACCACTATGTGGTTTAGGGTATAATGACTTTGTGCTGCTGTTTGTAACAACCAAAAATATTTGACCTAGACCCATCTTTAATTATACCGATCGAATCAGAATCACTTTCTGAGTTGATTTAACAATGTCCGTCCGTCCGTCCGTCCGTCCGTCCGTCTGTGTGTCCATGTAAAGCTTGTAATCAAACTGCAGGTCGCAAATATGAATATATTTTGATGAAATTTGGTATATAAGCTTTTATCGGCCATGGGATGAACGCTATTGAAATTGGTGAGAATCGGTCCATGTTCAGACCTAGCCCCCATACAAATTACCCATATGAAATCGACATAAATTGCCATAAGATCCAAATTGTCATATAGATCTTACTCAAATTGGGTTTATATGCGTTCATTACATCCACTAATGAGTAGTCCAAAAATGATCCCTTTGACCCCATATAGAGCTGCTTCCCGATCTTCACTTAAATCTATTAAAAAACAAAAATATTGCACTGATTCTTCTCAAATTTTGTTTGTACATATTTTTGCAAAATACAAGAGACTTTACCAAACATGATCAGGATCGGTCCATTTTTGGACCTAGTCCCTTTATAGATATAGCATCCGATATGAACTTTTTCATATCTGCACCCAAAAAAATTAATAAAAATCCCACTCAAATTTGGTTTTTGCTTATTTTCAATGTCCAGTTAGTTGGGCCTAAGAGATAGGGTTTCTAAACGCATGGTATAGGGTATCGTATAGTCGGTCTAGACCGACTATAATTTTCTTACTTGTTTTATTTTATTTTTAAGTTGCTGAATCTTCAAAAGAGTGGATCATATAAAAAAATTAATAGAAAACAAAGACAATATTAAGTAATGGTGGATTTTATGATAAAACATCCCGATTTAGCAAAAGGCCACCTTAATGCTTCAAATACTGAAAGCGAGTTCAGAGTCTTGTGGACAAGGTTGTCTCTCAATTTACCAAATGATTACACCAAATATAAAAGAGGACGTTTCCAATGATTCAAATTTCTATTAGTAATATATTCAAATACATATATGTTTCTCGGTATGAGCAGACTATAAAAACCATAGGTATTTCAGGTACCGGTGGTGGACCAGGTAAGTTTCGCTCCCTAACACAACTTGAAGAAAAGGTTTTCACATTGTTAGCTATAGATAAGGCTAACGTCGACACGGATGGCACTTCTCGTTTTGGCGCGAATTCAAATGAAAAAAACTGTTACAACGTCAATTAAAAATTCTGTAAGTAACAGAACATTTTAAAATCAACTCCAGTCTTCCAGAACAAAGTCCACATAGACGAAATTAAAAAAAAACTCAAAATAAAGACAATCTTCTACAAAACAAGTCCATAATCATATAATGCATCAGAAAAATTCTATAAAAGTTATGTTTCACCGCAATAAAACTGAGTTTTTGCATTGATTCGTAACCAAGGATGAGACATTGGTCGACCACTTCCCACCTGAGACAAATGAACAGTCAAAAGAGTGGACTGAAGTGGGAGAATCGTGTCCAAAGAGGGCGAAAACTTTACCATATGCAGGTAAGGTTATGGCGTCTGTTTATTGATTGTCTCCAAAAAGAAAAAGCAATCAAAGGCGAGTATTGGGCGAACTTATTGCAGCGTTTAAATAATTAACTTAAGGAAAAATGGGTGCATTGGCGAAAAAGAAATTGTTGTTTCATCAACACCATGCACCAGTTCACACATTCACTATTTGGATGACCAAAATCAATTAATTAAAGTTCAAGTTGCTTGATCACGCACCTTATTCGCCAGATTTAGCTCCCTCGGATTAATTTCTATTTCCAAAATTGAAAAAATGGCTCCGTGGTAAAAAAGATTTTACAACAATGAAGAGCTGGAGTTATACAGATTTTACTATAAACAGGGTATCGAAGCAATTGAATATCGCTGTAAAAAGTCTATTCAGCGAAAAGGAGATTATGTTGAGAAATAAAGAAAATTTTTCCCCAATTCGTTGTGTTTTCTTTGCCAGGTCGGGTTGTTCTGGGACCATTTTCGTATATTTGTTAATTTTGTTGGAATATTTTTCGTTAGGTTTAATTCTTTCTCATAACAAAAAACACTTTTTTGGGTGAACCGCTTCTATATGAAAAAGCAAAATACAGGAATCAATTCTTAACAATATCCCATAATTGTCCCGGTTCACACTATGAAATTTTTCTTTCTTGAGTTTATTGGTAGGAGCGGAAAGAAGAATGGCATGGGGTACATACTTTCAAATACTCCTAAATTATCTCGTATTTATACCCTATACCACTATGTGGTTTGGGTATAATGACTTTGTGCTGCTGTTTGTAACAACCAAAAATATTTGACCTACACCCATCTTTAATTATACCGATCGAATCAGAATCACTATCTGATTCGATTTAACGATGTCCGTCCGTCCGTCCGTCTCTGTGTCCATGTAAAGCTTGTAATCAAACTGCAGGTCGCAAATATGAATATATTTTGATGAAATTTGGTATTTAATCTTTTATCGGCCATGAGATGACCGCTTTTGAAATTGGTGAGAATCGGTCCATGTTCAGACCTAGCCCCCATACAAATGACCCCTATGAAATCAACATATATTGCCAGAAGATCCAAATTATCATACAAATCTTAGTCAAATTGGGTTTGTTTGTATATATTAGATCCATTAATCAGTAGTCCAAAAATGATCCCTATTGGACAACTCTTAGTCATAGGCCCCATAAATCTATCAAAAAACAAAAATATTGAACTGATTTTTCTCAAATTTTGTTTGTATACATTTTTGCAAAATACAAGAGACTTTACCAAACATGGTCAGGATCAATCCATTTTTGGGCCTATTCCCCATATAGATATAGCATCCGATATGAACTTTTTCATATCTGCAGACGAAAAAATTAATAAAAATCCAACTCAAATTTGGTTTATGCTTATTTTCTATGTCCAGTTAGTTGGGCCTGAGAGATATGGTCTCTAAACGCATGGTATAGGGTATCGTATAGTCGGTCTAATTTTCTTACTTGTTTTTAATTCGTAAGTGTCAAAGTAAAGTATAATGACTTTGTGCTGCTGAGTCGATTTAGCGATGTCCGTCCGTCCGTCCGTACGTCAGTCCGTCAGTCCGTCAGTCCGTCAGTCCGTCCGTCCGTCCGCCCGTCTGTGTGTCCATGTAAACCTTGTAATCAAACTACAGGTCGCAAATATGAATATAATTTGATGAAATTTGGTATATAAGCTTTTATCGGCCATGGGATGAACGCTATTGAAATTGGTGAGAATCGGTCCATGTTCAGACCTAGCCCACATACAAATGACCCCTATTAAATCGACTTAAACTGCCATAAGATCCAAATTATCATATAGATCTCAGTCATATTGGGTTTGTATGTGTTTATTATATTCATTAATCAGTAATCCAAAATAATCCCTATAGGACAATTCTTAGGCATAGGGCTCATGTAAAGCTGCTTCCCGATCTTTTGGACTACTGATTAATGGATGTAATAAACACATACAAACTCAATTTTAAGAAATAATAAATTGAAACTAGCAGATTCCAATAATATAATATACGTTTGGTCAAAATCGGGATAAAACGGAAGAACAAAACATCAGTCACAAGAAATCGCCTAGCCTATTAATATTATAGATAAAGTTAATTGATGATAAAGTAAAAAATGAATTTCATTACAAAAATTTCATCGAATTAATACGGACGATAGTTTAAAAGAGAATTAAAAACAGTTTCAGAAAGAAAAATTTCGTCGTGTGAACCGGGACTAAGTAAACATGAAAAAGATCTTGAATTTCATTATAAAAATTTGAGTGTATCGCACGGATGAAATTTTAAAAGAAAATTAAAAAAGGGTTTTAAAAATAAAAAAAAATAAAATTTTAGTGTGAACCGGGACTATGTTTAATCATAATTTTGCTTTTATCGCTTCCCCTCATGATTGCTGGTTGGCAACGCTAAACTACCAGTTGTTCGAAGAAATAAACAATAAAGCATAGATGAGAAAACAAAATAGCAGCTAACAACTTTTTTTTATTTATTAATCATGTTTCGTTTAAAAATAAAGAAATGAGTTAAAATTACTAAATTGCAAATGAAACTACACGGTTAACATGAGTTCTGTGAAAAAAAACTAACCATGAGTTTCTTATTGGACATGTGAACAACAAACCCTACGTTATGGGAGGAGCTCAGCAATTTGTTTTTTATCACTGAAATATAACAAGCGATAAATTTGATGCTTTTGTGGAAAATATTAATGTCTATTACCTGGATATTTAGATATGTGTCTACTTTTTAGTTTGGTTTCGTGGGATTCCAGAAAGTTTTTCAGGCAATGTTCAAAGAATGTACAATGACAATATTCGATGAAGTCTGGGAAAAAGTGACATCCAAAAGAAATTTGTTCGCCAGCAAAGAGTATTTTACTTAAAAAGACTTAACACCGCCATGTTAAAAGGTCTATTTGGCACTTAAACTGGCTAAGGAAAAGAAGAGTGCCAGCAATTTCAAAGCCCCTGGGGCGGAAAGTTCTTCGGCTAAACCTTTTCAAGCTATAAGATGTAGAGTTTTAAAGCATTCATATGCCATAGATATAACAAATTAACTCTTTTTCAGTCAAAATGAGTGAAGCTGAAGATAAACTATCTGCTGAATGCAGTATTAATACTAAAGTGCTATAAACAAGTAAGAAAATTATAGTCGGTCGAGATTGACTATACAATACCCTATACCAGCGTTTAGAGACCCTATCTCTTAGGTCCAACTAATTAGATATAGAAAATAAGCATAAACGAAATTTGAGTGGCATTGATATTATTTTTTTGCCTTCGGATATGAAAAAGTTCATATCGGATGCTATATTTATATGGGGACTAGGTCGAAAAATGGACCGATCCTTATCATATTTGGTAAGGTAACTTATTTTTTGCAAAAACATATACAAACCAAATTTGAGAAGAATTTGCGTAATATTTTTGTTTTGGACTACTGATAAATGAATGTACTAAGCATACACAAACATAATTTGGCCAAGATGTATATGATAATTTTGATATTACGGCCATTTAAGTCAATCTCATTGGAGTCATTTGTATGGGGACTAGGTCTGAACATGAACCAATTTTCACCAATTTCAATAGCGTTAATCCTAAGGCTGATAGACGTTTATACACTAAATTTCAGAAAGTGATTCTGAGTCGATCGGTATAATAAAAGATGGATCTAGGTCAAATATATTTGGTCAAAGTCATTATACCCTGACCACATAGTGGTATAGGGTATGAAAATATTCGGTTACCATAGAAAAATAACAATTTCAAATTTAATGCTCACAAAAAATCTAACTGCCGTTTTTACAATAACTCGAATTCTTTCATCATCACAATCGTTGTTGACAATATTTTCTACACCTTTTCCCATTGTGTTTTAGAAAAACATCAAATGTGTTTTAGAAATAGTCAATTGTATTTCAGAAAATAGTTTGTATACCCTATACCACTATGTGCTCAGGGTCTAATGAGTTCGTGGTGCCGTTTGTAGCTATCAAAAATATATGACCTAAACTCACTTTCGGAGTCGTTTTAGCGATGTCCATTCGTCTGTCTGTCGGTGTGTCCATGTAAACCTTGTAGTCAAACTACAGGTCGCAAATATGTATATATTTTGATGAGATTTGGTAAATAAGCTTTTAGAGGCCATAAAACAAAAGTTATTGAAATTGGTGAAAGTCGATGCATATTCAGACCAAGTCCCCTATGACTTCGACTTAAATTGCCATAAGATCCAAATTATACCAATTCCGGTCAAATTTGGTTTGTATGTGTTTATTACACCCATCAATTGGTGATCCAAAAATAAACTCTGCTGCTTCACTTAAATCTATCAAAAAACAAAAATATTGCACAAATTTTTCTCAAATTTGGTTTGTGTATGTTTTTGCAAAAAGTGTCTACCAAAGATGGTCAGGATCGGCCAATTTTTCGACCTAGTCCCCATATAAAAATGAGGAGGTCCATAACAAAACGCAATAATTCCACCATCACTTTTTTGGAAAAACGAATAAATTTAATTAAAGTCAGTAAAATAAACATTGGAATTGTTTCATTTTGGTCTAAATCATTATTTTTGGTATTGAATTAAATTAAATTTATTGACGTTTGGTAATAGATTTCAATATGTAGAACCGGATTTAGTGAAAAAAAAAACTAAAAACTTAAAAAGAGGAATTATTGCGTTTTGTTATGGATCTCCTCAAATATCATCCGATATGAATTTTTTCAGAACTGCAGGCAAAAAAAAAACAATGCCACCCAAATTTGGTTTATGCTTATTTTCTATATCCAATTAGTTGGACTTAATACCCTTTTTCTAAACACATAGGATTAGACCAACTATAATTTTCTTACTTGTTTTTAGGTTATTTTAACAAGCAAATATTAATCACTTCCTTGTGTTTTAGTGCAATTGTTTGTCACTTGTCTTAGGAAAAAAATGGCATCCACTAGGACGCTCCTTCGTATGTGATCTTAAGTTTTTAACGCCCAACTGTTGTCGAAAAAAATAATGTTTTAGTATAAGCAAAATGTTATTATCCGAAAATATTTACTTTTGTTTGATTACAATTACAACAATTACTTGTTTCAAGGAAAATTGATGAGGGTACCAAGGAATTAAAGTAACAAATATTAACTTTGTTTAACTCCGATCCATTTTGGATTGAATAAAGTTTTATATAGTTTTATAAATTGATTTTGAAAGCCAAAGTTTATTAAGGAAAAAATTATTGGTACTTACCACAACACAATCTTTAAAGTCATCTTTGGTGCCCAGTTAACTTTGGGCTTTTACTTGGAATTTTATTCGTTTACTTTAATGAAATTTAATTAACACTGATACTAACGACATATAAGAAATAACTTGTTATTTCAACATATATTTTACAAAAGAAAAAGAAAAAACTAATATACAAATGGCTGACGATTTTTGCAGGCGCAACAACACACAATGAATATACACATTTAATTCACCATATTTCACTGAATTCTTATTATAACCGACCGAACCGTTGTTTTTATCATTTTTTTGTAATTATTTTCACCTATTTTTTCTATATTTTAATAAAATTCTTATTTGAATTTTAGAACACAAAAATTTTCACGTATGCAAACGATAAAAACTAGCGGTAAACTAACTAAAACAAACATGGCAGTAAACAAGAAGAAGACAAAGCTTTTCAACCATAAAGTATTGCCATATAGACTGTCATGTTAATTTGTTTAAGAACAGCTCTGTTTTAGCATATTCACCAACCAATATACAAATACAATTTTATTTTTCAACGTTTTAATTTTGTAATTAATTATAAAATATTGACAAGAATAAAGTTTTGTGAAGAGTTGAAAACCAGAAGAGTAATAGATGATTTTACTGCTGGTCTTAAGCAAAAGAAAAATTGTGAGATATATTATATGTATGAATAAATTCATAATTGCAAAAATTATCAAGAAATATCTTAAAGGAGGAGGTACATAGCGATTGCTCAACATTTCAAAGACAGAATAATTTAAAAGCAAGAGAGTTAAAAAATTTCCACAAATGCTACCTAAAGTGGTCATTAACAATTTGAATCTAAAAATATGTGCTCGAACTGGTTCCCGTCAAGCAATTGAGGCTGAAGAAATCACTGATATCAGATAAAGATAGTCTGACTCGCATTTATTTTGCTAAAGAACACGTCAACTGGTCAGGATGGAATTGGAATACTGTTCGCTTTTTAGATGAGTCCAAGTTTAATTTAAAAAGGACATGGTGGAAAACATTTGTACAACGACGAAAGGAAAAATCCTATATACAAAATTTACAAATAAAACTGTTAAGTTTGGCGGTGGCAATATTATGGGATGGGGTTGCTCTTCGGGTAAAGGAATGGATCCAATTCATAAAGTAAAAGATACTAGTAAATTCTAAATGGCGTAATATATTCATACGCGGAGGAAAATATGCCCCTGGCCTGGAAGTTCCAACGTAACAATGACACAAAAAACATCTCCAAAGTTGTAGTCTGCAATTTAATGCATTTATATGTTTTGGAATGGCCAGGCCAATCAGCAGATCAGTCTCTCATAGATGGGAAATTGTAGATGAAAAAAATACGAATTCACGAAATTACACAAACAAGTATGGCAGTGCTACAACAACAAGAACAACAGTATTTTTTGACAGTATTATATGTTGTTCATATAAGACCAAGTAAGTAATATTACTTATAGGCTTAATAGCAGTTTCGAAAAGCTCTCTTGTGTGATCATTTTGCTAAATCAGAAAAAAATTCCAACATAACTGATTTTTTTACATTAGGGCCTACTGCTTATGACAAATTTGGAAGGCCTTCGACAAGATAAAGAGAAATGGGTGAAGCTAGACTATGAAGAGTTATATTGGATTGTTCTTATTTGCTGGAGTATATCGATCATATGGAGAGTTTATCGGAGAAATGTGGGACGATGTGACAGGTAGAAACATTTTCCGATCTACAATGTCTATGAATCGATTCAAAAAAATAACACAAATGATTCGATTAGACGATAAAACCAGTCGAGCTGAGCGCCGTGTACGAGACAAACTTGCGCCTATTCGCATGGTCTTCGACAAATGGTCAAACAATTTGAAAGTAATTTACAATCCCGGCGAAAATGTCACGGTTGATGAACAACTTGTTCCATTTCGTGGTAGGTGCCCTTTTACTCAATACATCCCATCTAAGCCTGTGAAATATGACATCAAAGTTTGGGCTGCATGTGACAGTGCATTTCTTATGCATGGAATATGCAAATATATACTGGTCGGGATCGAAACTGCAAACCAGAAATGAATCAAGGACAACTTGTTGTGTTAGATTTAACGACAGGTTTAAGTAGTCAAAATATAACATATGATAATTTTTTTACAACATATCAGTTTGGAGTTGAACTGAAAAAAAGAAATATGACTTTACTTGGAACAGTACGCAAGAACAAAAAATGTATTCCGCCGTATATAATGGACATGAAACGGGAGCCCGTCACCTCACCTCGCTTTGTATTCGACCACTCTCTTGGTGCGACGATGGTTTCTTATGTTCCGAAAAAAATCGCTTAGTCTTACTCTTTAGCACCATGCATAATGATAAAAAAGTCAGCTCAGAAGATCACAAAAAACCAGAAATAATTCTGGACTACAACAAAACAAAGAGTGCTGTAGACAGACCAAATGGGCGGAACATATACTTGCAAGCGAAAGGTAATTATAACAATAATTTTTCGAAAAACAATATATGTAAATACTAAACAATTTTAATTCAAGGTAAATCGATGGCCAATGGCTATATTCTCCAATATGATCGACGTTTTGGCTACGAATGCCCATATTATTTATACGGAAATAAATCCTGCGTAATATAAGGAAAGCCAACGATTGATCCATCGTCGCCTTTTTATAAAAGAACTGGCGATGGCGCTGGTAACTCCACACATTCAAAATCGCAAAGGCCTGCCTCAAAAAAATAATGCTGCCCAACTAGTAAAGCAAATAAAAAGTAATTCAGAGACCTCTACGACAAAAACCCACGAAAATCCTTTGTCACCGGTATGTGGATGCAAAAGAGCTCGTTGTCACATTTGTATTTATGACATTTAAACCAATAAACATGCTTCAAAATGTAATTTATGTAAAAAGTTTGTGTGTCAATCGCACCATACCAAAAATATTATATGTAAGTCGTGCGAGCCATAAGATATTTTTTTTACGTTTGAAAAATTTTTTATTTTCTAAATTTTTTTATGAAAAAGCAATTAAAATGATTAATAATAAAACTAAACATCATATTGTTATAATTTGTTTCCGTAATTTCTTTTTAGAACACTTTATTTTTCAGCTCCAAAATCAATAGTATCAAAAATGACCTTATTTGTCCAATTAATTACAAAATCTGAAGGGCTAATGAGGGTTAAAAAGAAAAATTTCAAATTTTAGTGTGAACCGGGACTATGTTTAATCATCATTTTGCTTTTATCGCTTCCCCTCATGATTGCTGGTTGGCAACGCTAAACTACCAGTTCGAAGAAATAAACAATAAAGCATAGATGAGAAAACAAAATAGCAGCTAACAACTTTTTTTTATTTATCAATCATGTTTCGTTTAAAAAATAAAGAAATGAGTTAAAATTAATATATTGCAAATGAAATGACACCGTTAACATGAGTTTTGCGGAAAAAACTAACCATGAGTTTCATATTGGACATGAAAACAACGAACCCTACGTTGTGGGAGGAGCTCAGCAATTTGTTTTTTATCACTGAAATATAACAAAAGATATTTAGCTATGTATCTCTACTCTTTAGTTTGGGTTTCGTGGGATTCTAAAAAGTTTTTCAAGTAATGTTCAAAGAATGAACAATGGCAATATTCGATGAAGTCTGGGAAAAAGTGACATCCAAAAGAAATTTGTTCGACAGCAGAGTATTTTACTTAAAAAGACTGAACATCGCCATGTTAAAAGGCCTATTTGGCACTTAAACTGGCTAAGGAAAAGAAGAGTGCTAGCAATTTCAAAGCCTCTGGGGCGGAAAGTTCTTCGGCTAAAGCTATAATATGTAGAGGTTTTAAAGCATTTATATACCATAGATATAACAAATTAACTCTTTTTCAGTCAAAATGAGATAAGCTGAAGATAAACTATCTGCTGAATGCAGTATTAATACTAAAAAGCTATAAACAAGTAAGAAAATTATAGTCGATCGAAATTGACTATACAATACCCTATACCATGCGTTTTGAGACCCTATCTCTTAGGTCCAACTAATTAGATATAGAAAATGAGCATAAACGACATTTGAGTGGCATTGGCATTATTTTTTTGCCTTCGGATATGAAAAAGTTCAAATCGGATGCTGTATTAATATGGGGACTAGGTCGAAAAATTGACCGATCCTGACTATATTTGGTAAGGTAACTTGTTTTTTGCCAAAACATATATAAACCAAATTTGAGAAGAATTTGTGCAATATTTTTGTTTTGGACTACTGATAAATGAATGTAATAAGCATACACAAACATAATTTGACCGAGATCTATATGATAATTTTGATATTACGGCCATTTAAGTCAATCTCATAGGGGTTACTTTGAATGGGGACTAGGACTGAACATGAACCGATTTTCACCAATTTGAATAGCGTTAATTTTGCAAATTTCAGCAAAATATATTCATATTTGCGACCTGTAGTTTGATTAGAAGGAGAGACGGATGGATGGAAATCGCTAAATCAACTCAAAAAGTGATTCTGAGTCGATCGGTATAATAAAAGATGGATCTAGGTCAAATATTTTTGGTAGTTACAAACATCAGCATAAAGTCATTATACCCTGAAAATGTTTATTTACCATAGCAAAATAACAATTTCAAATTTAATGCTCACAAAAATCCAACCACCATTTTTACAATAATTCGAATTCTTTAATCATCACAATCTTTTTTCACAATATTTTCTACATCTTTTCCAATTGTGTTTCAGAAAAACATCAAATGTGTTTCAGAAACAGTCAATTGTATTTCAGAAAACATCAATTGATTTTAGATAGTTTGTATACCCTATACCACTATGTGCTGGTGTTTGTAACTACCAAATATATTTGATTAGCGTTGTCCGTTCGTCTATGTCTGTCTGTGTGTCCATGTAAACCTTGTAGTCAAACTACAGGTCGCAAATATGGATATATTTTGATGAGATTTGGTATATAAGCTTTTATAGGCCATAAAACAAACGTTAATGAAATTGGTGAAAGTCGATGCATATTCAAACCAAGTCCGCTATGAGTTCGACTTAAATTGCCATAAGATCCAAATTATATAAATTCCGGTCAAATTTGGTTTGTATGTATTTATTACACCCATCAATTGGTGATCCAAAAATAAACTCTGTAGGACATTTCTTAGCTATAGCCCCCTATACAAAGCTGCTTCACTTAAATCTATCAAAAAACAAAAATATTGCACAGATTTTTCTCAAATTTGGTTAATATATGTTTCTGCAAAAAATAAGTGTCTACCAGAGATGGTCAGGATCGGTCAATTTTTCGACCTGGTCCCCATATAAAAATGAGGAGGTCCATAACAAAACGCAATAATTCCACCAGAATACATTTTTGGAAAAACGAATAAATTTAATTAAAGTCAGTAGAATATATATTGGAATTGTTTCATTTTGGTCTAAATCATTATTTTTGGTATTGAATTAAATTAAATTTATTGACCTTTGGTAATAGATTTCAATATGTACAACCAGATTTAGTCAAACTAAAAACTTAATAAGAGGAATCATTGCGTTTTGTTATGGATCACCTCAAATATCATCCGATATGAATTTTTTCAGAACTGCAGGCAACAAAAACAATGCCACTCAAATTGATATTAATAAATAAATAAATAAATATATAAATTTGGTTTATGCTTATTTTCTATATCCAATTAGTTGGACCTAAGACCCTTTTTCTAATAGGTTTAGACCAACTATAATCTTCTTACTTGTATTTAGGTTATTTTATACAAGCAAATATTAATCACTTCCTTGTGTTTTAGTGCAATTGTTTGTCACTTGTCTTAGGAGAAAAAATAACATCCACTAGAACGCTGCTTCGTATGTGACGTTTTTAACGCCCAACTGTTGCCTGATATTATATCGAAAAAAATGTTGTAGTATTAGCAAAAATTTATTATAATATTTGTTTTTGTTTGATTACAATTACAACAATTACTTGTTTCAAGGAAAATTGCTGAGTGCACCAAGGAATTAAAGTAACAAATATTAACTTTGTTTAACGCCGATCCATTTTGGATTGAATAAAGTTTTATATAGTTTTATAAATTGATTTTGAAAGTCAAAGTTTATTAAGGAAAAAATTATTGGTACTTACCACAACACAATCTTTAAAGTCATCTTTGGTGTCCAGTTTACTTTGGGCTTTTACTTGGAATTTTATTCGTTTACTTAAATGGAATTTAATTAACACTGATACTAACGACATATAAGAATAACTTGTTATTTCAACATAAGCAAATATATTTTACAAAAGAAAAAACTAATATGCAAATGGCTGACGATTTTCGCAGGCACAACAATACACAATGAAGATACATATTTAATTCACCATATTTCACTGAATACTTTATTATAACCGACCGAACCGTTGTTTTTATTATTTTTTTTTTGTAATTATTTTCACCTATTTTTTGTATATTTTAATAAAATTCTTATTTGAATTTTAGAACACAAAAATTTTCACGTACGCAAACGATAAAAACTAGCGGTAAACTAACTAAAACAAACATGGCAGTAAACAAGAAGAAAACAAAGATTTTCAACCATAAAGTATTGCCATATAGACTGTCATGTTAATTTCTTTAAGAACAGCTCTGTTTTAGCATATTCACCAACCAATATACAAATAAAATTTTATTTTTCAACGTTTTAATTTTGTAATTATTATAAAATATTGACAAGAATAAAGTTTTGTGAAGAGTTGAAAACCAGAAAAGTAATAGATGATTTTACTGCTGGTCTTAAGCAAAAGAAAAATTGTGAGATATATTATATGTAAGAATAAATCCATAATTGCAAAAATTATCAAGAAATATCTTAAAGGAGGAGGTACATAGCGATGGCTCAACATTTCAAAGACAGAATAATTTAATAGCAAGAGAGTTAAAAAATTTACACAAATGCTACCTAAAGTGGCCATTAACAATTTGAATCTAAAAATATGTGCTCGAACTGGTTCCCGTCAAGCAATTGAGGCTGAAGAAATCACTGATATCAGATAAAGATAGTCTGACTCGCATTTATTTTGCTAAAGAACACGTCAACTGGTCAGGATGGAATTGGAATACTGTTCGCTTTTTAGATGAGTCCAAGTTTAATTTAAAAAGGACGTGGTGGAAAACATTTGTACAACGATGAAAGGAAACATCCTATATACAAAATTTACAAATAAAACTGTGAAGTTTGGCGGTGGCAATATTATGGGATGGGGTTGCACTTCGGGTAAAGGGATGGATCCAATTCATAAAGTAAAAGATACTAGAATTGTATATAAGCAAATTCTAAATGGCATAATATATTCATACGTGGAGGAAAATATGCCCCTGGCATGGAAGTTCCAACGTAACAATGACACAAAAAACATCTCCAAAGTTGTAGCCGAAAGTCTACAATTTAATGCATTTATATGTTTTGGAATGGCCAGGCCAGATCTCAGTCTCTCATAGATGGGAAATTGTAGATGAAAAAAATACGAATTCACGAAATTACACAAACAAGTATGGCAGTGCTACAACAATAAGAACAACAGTATTTTTTGCCCTATTATTCATAAGTTTACAGACAAAAATCGCTTGTTTTAGAGATTAAATTTTTTTAATTTTGGTCCTCACACAAAAAATAAAATCTCAAAAGTTTATTTTGTAATTTTAATAATAATTTTATATCATCTGCATAAAACATTAGGATCTATATGAACATTTTTAGCTAATTTACATAAGAACAATTTAGGTAAATCAAAAAATAATGGTCGAAATAGGTGAAATTAAAATTTGAATAATTTACATTTTAATTTTAAAATTTATCAAGGTAGTGTTCATTTTCAAATACTTGGATGTACTTCCGAATAGCGCATACCTCCGATCGGTCTGAAATTTGGTAATACTAACGTATATTGACCTGCTAATCACGAATATCATAGTGAAAATTTTCGCAAGTGTCGGTTTCAGTATAAAAATCGGAAAAAACCTTGTTTTTTCCGCTGTGCATTACCGCACTATCCTGACCGATTTAGACAATTTTAACTTTCCCCAGAATGCACCAACGCACAGTGAGATTTTTGTGCAATTGTCTCCAAATTCATGAAATTTTTAATTTTAAAAAATTACAAAAAGATATGGCATACTTTTAGGCACGTGCGTTATTATGACATTTATTTACAACAATAACTTATTTGGAATAGATTAAAAACAAAACCATATGATTTAACAACAATAAAATAAAACAATTTGTGAAAATAGCAAATAGCGAAGTGAAAGAGATATCATTAAAAATAGTTTATTTTCTGTGTTACATAGTGAACTGAGTTACGAACTCATTAATTGCAATGCAAATTTGGAATTAATAACCGATTTCATTAAATCAAAAAATGCAATGCTTCAGGATGAAGAAATCGGTACAGTGAAAAGAGCAATTCAAAAGACGATTCTTGGTCATTTCAAAAAACGGTGGCAAGAATCGCATAAACTAAAATCCCATTTAAAAAAAAAAATGAAGATTGGCTAAAAAGTACGTTTAAAGAGTTATAAAATTTTATATGTGTAAATGTTTTTTCCTATTGTGTTTTTAGCTGTATTTGAAGTATCACTTAATAGTTGTTCAACTAAACTAGGAAGGCTAGCGAAAGATTTCGAAGATTGTCAAGTTCGCACAAAGAGGTTCAAGGCAGCTGAATTAGCTTCAAAATATTCACAAGAACATTTGAATATGGCAAGTTAAGTGATGGGTGGAAATATACCAACTCGATGTTATATTCGTTCGCCGGCTAGCAATGATGATGGATGCAGAGCTTACAAAGAGTCAGTATGAAGTCATCAAAAGTTTTCTCAAAAATGATGGATACGATATTTTGCCACCATATGCAAACGTCAGAGAAGAAAACAGGCATTGCTATCCCCGCACTTGTTGCCGATGTGACTGGTGTAGAGGAGCAACTAATTGATCGATTTCGCATTATACTACAAATAATAACTTGTGGCAAAAAAGAACTTTGCTCAAGATACAGCAAAACTTTTTGTTGAAAAATATAGTTGGTGTTATATGCCAGTAACAGTACACAAAATACTGATACACGGAAAGGATATCATGGATGCGGCAATACTTCCTATTGGCATGCTTTCTGAAGAAGCCAGAAATAAAGATTATAGAAATTATAGATTAAGGTTCTCCAGAAAGTGTGACAGAGTTGCAACAAATACAGATGTTTTTCATCGACTTCTAGTATCGTCAGATCCTTTTATAAGTAGCATTAGATGTCAACCCCGGAAACAGGTTCTGGAACTTGATGATATAGTTACAGAAATGATAGATGATGAATAAATGTCTATATTTAAATGTATTATTGAAGTTTATTTATAAAATATTTAGTTTTTGTAAAGAAACAAAAAGTTGTGGGAAAAAATATAATATGGGTTATATTGGGGGGGTGAGTGATGGGCGTTAATTGAGGTAATAAAGGCTCTGTGCCAAATTTCAAAAACTTTGGGCCAAAAATAAATTTTGGGTTCTATGGGCGGTGGGTAGTGGGCGTGGCCAATTTTGATGAAACTTTATATTTTTCTTAATTGAGCTAACTAAAGGCTTAGAGCAAAATTTCAACATTCTACGAGCACTCCTTATATTTTTTGCCAAACATTGTATGAACAAATCCCACTGTGTAACGTGGAGGTAAAGTCTATAAGCATTCCTTGAGTGTGTGTCTGTGTGTGTGTGTATTTGTTGCTACGATCGCATTGAAGATATTACGACAATGCACAGCGGAAAATACTGAAAAAGGCATTTGCATCAATTTTCACTATTATATTCGTGATTAGCAGGTCAAAATAACTTAGTATACCAAATTTCAGACCGATCGGAGGTATGCACTTTTCGGAAGTTTATTCAAATCCTTTATATAAAAGTTTTTAGATAGCTGTTTTCATTCTTTACTTGTTTCCCGCCCACAAGTAATTTATCAAATTGTAGGTTTTTCAACTGTTTTTATGAACTTTATTTAAAAACGCCCCAAAAAAAATTTACTAAGTTACCAATAGTACATTTATACTAGGATCTTAAGCTACCAGATATGGATTCTCTACTTTCAAATATCGAACGTTTGCAGGTTCGGATTGGCAAAGACAGCTGTTTAAAAATTAAAATAAAAACTCTATTTGTTTACAATACTATTTTTTGTATTTTTTTACATTGTTTGTTATTCTGTGTGTAATAATATATAAATATTATACCACTTAATATAAGTTCTCAATCCTGGAAATTAAGGTTTAATTGAAACACTATAAATTGTCTCCCTTTAAGGTCAAATGTCAAATTTAAGGATATTTACATTTTGATGTGTAAACACCTATGCGCTCAGGCGGGTAAAAATCTATTTCAAAATACAATCACAAAAACAGATTAGATAAAAACGGTGTGAGGTATGAGTGTATTGGTGTAAAAAGATTATTGCAGCTAATTCAACAACCCTTAATTATAATAACGTTAAAAATTTCACAATATAAACTAATTCAACAACCAATTATAACTATTCAGAAATATAACAGCTAACTAAACTAGGCTAAATGTACAACAACTCCAAATTGAAAAAAATATACTGAAAGCACAAGTACTTCAGAGTCAATTTGACATCAAGAGTACCCCACGGAATTATTAAAATATTATCAAGTTTTATCGAAATCCTTCCACAATATATATTATTTCGATATTTTGTTTAAAAAAATGTAAATATCCTTAAATTTGACTTTTGACCTTAAAGGGGGACAATTTATAGTGTTTCAATTTAACCTTAATTTCCAGGATTGAGAACTTATATTAAGTGGTATAATATTTTGACAAAATATATTTGAAATATGAAAACACGAAAAAGATGTAGCCTAACAGTTGAAAAAGTATGAAAAATTAAATTTTTCTTCAAATCCGCTGAAATAAAAACGCTGCCCTCGCCAAATTAAGATACCTACTATAGTTGGTATTTTTAATCAGATATTTTTTGTTAATAAGACCTTAAAGTCCAATCGTTGATTTAGGAAAATTTCTTGAACAAAATTTTTGAAAAAGTAAAATTGGAGATTTTGAAATAGTGCTATAAAAAATACGTACCCTTTTGACATTAATTGAGAATGGCATAACAATAGACGAGATGCAAAATACTTTACATAAGATCAGCTTGGGATAAGGGAATGCAAAAATATTGTTGTTGTAAATTATTTCAATGTCTTTAAAAATGTGAGCTCGATTATCTTAATCAAGTGGTCTGCGGTGCATTTAATGCCTGGGGAACTCGATATAACTTGGCTGTTTTTCAACGGATAATTTTATTGTTTTATGAGAAAGATAATTTACTCTAGATTATGGTTTATTAATTAATTTAATTGAACGCAATTATTAATATCAAAATTTTTGTGAAAAACGATTTTTTCCATAATTTTTACATATAAATTCATATTTGAACTTTGAAATCAATGCGCGTCCAGAAAGCATTGTCCGATTAGTCTCAAATTTTGCGCACTAAAGTTTTAGATCTATTGTCATAATAATCCGACCCGCACGTCTTGAAATTCCAAAAAAGAAAATGGCTGTCACCCTAATATACATAAGTATATGCTCTGTAACTCTAAAAATAATTCTAATTTTAAAAAATCCCTTTAGGGCATTATTTTTTAAGGATTTTAGAAGACATTTATGAAAAAAAAATTCTAAAAAAAATTTTTTTTAAGAGAGGTCACACCTTAAAGAAATTTAAATGTGATAAATGAACTTAATAAAAAAATACTGAATTTAAATTATAAAAAACCATCTGTTATTTATTCTCTCATTGCTACAGCTTATTCATTTACCATATTTTAGGAATTGGTATGAAAATTATCATTGGTACTTTATTGGCGTATCAAAATTTGTAATCAAAACGATTTTTAAGTACACCACCATTCATCCTTTCAACTATATTTCTTGTTTTTGAGGCATAAGCCGTTGTTTTCTTCTTCCTAGAACTTTCACTAGAATCCGACATAAAAAACATTTTTTCATACGTAAATTGAATTTCAAACAGCTGTCAAATACTCGTATTTTTTCCGTTTGATTTTATGTCACTAGAGAGAGGTTGGTTGAGTATAGTAAAATACTCATATATCAGGACTGGTTGCACACATTATGTGTGGATTACAAACTAAATATAAAGCGAAAGGTTATACCATCTAGCTAGAACGCATGCAATTAGGTACATAACCTTACAGCATGCTGAGCAGAACCACGAAGATAAAAAAATAAACACCGCAACGTGTTATCTCTTATCCGGAAATACTAAAAGCGACGAAATCGAGCTTATTGGTTGAATCGTAAATTACTACTGCTACTGGTATATACTTATTATTTCTTTTAAATCAAAACAACACTTTTAATAAATGCAGATTTAGCATTGGGGTGATGTCGACGTAGAGACTTCGAAGTGACGACAACATCGACAACGACTTACACAATAGGGGTGATTGAAAATGTTAATTAAATCGTCTATAATTCTGAACTATAATTTTGACTCAATCAATTGAAGAATATAGGAAACGTATGAATGTGCTAAAATTTCACATGAAAGATGTTAAAATGGAGCTTTAAATACTCTTGAAGTATACCTTAAATTGAACTTATAAATCAATGGGGGAAACAATCTATTTTTTACTATAGTAAGGTTTACGATTTACCCTAAAATTAACTATAAAAAATATAAATTTGAGCCGTAATTCAAATTAGTAAAATTCTTCAACTGAAACTTATGCCGTTTTCTTTTCTGACAAAAAATGTCGCAGTTTATTTGCACTTTTTCCGAAAAGTGTATCTTTTAATATATTCTAAGTTTTGATTATTATCCTCTTTGTAGTCATGGGGTGAAAATATTCAAAAAAGGGGAACAATGTGGAAATATTCTCACTTTTCGAAAAAAGTGTAAATAAAGAAAACGGCATTAGTTTTAAGAAAAGCGATTTACGATTGAGTTTTAAGTTAGACAATGAAAAAATAAACTTTTGAAAAAATATATAAAAGAAATGTTCGTTCAACTATATCTGTGGCCACAAGCATTAACCGCTTTCGAGAAAAATAACTTTTTACATAAATGTAATGGGGTTTCATTACGACTTAGTTCAGATGTTTTTATTAATATCTTTTTAAAAAACATTGTTGGAGAAATAGGGATTTCACGTAAATATAAATGTTAAGTCGATATTATTTTATAGTGATGAATAATGATTTAATTATTAAATTGTTTCAAACTTTTTAACGTCTTGTATTTAATAAATCCAAATTTTGTTAATTAAAATTTGAAAAAGATGTCGTAACAAGAAATTACGATATTATTATTTTCAATCGAGATTTGTCGAAATGTATCAAATTGATACAAGTAATGAATAATAAAAAAAAAGTCGCTTTTGAAAATAATCTCTTCACTTTTCATTTCATAAACATAAAAACAATACTAATGCTCTCTGAAAAGATCCTTTGCAGACCTTGAATATACTGGTTTGTGTATTCTACAATAGTCAAGATGTCAAATCAAATCAGTTGCGACTAACGGAAGGTTAAAATCACAATATTTAACGCTTAAGTCGAATAGTTTGAAAGTTCATTTATGAAAATACTAGTTTAAATGACATGCCAAAAACTCGGCCTTAGAAACTTTGAACATTAATAATAGCTAGTTGTACTGAATAAAATTCAATTAACGACTATTTTTTTAATTTAACAAATCCTCTTAAAAAAAAAATAACTTAATTAAAATTTTCAATACTTGTGTCTGTCTAGACAATTAATTTTTGAATTTAACAAATCATCTTTCTAAAAAAAGATTCAAATAAATTTAACTTAAATTTAATTTTTATTGAGCTCAAAAAGTAATTGGTTTAATTTGTTTCTACAAATTTGTAGTCTTAAGTTTTGGTAATAGTCGTATTTTTTTAATGACTTGGCTTAACATTTTTCATCCTGCAAAAAAAAGGATGTATTAAATTCAAAAACATATTAGGAATTAATTGTTTAGGCTGACACAATTTTTGAAAATTTTAATATGCTTTAAAAAAAGCAATAACGATTTTTCATGTAAGTTCGCCATTTCTCTTAAAATATTTTATGCGCTATTTTTTTTTTTTTTTAATTTTTGTTGCTTCTTTTTTAAAATTTTCATTGAATTGAAATTTGGTTTGTTTAAAGCCAAGTCATTGGAAAATACAACTAATATCTTTATTTTGTTTCTTACAATTTTTTCATTACAATTTTTTTCCAAATACATACATACCTTAAAACCATAACTATGAATAATAAATAAATGACTAAAGTTTAATAAAAAATATATATTATTAGTATTATTTTTTTAAGTAATCAATAACTTTGTTATAACTATTTAAAAAAAAAAGATATATATCCAGATATAAAATTAAAAATTTAACACGTTGTTGCAATAATATTGTAGAGCCTTTACCTCTAGCTAAATACAATAAAAATTTCGACACTTGAAAATGATGAAAAAAAATAACTGACTTAAAAAATTGAATATTTTTTTTTTTAATATTTGAAACTTTTATAAAACAGGTTTATGAATTTTTTTTTTATATGAAAAGAGCTGAAAATATTTATAAATTAAAAAAATAAAACAATGAATAAGTTAAGAGTTGCAAATGCATTCAAAGTTTAAAAAATTTCATAAAGCAGGAAACATTACAAAATTTTAGAAAAAAAGCTTAAGTTAGAAAAACTTCAGCCACTAGTTTGTTATTACGATTATTATAATAAGGATGATCTCTTTAAAAGATAATAAAATTTATATTTTAATCCTTTTTTCTTTAGTCCCGGTTCACACCATGAAATTTTTCTTTCTTTCTGAAACTGTTTTTAATTCTCTTTTAAACTTTCATCCGTGTCCATACAATTCAATGAAATGAAATTCAAGATTTTTTCATGTTTACTTTAACATTTTTTTCTTGTTTGACATGTTCCAGAAGAAAAACTTTTTATTTATTTTTTTTAATTTAAATTGCTTTTTGTTAATTGATTTTGTTTTTCTCTTTTTAATTTTTTAGTTTTATTTAATTCAAATCAACTGTAATTTATTTCAATTTTTATCTTTTTTAGCACAAATTTTTGCCGTCACAATCACGAACGAAAATAAAAATGAAAGAAAACGTAAAATAACTTCACTACGACAATTACGAATTAAAAAAAAAAACATGAGAATTTTCGAGTACATGAAAGCGTAAACTCAGACTTTCTGAAAGAAAGTTTTCATAGTGTGAACCGGGACTTAGAAGCAGAACATAACATTTAAGCAACCTCCAATTTAATGTCGCTATCAATCAAATTGAAATTTGAAAAAGGTGATAGTCACTCTAAAATCTGTCATCTGGATTGTCATAACATGAACAAAAAAATTTTATAAATGTGGTATTTATGTGGGAAAAACACACCTGAAAATTATATTATGTCAGTATACGAAAATTAGGGGCCTGATTGAAAAAGACGTTTAACATGAGAGCAACTAGAAAATTTATATGAAAAACAACACTGAGTTCTTTTAACACAAATTTTAAAATCTTACGTCTTTGAAACATCTTACCGAATCAGACCTTTAGAAGGAACTTTAGAAAATAAACCACACATGCTCAAAATTTCTAAATCAAAATGAATAAAAGTAATTAAAAACAATTTCTATAAATAAATGCTAGAAAAAAATGGGAAGAAAAGTTAAATTCGTGTAAATAGCAGGCCGGCCATCAATTGTGTGCAGTTGTATTTCCTTCTAGAACAAGCTGGGTTTTAACAAATTTAAATGACAAAACTAATAAATTTGTTTTGTTAATAAAAATCCTTGATTTTGTTTGTTTATAAATGTAAAATTCTATATATTTTGTTTAAGTCTAATAACTACAGGTTTTTGTGTAATTGTTACTTAAATTTGTTTTGAAATATTTAGATGATCTAGATAATTATTATAGCTTAATATTTTGTTAACAATTTTTATTTCTTGCCTTGAAGTTTAAACACGTTCTCCAATCTTTACTTATAAATGGTTTTCATAAGGAGGAAATGCTGGGGAGTTCATTTTTTTTATTCATTTTTTTAACTAGTTTTTAAATCTCTTTTGATTTTTTTTTCTGGTATTTTTCTGGTTATTCCTGTGGCATTTATTGGAATATTTAAAGTTTTAAAATTGTTTGTTTTTATTAATAAATCAATTTGAAAAAATAGTTTCAATAAAAATAATTAATGGTCATGCAAAATAATAAAACAAAAACATTTTTTGTTTATTTTTTTTTTTTTTTTTTAGTATTTATTTAGATTTGTTGCGTTTATTACACATGCAACAGTTGTTGTTGTTGTTGTTATTGTAGTAAGACGACAGACGACACATTTAAGAATTTGACGACGATGAGAAGGACGACGGCGGGTGTTGTTGTTGAAAGGTTGATCGGATCGTATAACAAACACGCAACATATTTGCCTTAAAATTCAAAACCAAATGAGGTAGGACCATTAGAGGGAAATTGGAAGAAATTGCGGAACAATTGATTTGGATCAATATCAGCTGTAATTAGAAGAAAAAAAGTTTGTTTAAAATATTGCATACAAAAACAAATATTTCTTAAAAAAGTTGTCTTTAAGTGCAAGTGCTTTCCTAAATAGCAAAAACACGTTGTTAATACCTACAAATTTGGACAGAAATAATAGGTGCGGATATTTATAGCCTCCACAGCACTGTGTTTGTAACTCATCGAAATAAATTCCGGAGATCCCATAAACAATATATTGTTGATCATTCTAAGAGGAGAAATCGATCTAACGAGGTCCGTCTGTCTCTTAAAAACACTCTCCTGTCCGCAATAGGTCGATGTGGTCTCCTTACTTAGACTTATATAAAGACCCAGTTTTTTTAAATTCCCATTGTTCTTCTAATATTTTAAGCATTTTTGCATATTTTTAAACTGTCCGAAAAAAAAAATACGAATTAAACAAGTAAGAAAATTATAGTCGGTCTAGACCGACTTACAGTGGCGCCTTTTCCCAAATAGCGTGGCAAAAATCAAAAATTTGGTAGAAGTATTCAGTAAAATTAATGAATGTATAGAGGATTTCTCACAGATTAAGAATCAATAAACAGTTTCAAAATCGGATAAAAATTATGGATGAAAAAAGCGCAAAATTTTTTGAAAAGTATTCTCTTTCAAATCAAATTGTAGGCAAGGTGTCGTTTGAAAGGTATTTTTATTTTTATTATTCTAGAAATTAAAATTAAAAATGATGTTATTGGTCGTTTACTTTTTCTACAGTCTCAGTTTTTCAAATATATTATAGCGGTATTCACTCTTGGAGTTAAATTTACAACCCTGTTATATCTACAACGATTTTATATTACAAAGCGTGAACGTCTTTTATGTTGTGTATTGTAACCTAATGAATCAGCTGTTTTTTGTTTTGTTTTTTTTAATAATTTTTTTTTTTTTTATTAATATTTCTTTATTTACAATCTATCCAAGGATAATAAGCAAATTTGATTAGTTATTGATATATCACAGATATTGTGTATCTCCAGTGAGATACACAAGAATAATAATTATTACAATTTAATAATATTTACAGTGTTATTTTCATTTGTTTTTACATATTGAATAATGATTATTTACGGAATGGTAGATCTAGTATATGATTTAAGTCGTGTTTAAAATATAACTGAACTCGAACCTGTTTATTGTACATGTTCTGTTTTTCTCACTACACGAGCCACAACACGACTTAAAATATAACTGAACTCGAACCTGTTTATTGTACATGTTCTGTGTTTTTTTTCACTACACGTACCAGAACATGAACTTCAAATAAAGCAACACTCAAAAATGTGTGCTTTATGTGTGATTGAAACAAAAAGTATGTGATACAAAAATGTTCGTGTAAATAACGAAATATTAAAACGAACACAGTCATGGTTGTGTTGGGCACCGAAGAAAATTTAAAAACAAACATAATTGGTATGAAAATAAAAATATGTGTGTGTTGGTCTAAGTTATGTTTGTTTACATATATGTACGAGTTTTTTATTCAGTGTGTGTTTTTTTCTGAACTCTGCTTTCAAGTATGTCAATATTCGAATTACTGGCAGTACGCCATAATTGTATACCGTATGACCACATAGGTTTTAATATAATTTTATATATCCTTAATTTATTATTTAAGCTTAGCTGAGATTTTGGGCCTATAAGCCAGTAAAGTTTTTTGGTTTTAATTTTAAGTTGTTCTTGTTTATTTTTAATGTGAGCCTTCCAGATGAGCCGCCTATCAAGAACCATTCCTATATATTTAACTTTTTAACTCGTTGGAATGGAATTACTATTTATAGTGATAGATGGGCAGTTATCTCGTCTCAATGTAAATGTATGGTGAGATTTTTGAGAATTCACTTTTATATTCCATTTTCGTAACCAATATTCAAGTTCATTGATCTCATTTTGGACAAACGAAGATTCTTCTACAGGGCAGTCGCTTGTAGCAATAATTGCAGTATCATCTGCGTATGTAGCCACCTAAACATTATCGAGGATCGGCATATCAGCTGTATAAATAGTGTATAAAATTGGACCCAGTACACTACCTTGGGGTATTCCAGCTTTTATTTCGTATAGTTCTGATCTTTCATCATTGTTTTTAACATAAAAATGTCTATCAGATAAATAACTTTTAAAAAATAGATAAAAAGGTGCAGGCAAAAACTTTTTAATTTTGTAGAGTAAACCCAGATGCCAGACTCTGTCGAAAGCCTGCTGAATGTCGAGGAAGACTGCAGAACAATATCTTTTTTTCTCTAGTGCGTCAGTTATAACATTGACAATTCGATGAATCTGCTCTGGAGTACCATGATTGTGTCTGAAACCAAACTGATGTTCCGGAATAATATTTCTGGATTCTAGAATCGGTGACAATCGGCGAAGGAAAATTTTTTCAAATATTTTTGAGAAAATGACTAGTAAACTAATTGGTCTGAATGATGTTGCCAAATTTTGTGGTTTGTTCGGTTTTGCAATCATTATGATCTCCGCACATTTCCACTGTGATGGAATATGATCAAGCCTTAATATCGTGTTGTAAATCATAGTTAAAAACACGCATTTATTCGTTAACTTACTAACAACTTTCGCATCAATTAGGTCATATCCAGGAGCCTTTTTTTTATTTAAAATTTTTATTTCCGCTTTAACATCGCTAGGTGTAAAACATTTAATTGGAAGGTCCATTTGCAAAGGACAGTCCAAAAAATCTAAAACTTCTTCTTGTTGTGTTGCTGTGTTAAAAGAAAACGGCACAAATGTGTTTTTTAAATGAATAGCAAAGGCGTCCGGGTGGCTTTGTCAGTTCTACACCATGAATTATCTGCATTTTTTAAGATGATATTCTTTTTAGTTGGTCTTTTAAGAAATTTTGTAGCTTTCCATAGGAGGTGTTCTTCGTATTTTGAATTATTTATATTCTCAAGAAATTGTGAGGTTTTTTCATTTTTATGTTCAACCAGCAAGGCTTTGAGGTCCTTGCAAGCTTTATTGAATAAACGTTTATCAAATATGTTCCTACTTATTTGCCATCTTTTCTTTAAACTATCAACAAGATAAGTAAAATGCCCAAAATTACGGAAAAGAAAAAATTATAAATTTTGTAGAACAAAATGCAGTTGAGGAAATAGAATTTGCAGAGATTCTGGATGTTGAAGGTACGGTATTACTTGCAATAATAAAAACAATGCAAAAATATAACTACTCTCCTTTTGTAGGTACATGTGAACACGATGCCATTGACCACATTTTAGAAGAATTAGTTGATGACATTATTTTAGTTAAAGTGTACCGCCGCGGAGCTTGGAATTCGGTTCCAAAATCAATAAAGTGGTCACTAAACCCAATTATATGACAACAGATTTTTGCAAATGCTGAGGGTTAGTCGAATTGAGTTTCATACACTGGTGTCTATGATTTCTGGAGATACAGATTTAACCAACTCCATTCATGTAAACAATTTCCAGTTGAGTACCAGTTAGCAATTGTCCTATACAGACTCGGGACATCTGGAGAAGGGGCTTTTCATTATTTTGATACATTTTTTTATTATTATTTTGATTCATTTACCACAAAAGGAAAAATAAAAAATAAACAATTGTTTTGGCAGCTCAACAAACAGCTGTTTCAGTCTTGTAAATGTTTAGTCTTGTAGATGTACTATAGCTTTTTCCCTTGTACTTTTAACACAGCGTAGTAAATTTCAATTTCTTACATTTTGTTGTTGTGGTGTTGTAAATAGTAGTAATTTTACTATATATACAACATTTACAAGGGTTACAAGGGTAGTTTACTACCAAGAGTGAAAACCCTTTATATTTTCGTAGTTTTTTCTACTTTGATAGAATAGAGCTAAAAATGTTTAAATATGTTTACTTAGATATTACCTAAAATGGTTCACTAATATTTATAATACTCTAACTAGTTAAAGTAACCTTGGCTGCATATACTTGCCAGTCTGCACGCATATGGTCTGCAACCATAAAGTTGTAAAAACATCTTGACATACACGGGATATATGGGTAGATGTGTTTTGCCATAACTCAATAAAAAATTAATCGTATTTAAAGTTATATAGCTTAAAGGTTATAAAATACCAAATATTATAAAATTTTTGCATATTTTTATAATATTTTTATATAAATTTTTTTTTTTTTTGATTGTCCACGCATAACTTTCCTCAAACCCAACGAATTTAAGCAGTTAGCTCAAAAGAAAGAGCTTGATCCACTGAGTGTTCTTAGACTTAGCCTACGTTAATTAGAATTCTAGTTATAGAGGTTTGAGTGAAGGAAAATATTGAAAAAATCGTCAAAAAAGTATAACTTGAGTAAGGTGGGAGTTGAGTAAATTCCAATGCTTGATGACAAATCTATGTCTAAATGCCATTCATTTAAAAAAAAATGAAGGAAATCGGCCGGACAGAACGACCAGACGGACTGACTTTAGTTTTCATAAATTCTTTTAATATGTATATAAGATTTTGATAGGATGGTGAAGTGTTTTTAAGAAGATTGTTAATGTTTTAAAATTTTGGTGTATTGGCAATAATAAAAACTACAAATTCTGGAAAGTAATGATCATCAAAATTTTGTTAATGAATTCAGCACAATAAAAATTCGCTTGCGCTACCTGTATTATTTTTTAAAGGTCGAAAATTTACAATGTATGTATTTTGCAACAATTAGAAACTTTTGACCTGGTGCCAGTTTAAAAAATGAAGTTAACATAATAAATAATTTGCACTTAAAAATTAAAAAAAAAAAAACGAAAATTCGCTAACGCTACCTGTACTATTTTTTAGCGGTTACTGAATTCAGCATAATAAAATAAGAAAAAGTAAATAGAAACTTTTATGCCTAGTATTATTGTGCTGATGACCGATATATATTGCCATACTTTTCCGTGCTGAGGCCAGTTGGCATTTGACTCAATAAGAGGCCACAGAATATTTTGGTAAAAAGTAAAAAGAGTGAAGTGCAATAATTTCTTTACAACATTTTAAATTGTTTGATTTATTTATAAGCTCGGAAGACGAAAGCGCATTTAGATTGGGTGTTATAAAAGAAGTAGACAAAATGGAAAGCTTCCAATCGTACCAAGGAAATCTGGCTTAATGAATTCACGACATTTAAAATCTTCGAAAAAGCCCATACATTTACTGACCGAACCAGAGGAAGACCACGAAAATCTTTGGAAGAGTGTTCGTCGTGGACATATTATAAGTCCTTTGAGTGGTTAATTAATAAAATTTCATTGCGAAACTTGGAATTTTGAGAACTTTGGGTGTTTTTCTTTAAAAAAAAAAAATCGGGAAAATAGGTCCAAAAGTGGTCCGATTCCATTAAAATTTTACAGTGTTTTTTTTTTTGCACCATTTTTGGAAATTTTTTAAAATATAATACAGAAATTAGCAAATTTGGCATCTTTTGTGGCATTTTAACCAAATTTTGAATAAAATTTGTATGGGGACTAGGTCCAAACGCGGACCGATTTCAAAAATTTTTCATAGATCTCGTCACTGGCCTAATAAACCCTCATGATTCAAATTTCATTGCAATAGAATAACATTTGCTACAGCATTCAGTAGCATTAAAACCAATTTTTAAGGAAAATTTGTATGGTGACTAGGTCCAAACATGGACCGATTCCAACAAATTTAAGTAGGGTTCGTCTTTGGGTGAAAAACACTTTAAGTTCCAAATTTCAGCACATTATCTTTATATTTGCAAAATAATATTAAAGAAAAATACCTCAGATTCTGTGTAATATGTTGTAGGAAAATTACCTCAAACTATGTTTTTTTTTTTAAGCCTAGTTCCGCAAAGCCGAGTGGCTTGTCTGCAGATTCTAATTTTGGCAAGTTTTTTTTTTTTTTTGCAGCGACAGATCAAAGCCTCTGGTGGGAATCGAACCCACGAACCCCGCATGATAGGCGAGCACGCTACCTACTCACCTACCGGGGCGCTTGAACTTTGATAGGATATATTGAAGCCCTGTAGACCTAGCATCCTCCGCCAGCACTCATTTTTAAGGTAAAGAAGAAGTCTTTCAGAATCATTTCTAATCTAAAAAATATCTTAATTAGTTTAAAAGTTACGATTTTTCAACGAAAAAAGTCAAAAGGCCCCACTGCGGCTATGCGATACCCTCATACCATGGGTTTAGAGACTCCATCTTTTAGGTCCAACTATTTAGATATAGAAAATAAACATAAACCAAATTTGAGTGGGATTGTTCTTAATTTTTTTTGCCTTTGGCTATGAAAAAATTTATATCGGATGGTACATTTATATGGGACTAGGTCGTAAAATGGACCGATCCTGACAATATTTGGAGATCACTTATTTTTTTGCAAAAACATATACAAACTAAATTTGAGAAAAATATGTGCAAAAAAAAAAAATTTTTTTTTTTTATAGATTTAAGTGAAGATCGGGAATCAGCTTCATATGGGGGCTATGACTAAAACTTGCCCTATAGGGTTTATTGTTGGAAAACAGATAAATGGATGTAATAAACATACAATAACCCAATTTCACCGATATCTACATATATAATAATTTAGATATGACAATTTAAGTCGATCTCTTAGGTCGTTTGTAAGGAGGCTAGGCCTGAATTCAATAGCGTTCATCCTATGGCCGATAGGAGCTTATGTACAAAATTTTATCAAAATATATTCATATTGCGACCTGTAGTTTGATTATAAGGTTAACATGGACTCACAGACGGACAGGCGGACATCGTGGTATAATAAAAGTTGGGTCTAGGTCAAATATTTTTAGTAGTTACAAACGTCAACACAAAGTCTTTATAACATTGTGGTATAATAGGGTATAAAAAATAAGCCATGGTTTCATACTCTGTCGAATGATTATTGTATGTAAGAAATATTGCTGAGAAATATCGTTTATTTTCGAGACCATCGATTACATTGTTCGGGAGTTCCGTGTTTATGACGGAAGCTAAATGCTGATCTGGAATAATATTTTGCTTCTCTAGTATCGGCAATAATCTTCGCCGAAATATTTTTCCAAATATTATAGAGAAAATTGCAAGCAAGCTTATGGATCTATATGATGACAACATATTTTCGGGTTTGTCCGGTTTTGAAATCATTATAATTTCTGAACAAATTTCCACTGTGAGGGAAAGTAGTCTAATCTCAAGATGGAATTATAAGTTGTTAATAAGTCAATAAGTTGTTGCCATGTGATTTCTTTTTATTTAACATTTCAATTTCAATTTTGACATCATTGGAAGTGACCTATCAGTAGGTCCATTTAACGATTTCTCTGCTGTTTATTTATCCAATTTACACCATGATCCATCAGAATTTTTTATTTGAATGTTGCGTTTAAATTTTCAAATAATTGGTTGATTTCCCCAATAAATGTTCGTCATATTAAGAATTAGTTATTATTATTTTCTTTTTTTATAGAAGGGATGCCCGCAAGTTTCTTATGAAAGTGCAAACACTAATACATATAAAGAAAACAATTTTTTTCATATTTTTATTCCCTATACATGTAATTTACGTGTAATTTCCCTGAAAAAAATTTTATCTGACATGAAATATCTTAAAATGCTTTTCAATATATTTTATGTTAGTCTGAATAATAAGAGTTATAAGTGAGAAAAAATCACTTTTCCACTTCTCGTCTGAATACATGTAGCTCATTTTGTAAAGTAATAATTTTAATTTTAAAGACTTAACACTTTTTAATTCACAGCTATAAGCTATTTTCAAAACAGAATCATACGTTAGACAACAACAAAATCAACATTGAATATCTCGGCCGCTAATGTGTATCAACAAAGTATACGGGAGTGTCCTTGCTTTGCTCTTTCGGACGAATGTTATTGAATTTGGTGAAAAATTGGTGCATGTTCAGACCTAAAGCCCCCATGCAAATGACCCCTATGAGATCGACTGAAATTGCCATAAGATCCAAATTATTATATAGATCTCGATCAAATTTGGTTCGTATGTGTTTATTACACCCATTAATCAGTAGTCCAAAAATAAACCCTGTAAGAAAATTTTTAGTCATAGCCGCCGAGTACAAGGCGGCTTCCTGCTATTCACTTAAATCTATCAAAAATCAATAATACTACACAGATGTTTCTCAAATTTGTTTTGTATGTATTTTTGCAAAAATATGCCCAAGATCGGTCTATTTTTCGACCTAGTCCCCATATAAATATAGCATTCGATATGAACTTTTTTATAACTGCAGGCAAAAAATAATAACAGCTGTATAACTTGTCTTGCCGAAATGTGCCAATATTTTTTGCTTTATATACAGTAAAAACATTTGATCTTGAGCCTGAATAATTTCTAAACTCTATCACTAAAATGACACTTAAATTTGATTTATGATTATTATCTATATCCAATTAGACCTAAGACGCATGGTATATGGCAAGGTTTAGAAAATACACACATGAAACACACAATGTTCTGTTCAAAAGCAGCCAACACATATCTTTATTTTCATATCAATTATGTGCGTTTCTAATTTTCTACGGTGCCCAACACAACCATGACTGTGTTCGTTTTAATATTTCGTTATTTACACGAACATTTTTGTATCACATACTTTTTGTTTCAATCACACATAAAGCACACATTTTTGAGTGTTGCTTTATTTGAAGTTCATGTTCTGGTACGTGTACTGAAAAAAAAAAAACACAGAACATGTACAATAAACAGGTTCGAGTTCAGTTATATTTTAAGTCGTGTTGTGGCTCGTGTAGTGAGAAAAAACAGAACATGTACAATAAACAGGTTCGATTTCAGTTATATTTTAAACACGACTTAAGTCGTGTTGTGGCTCGTGTAGTGAGAAAAAACAGAACATGTACAATAAACAGGTTCGAGTTCAGTTATATTTTAAACACGACTTAAGTCGTGTTGTGGCTCGTGTAGTGAGAAAAAACAGAACATGTACAATAAACAGGTTCGAGTTCAGTTATATTTTAAACACGACTTAAGTCGTGTTGTGGCTCGTGTAGTGAGAAAAAACAGAACATGTACAATAAACAGGTTCGAGTTCAGTTATATTTTAAACATGACTTAAAATATAACTGAACTCGAACCTGTATATTGTAAATGTTCTGTTTTTTCTTACTACACGAGCCACAACACGACTTAAAATATAACTGAACTCGAACCTGTTTATTGTACATGTTCTGTGTTTTTTTTTTTCAGTACACGTACCAGAACATGAACTTCAAATAAAGCAACACTCAAAAATGTGTGCTTTATGTGTGATTGAAACAAAAAGTATGTGATACAAAAATGTTCGTGTAAATAACGAAATATTAAAACGAACACAGTCATGGTTGTGTTGGGCACCGAAGAAAATTTAAAAACAAACATAATTGGTATGAAAATAAAAATATGTATGTGTTGGTCTAAGTTATGTTTGTTTACATATATGTACGAGTTTTTTATTCAGTGTGTGTTTTTTTCTGAACTCTGGTATATGGTACCGTGTTTACTTGTTTTTATTGTATAATTATTATTTAACAGAAACAAAAACAATGAAAGGCATGTTCAACGATGAAAAAGCAACCATAGCTCACAAATCAAACCAAACACTAAACCAACTTTTTACACGTAATAAAACCAAACAAGACATCCTAAACATTGACAACGTTGTATATGAAATTGCATGCCATGGAAATGAGAGGGAGAAGTGCAACAAAGTTTATGTTGGAACAAAAAAAAGAATGTTAGGGACACGAATTGCTGAACATAAGGCGGACATAAACAAACAGAGAGAAACCACAGCACTCGGTCAGCGTGTGAAAAAAATAATCATATGGCTAATTTTGACGAAATAAAAATACTGGATAAGGAGAGGAGAATAAATAAACGATATACATTAGAAAGTTTACGCATACAACAGCGATTAGAATATGCCATGAACACAAGAGAGGATAAAGACAACACAAAGCTACAATATTCGGTTGCAATTACTTAGTATAATAGTTAAAGTTCTGTGATACTAGTGTTAAGATCCATTTGTGATATCTGTGTACTGTGTTGTCATCATTTATTTATTTTATTTATTTATTTACAATTTCTATGTCGTGAAGTCCAGTTTTTTTTTTAGATAAATAAGTGACTAGAATTAGTAGGATGTAATATAAAATCGTAAGTTGATCAGGGATACTAACATTAATTTTCTTTTTCTAAAAATATTTTAAAAATTTGTTTTATATCTATTTTATTTTGTCGCCAGAATTTAAATAAAATTATACACTCCTGAAGAAGTCTGAAAAAAAGCAGACGAAACGTTGGGTGAAAAATGAAAATAAATTGATCTGTTTATTTATACCAAATTTGTAAAAAGGAGTTTTCTTACGGGCTAATGATGGCCCGTAAGAAAACTCCTTTTTACAACATTATTATTTATTAATTTCCATTTTCACAAATATAACAATTAAAAGTGTTCTGTTCGGCTGTGCCGTATATTTGATACCCTCCACCTGTGTTCTGAACACATTATTATAACCAAAGTTGTTAAACTAAAGGTGCGTTCAGACTACGCAAATATTTTACCAAATAAACGTAACCCCTAATTTTATGAAAGTTTTATTCAATCTTACATGATATATAAAAGACAAAATTAAGTTATGTTTTATTACATTAGTAATATTTAATATATTTAACTATATTCTATATCATATATTGTATAACTTAATGAAAATTATACAAGGAAAATTATACATTATTTAGGGGTTACGTTTATTTGGTCAAATATTTGCGTAGTCTGAACGCACCTTAAGAAACAAAAAGGGATGATTAAGTCAAAAAATTCAAATATTTTGCATTTTGAATTTTTAAAAGTATTACTGAAAATTTTATAACCAAATGTGTAGACCTTCCGTTCATAAAAATTTGGTTAACAACATGGTAATAAAACAATACTTCATATATAAGTACTTGTAAGTATTGAGGCAAAAAAAAATTATGGCTTTAATCAATTTCTTAGTTTTTTTTCTGGGGCATTTGCTATTTCTTTTTTTTTATTCAATTTTGAAGTTATATAGCTTCTTAAAAAGATAATTTGATACTGATCTCGATTCATATGAGAAATTGTCAAAAAAATTAAACTGTAGAACGAATATTTCGTAAAATCTAAAAAAGTCATATTTTCCCCATATACACACTTGATATTTTCAATCTATTTCCGGCGCGACTTTTCTTTATCCGATTGTCCCCAAACTTCACATTTATTAGTTTTATATAGAAAGAGAACAAACTGCACCCCGAAACTCCACAAAGCCGCCATTTAAAAAATGTCCATATAACGTAGGACCACGCTAATACACCCATGGTCTGCTGCATATAAACATTTTTCACTATTTTTTGATTTTTTATATGAAATCTTATCCGAGTACATGTACATTTTCATGCGTCATTCCTCACCTATATTATGACGAACATTTTAAGCCTAAGTAGTACGACCTGCTGTATATATTGTGGACAGGAGATCGTTTTCAACAGACAAACAAACAGACGGACAACGCTAAATCGACTTCTCCTTTTATAAGGATCAAGAATATATTGTTTATGGTGTCTCCGGAATTTATTTCGATGAGTTTGTAACGGATTGACAAACTTATATATAAAAAATAAGAAGTCTTTTTTCAGATCTTCATCATTTTAATGATTGAGTTAGAAATTAATCAGGCTCACGACCAAATGCTTTTTAAAGAAATGTGCCAATGTTGATTTGCTTTAATTAAATTTGAAACATTTGATCTTGAGCCTGATTAATTTCTAACTCAATATTAGTTTGATTTTTTGCACGGATTTCTGTTTCATTTTACAAGGTTTTTTTTTTTTTTGAAATGTGGAACATATACCATGTAAAAAGATTTGGGTGTACTGGCATATACACTGCCGCTCACTTGATTAGGTTCATAGTTTATTGCAAATTTATGTTCATTTCTCGTAATATATACCTTAAGACAACGATTTATTAAAACCAAAATTCTTATAGATTAGAAAAGAAATACTAACATTATAATTAACCGTTACTTTCATTTTTTTCTTCTATGTAAAAATGCAAGAAAAACATATGTAAATATTAGCTCATTTGATTAGGTTCAATAAGAATAAATTCAGTTTTCATTAGACAGCGTATCAAATCTGTCATAATTTTTGGCTTTCTAGATATTTGCATTACTTTTATACAAAAAATCATTAAAAAAAAAGGGGCGCGGCAAGCCTTTAAGCGAAGAAGAAAAAGGGAAAATTAAAGCGTTTATGGAATCCGGGCCAAGCCATAGGGATATTGCAAAAAAAAATAGGACGAAGTCAAAATGTCAAAAGCCATTTTGTTAGAAACCAATGTGGTTACGGAACAGAGTTACAACAGAAGCAGATAGAAGAGCCATCATAAGAGCTGCCTCAAATTCTGCTGCAACAATTAAACAAAAAACAGGTGTTGCAGCAAGCCTAGCTACTGCTAAAAGTGTTATACGAAGTGTTAAACATTTAAAAAGATTAAAAGTAAAAAAAAAACACCTCACAAGTTTAATTTGGAGGGTCCTGATGGTTATAATTATTATTTCCACGACTTGCGAAAAGAAGAACGCCATTTGAGTCGTCTGCATAGTTGTGAACGTAGTGTGATGCTGTGGGGGTCAATTTCATACTATGGTACTTATGAGCTCCAATTTCTTTCATTTAGAATGACACCAAATAGTTACAAAGGTGTACTTGAAAATGGTTTTTCACATTTTTCTACAGTTTTTGGGCCCATTCCGTGGACATTCCAACAATATAATGCTCCGATCCACACTGCAAGAATAGTAAAACAATGGATTCGAAGCCAAAATGTCAGTACTATGGAGTGGCCACCATACTCTCCTGACCTGAATATTATAGATAATGTTTGGGAATTGCTTTCCCGCAAGGTATATCAGTCGAGCTGACAATAACAAACGAAAGAAACTTAGTCGAAGGAATTAAAAAAGCTTGGGCCGAAATATCTTTACCAATAATTGAAAAACTTTATGACTCCCTCCCAAATCGTATTTTTGAAGTTATATCAAATAAAGGAGGATATAGCCATTATTAAAATTTTATAAAAACATTTTAAACAAAATATTAATAAAAATTAATAGTGTCATAAAAATTAACATCTTTTGTTTTTTTATTTATTAATAATGTTGAACCTATTAAAATGAACCAAAATAATAACCTTTTAAAACATGTTTTAAAAAAAATATTATTAAAAATTTTTGTTACATATTGTTGCTGCTTTTTTTTTCTTTTAAATGGTTGACAGTGTAAATGACTTTTCGTTATCAAAAACTACTAATTTCAGTTCTTTGAAAGATCAAAGCTAGTCGATCTTTGAATACATTTGTGAAAAAAGTACACCACAAAATGAAAGAAACAATTTAAAAAAAAAAGTATTTAAAGCTATTAGCATTAACTACATTTAAAGAAAATTAATTTAAAATCTTACCTTGCTCATTTTCCTCCACATCTTGCCCGTTATCATAACGCATTTTTTTACGTTGATCCGATAAAATCGCATAAGCTTCGCCAATTTCTTTAAACTTCAATTCTTGTTCTTTTCGCTCCTCCGCCGAACTATTTGCATGACGATCAGGATGATGTACCAAAGCTTTTTTGCGATACGCTTTCTTAATTTCATCGTCACCGGCACTGCGGCCAATTCCCAAAATCTTGTAATAATCTTTACGCTTTGATTTTTTCAAAGCAAATTTGGCATCACGTAACAGTTTTTTAATCTCTGGAGTCTTTTGTATCTGTAAAGCAGCCTCATAATCATTGACGCATTCATCAAATTTCTCTAGATCATTATAACAGCGAGCACGCAAAAGCAAAGCTTTCAAATATTTCTCATTGATATCGAGGACACGCGTACAATCGGCTACAGCTTCGCGAAGATTGTTGATCTTCGAGTAGACCAAAGCGCGATTGTACAACAACTTTGAGTTAATGTCCTTGTTGAACTCATCAATTTTCAAGGCATCCGTATAGACAGCTTGAGCTTCACGATAACGGCCTGACTTGAAAAGGACATTGCCATTCTCTTTCATATCTTTAAGAGTTTTACTTTTGGTGCGCATTTCTTTGGCTTTTTTGTGATCGGGATCCAATTGTAAGGCCAACTCGAAATGTTTGATGCCCTTCTCTAAATTATCGGTATAGTAAAAGCAAAGGCCACGTACATAAATGGCATCAGCCGAAGTACTATCCATTTTCATAACACTGATGGCAATGTCAACGGCTTCATCGCAACGGCCCAAATAAGCTAAGCACTCGGCCTTCAAAAGACGATATCTTAAATAAAAAATATATGTAGGTATAATAAAAAAAACATAAAACTTAAGTACTAGAACCAAGGTTCAGAAAATACACACATGAAACTCACAATGTTCTGTTCAAAAGCAGCCAACACATATCTTTATTTTCATATCAATTCTGTGCGATTCTAAATTTTCTACGGTGCCCAACTCCATCATGACTGTGTTCGTTTTAATATTTCGTTATTTACACGAACATGTTTCTATCACGTACTTTTTGTTTCGATCACACATAAACCACACAGATTTAAGTGTTGCTTTATTTGAAGTTCGTGTTCTGGTACGTGTACTGAAAAAAAAAACTAAATATGTACAATAAACAGGTTCGAGTTCAGTTATATTTTAAGTCGTGTTGTGGCTCGTGTACTAAGAAAAAACAGAACATGTACAATGAACAGGTTCCAGTTCAGTTATATTTTAAGTCGTGTTCTGGCTCGTCTACTAAGAAAAAATAGAACATGTACAATAAACAGGTTCGAGTTCAGTTATATTTTAAATTCGTGTTCTGGTTCTTGTACTGCGAAAAATTGAAACATCAATTCGCGATCTGATACACCCCGATAAAAACGACAACAATTGTTTCAACCAAATTTATTAAAATTTTATTGACCCTTTTTTATGACTTACGTTGCAAAATGTTTACAATTGTCAAATATTTTAAAATTTTATTGGCCATTTTTTTGTGATTTACGTTGAAATCATTTACAATTGTTTTTATTGACTGGTTTAAGACACAAAAACTATTTAGCATCATAAAAGTTACACTTGTTGGTTGTTAGGTTTTTTTGCATAACCCACCCCTATTTTCGCAACCAATTAGTGTCATAGACGAAAAGCACAATTTTGCGGCATAAAAGACACACTTGTTGGTTGTTAGGATCTTTTGCAAACATTTTTTTTTTTTGGTAACAAATAACTTTAGACACAAACAAATTTTGCATCATAAAAAACACAATCACCCACCCTTAATTTGCGAACCAATTAGTGTCAATGCACAATCCTTTTCTCAATGAGTTTTTGGGATTTTTTGCGTAAAAACACAATGAGTGTCAATAAAAAAGACCCCAAAAAAATATTTTCATATTTAATTGTCCCTTTTTTATGACTTACGTTACAATTGCTTGCAAGTGTTACAATTTCACGCAATTGATTTTGCAATAAATAGCGAGTGCGTGCGTCATTTATTCATTAAAAGTGGTTCAGTTTTCATTAGATCGTGATCTATAAGTGTACTGTGTTATTGTGTAAATTGCAAATATTTTGTGAAAATTAAAAAAATTGGAAAGCAATAACAGAAATAAGTTTTGCTATAAAAAATACGCAACTTTTAATAGCGAAACGAAAAAATTTACATGTCTGATTGAAACCTGCAAGAAAGATTTAAGTGCAGTGTTCAGTTTTTGTATCTTAAGTATTTTATTACCATCTTTTATTAAAATAAAAACCAGTCAATAAAAACAATTGTAAATAATTTCAACGTAAATCACAAAACAATGACCAATAAAATTTTAAAATATTTGACAATTGTAAACAATTTGCAACGAAAAATTTTAATAAATTTGGTTGAAACAATTGTCGTCGTTTTTATCGGGGTGTATCAGATCGCAAATTGATGTTTCAATTTTTCGCAGTACACGAGCCAGAACACGAATTTAAAATATAACTGAACTCGAACCTGTTTATTGTACATGTTCTATTTTTTCTTAGTACACGAGCCAGAACACGACTTAAAATATAACTGAACTCGAACCTGTTTATTGTACATGTTCTGTTTTTTCTTAGTACACGAGCCAGAACACGACTTAAAATATAACTGAACTCGAACCTGTTTATTGTACATGTTCTGTTTTTTTCAGTACACGTACCAGAACACGAACTTCAAATAAAGCAACATTCGAATCTGTGTGGTTTATGTGTGATCGAAACAAAAAGTACGTGATAGAAAAATGTTCGTGTAAATAACGAAATATTAAAACGAATACAGTCATGATGGTGTTGGGCACAGTCATGAAAATAAAAATATGTGTGTGTTGGTCTAAGTTATGTTTGTTTACATATATGTACGAGTTTTTTATTCAGTGTGTGTTTTTTTCTGAACTCTAACTAGAACTTTATTTCGTTACCTGTAACAAGCTGGCGATATTTTTATGGCCGTATCCAAATAGTAGACAACATTACGATAAGCCTTGGCCTCACAATTGGTTTGTATGGTTTGCTCCAATTGTCGCAGTTGTTGTACGGCTATTTTTTCCGTATTGACGGCATTACTTTGAGCATCAAGTTCTTCGATCTTTTTAATCGCTTGTTCCGTCCCAATAATATCGCCCTTGAGTACACAACATTTGGCGATACGTACGTAGGCTTTCTCGAATGTTGGATCTAAGCGCACAGCGATTCGGGCATCATTTAAGGCATTCGTATAATTTGACAACATCATGTAACAGGCCGAACGATTGCCATAATATGTGGCTGAATCGGGACATAACGATATGGCATCCGAATAAAATTTCAAAGCTGATTGATAATTTTGTGCTTTGTATTGGTCGTTGCCAAGTTTTTTCTTTTCTTCAGCAATGCTAAAATTAAAAACAAAAACAAAGAGTTTTATTAAATACTTTGTCCAATCTATATATTTTGTATAAAATGACATTTTAAAATTATCATGATATTTTCAAGAATCAAATGTATCTAGTCTGTAAGGATTTCCAAAAGACTTAATTAAAATTAAACTAGTATAGCCCAGCACTCGAAATTCGAGTGCAAATTCTAGGAAATATTATTTTTTCATTCAATTTTTGTCTTTCAATGTTTTTTTTTAATCTAAAAAATTTATGAATATTTAAATGAGCCTAAAGGTATTTTTTTAAATTTATTTATTTATTTAATTAATTTAGCTACAATAAAGCAACAGCTGAGCAATATTTACAAAAATATTTTACAAAAATAATACAGACTTTATAATCATTAGAGTTCATATATGCCGTTAATCTTCTTTTAATAACATCAACATTATCGGATAAATCAATTAAAACATAGTGTCTGTTCACTTCGACGCAAATTCTTCGGAATGGATCGAAATTAATGAAATTTGATATGTGGAAATTCAGGTAAACAGGTTCATAAGAACAAAATTGTCTATTAGGGACATTTATACATATTTTTCCAAGAAGGCATTCAGCATCAATTTTACCGTGAACCAGGTTGAGGAAGAATGTTATATTAAAAATGATCCTTCTACTTTTCAAAGTTGGAAGCTTTATTAGAGCCAAACGACTGCGATACGGTTGGAGACTCAATTCCGCATTCCACTCAAAATATCGAAGACAAAATAGTAAGAATTGTTTCTGAACTGATTCCAGTTTTTTGATGAAATCATTGTACTGTGGATCCCAGATTACTGATGCGTATTCAAGTGTCGGCCTGACCAAAGACGTGAATAAATTTTTTGTTATATAAGGATTATTAAATTCCTTTGGCCAACGCTTTATAAAACATAAAACAGCATTTGCCTTATTAACAGTCATTGTTACATGAGAATTATCAAAATGAACTCCCAAATCTATGAACGAGTCAACTGAGTTTAGTTTTATGTCATGGATGACATACATAGTCGAAATTTTTTTAAAATTTAATTCCATTAAGTTGACATTGCACCATTTGTAGAAGCTATTTAAGTCAGACTGGAGACGCATACGGTCTTGTTTATGATGGTTGAGTAGATTTTTACATCGTCGGCATACATAAGGATATTACTATATTGAATAGACTTTGGTAGATCATTAATAAACAGTAAAAATAGGAGAGGTCCAAGGTGCCTCCCTTGAGGAACACTGGAAGTTCCATCTATATATTTCGATTTATAGTTATTGAAAATTACACATTGCTTACGATGTTTTAAGTATGACCGTTTCCATTTTAGGAAGTTCCCGGAGAATCCAATAATATCAAGTTTCGCTAGCAATAGGTCATGGATAACTATATCAAAAGCTTTGTTAAAGTCCGCCTATATAGCATCAGTTTGTTTATTTTCGCATAATCCAGAGTTTATATAGGAAGTAAATTCCATTATATTAGTAATCGTAGACCGTTCTTTGCAAAAGCCATGTTGTATGTTAATGAATTTTTGGAACTCACAATCAACACAGAGCGTCTGATATATAATTTAAATCACTCGCATTAACAGGACGTAACGAATTATTATAAACATTTTATTTAATTTAATTTAATATATTTTTAAGTTAGATTAAACATAAATTTTATCATTCTCAGCTTCTCCTCCATATGAACTATACCTTTGCCAGTTTTCACACTCCTCCGTGCCCGCATATTGCTTAAAAATGGAACTAAAAATTTACCTTCAAGTATTAATAATTTTTAAGATAGATTAAACTTAAATTTTATCATTCTCAGCTTCTCCTCAATATGAACTATACCAGTGCCAATTTTCACACTCCTCCGTGCCGGCATATTGCTTAAAAAGGGAACTAAAAATTTACCTTCAATTACAAATAATTTTTAAGATAGATTAAACTTAAAGTTTATCATTCTCAGCTTCTCCTTCATATGAATTATACCTATGCCAGTTTTCACACTCCTCCGTGCCCGCATATTGCTTAAAAAGGGAACTAAAAATTTACCTTCACGTATTAAGGTAATTTATTCAAAAATCCTTGACAATTTATTTGTTTGAAACGGCAATGATTTTTATTTTCTCACTTTGTAATGACTTAATTTAAAAGTTAACTACGATCAAGATCAAGCAGTCCGTGACCTTTTGAACTTCAATCGTAGTTACTTAAAAATCTAAACTACCCCTAGCAAGTACCATCTGTTACTCAAAGCTACCATGAGAATTTTTGCAAAATTGTAAAAAGTGAATTTCAAGTGCTATCAAAACATTATTTTTTGCGGAAAAAGACGATCTACTATGGGGACTCCGTATCATATATACCAATGCACTGTGGTCGTCCCCATTGGCCAAAAATAAAAAAAATTAAGTCAAAATTCTTGGTAAAACTGTGGCAACACTATCTCACAATAGATTTTGCTCTTTGAAATTAATTTTGTTTTTGCTTTATTCCACCTGTCCTCTTTAAGAATAGCTGCAAAAGGCAGACCATGAAAATAATTTTGTTTCGCAGCGTGAGTAACTGTCAAGTGAAGGTCCAAAATAAAACATAAAAACCTCTTTAAAAATATTGCTTAAACAATGGAAGAATTAAATATTGTAAAAAAAGGTATTAACTATTATTTAAAAGAATTAAAAACTTCTCAACATGTTGTGTCTATTTTATTAAATCAATTTATTATATGTGCCTATTTCAGTACTAACTCGTGTGTAGACTTAAATTTTAGTTGCGAAGTCGATGGAAGTTGACAATCAAGTTTATTGTAAAATCTTAATCAATATTTACAGATTATATGATGTAAACTTCAGCTGCGAAAATTTGCGATGTGTTGAGTTATTTTCAATAGAACAAAGCGGCCTCACCGTTTTCGGTGTCTTGTTTTTTACTGTGTACTCGTAACTGTTCTGCGGCTTTGTGTTGTGATTATCGTCTTCGTTTCTTTTGGGCAGTTTATTTTATTATGTTATGTTTTTAGTTTAAATTTTTATTATTTTCTATTTTTCGCCTAGGTGGTTCTTATGAATGCAAATTAAGCCGCAAGTTTGTATTTGAGAGAGAAGTAGTGTACCGAGGCCGGTGGAAATGCAGAGAAGATTAAAATTATAGTTGATATTTTGAAATTGAAAATCGAGCGTGAAGGCCATATAGTAAGAGCTAAATATTTGGGGCAATTGGAAAAACGAGTTAATTACTGCTGCAAAAGTATTTCAATATTTTGGCGTAAATGCTGTCGAAAAAAATCTTACGTTTTGCGAAAGCATTCTGATTGGCTTGCGAAAAACGAGTCGTTTTTTTTTTTCAATTGTAATGTACAAAGACCTGAAAATAATATTGCACGTGGTCGTCCCAAACTGGATTTCACTGAATGCTAAGACGAACAAAGAGAAGACGAATAGCTGAGATAGCCGGAATGGATGAGTCTGCTGCTGATTGTTTGCGTTTTGCTACTGAAGTAAATAGCACATAAATTTCGTCTGCAAGCACTACTGAGGTTATTTCTCTTATGATGGAAATTAATTTAACGAAGCATCAATATCTCCTCATTAGGGAATTTGTTAACACTAAAATTTCTGTTGTACTTTTTTGCAGCTATGATAATATTTTAAAAACTAAAAAAGAGACTTATCCGGAAAATATAACTGTTAGCGAATCACACGCTGAAGTAGAGCTTCAAAGTTTATTGGACCATACTACAAAGCGTATTATCGAGTTGCAGGAACAACCTGTGAACAACCTCATACTTATAGGCAAATGGGGTTTCGACGGAAGTCCAGGGTACAGCGAATACAAACAGAAAGTGGAGAACAAGAATTTTGAAGACAGCCACATGTTTGTTACATCATATGTTCCACTTGTTTTATTAACAACTGAATATAGTTCGAGCAGCTCCAAAATAATCTGGAAAAATCCACGACCATCTTCTACTCGATATTGTCGCCCTATTCGATTTCAATTTAAAAAGGAATCGACAGAATTAAGCATCGAGGAAGAAAAGTATTTTAAAATTAAAATAGAGGGGCTTGTTCCTACTAAAATTATTCTTGGAAATAAAACATTATACGTTCAGCATATTTTGCAACTCACTATGGTGGATGGTAAAATTTGTAATGTCTTAACCCAAACCTCATCCTCGAAGTGCTATATATGCAACGCCAAACCTACAGATATGAACAATATTGAGAAATGCTTGAAAAGAGAAGTTCAAAAATATAGATTTGAATTCGGATTGTCACCACTTCATGCATATATACGATTTTTTAATATTTTTTGCATTTATCATACAAACTGGAAGTACAAGTCTGGCAGGCTAGACCCCTCGAAGCAAAAGCCCAAGTAAAGGAAAGAAAAAAAATTCAAACAGAATTTCGATTAAAAAAGGGATTGATAGTCGACAAGCCTAAAAGTGGTGGGAGTGGAACATCGAATGATGGAAATACTGCCAGAGAATTTTTCAATAATGCTGCAAGTGCTCAATTCAGGTTATAATATTAATGTTGGGAAATTTAACACATTCGCACTCGACATAGCCAAGGAACTTACAACTACATATTCCTGGTATTACCTTACAGCTCCCGTTCATAAAGTTCTAATTCACGGACCTGCAATTATTGAATGTGCTCTCGTGTCGATTGGGGAGTTGTCTGAGGAAGCTGCTGAGTCGAGAAATAAAGATATAAAAAAATTTCGCCTGCATCACACACATAAAATTTCTCGTGTGGCAACAAATGAAGATTTGCTTAATCGTCTACTCCTTACATCAGATCCGTTTATAACGGGACAACGAAAGTTACCACCTAAGCATAAGTCAGTTTTAAATAAATCTGTTTTTGATCTATTAGAAAGATACATTATATACTACTATACTATAATAAAATAACATACATACATAACATACATTCTTTATTTATTATGGTGATTTTATAGAATTTTATAAATAAATTTATGGAATGAGGATATGATATCCGGAATGCCCTTTAATCCTTTTGCCGATTTTAACCAAAACTTATTTTGGGCACACATTTATTAAGATAACTGATATGCCGACTTTGGTATGCCTGCTATGAAATTTAAATTTTCAGGATCTAAGAGAGGTCCTTGAATCCTTTTACAGATTTTAACCAAATTTTAGAAATTGTTGTCATTTAAAGAGACTGTGAGATATGCCAAATATTAGTCACCTATGAAAACTCCTTCTATTTTTGGCCGCTCTTTGTATGAAACGGCAACCACTGTGCAATGTAAAACAAGCAGTCGGTTTATATCGACTTAAAATACCCTATAGGTCTTATAGGTGCAACAAATTGGATATAGAAAATAAGCATACATAGTTGAAAAAGTTCATATCGAATTTGGGGACTTGATCGAAAATAGAACGATCCTGTATTTGGTAGTCCCTTATTTTTTGCAAAAACATTTACAATCCAAATTTGAGAAAAATCTGTGCAATATTTTTGTTGTTCGAGAGATTTAAGTGAAGATCGGGAACCAGATTTATATAAGGGCTATGACTAAATATTGGCCTAAAGGGTTTATTTTGGAACTAATGAATAGTGGATATAATAGGCACACGTACACCAAATTTTATCGATATGTATATATGTATATGATAATCTGGATCTTAGGACTATTTTAGTCGGTCTGATAGGGGTTATATATATGGGGACTAGGTCTGAACATGCACCGATTATCACCAATTTCAATTAAATTTAATTTAAATTTATTTATTTATTTATGACACATATGGACGGATGGACGGACATCTCTAAATTTACTCAGAAAGTGATTCTGAATCGGTCGGTATAATAAAAGATGGGCCTAAGTTAAACATTTTTGGTAGTTTTTGGTAGTTAGAAACATCAACACAAACACATTATAACCTGACCATATGGAATAAAAAGTGGTTTCTGAATTTCATTGTGGTCGCATAAGCACTAGTTACGTCACGCCGCAAAGTAGTGCTATTTGATTTTTTTCGTTGCAAAAATCATAACTTTTGAACCAATTGAGATAATCCAATAAGTTAAAAGGTATATGATAAATAATAAAGTCCAACCTATGAATTAAGTGTCTAAACAAGGTGCTACACCTTCTAGATGCTTATTTCTGTGGTTTTCTGGAATAACCGCGTATGTTCATTTTTGTCAGTTTTGAGTTAACGATGCCAAATATATTAATTTTTAACGCTTTTTACATGTGTTAAATTTTTAAAAAAAAAAATATTGACCATGAGTTTTTTCTTTAAATAACGACGTAACTTAAATGTTTATTAAATTAATTTCCAGCACTAACGACGTATGTCAACCTACGCTGACAAATTGTTTTCTTAGAAAACGACACATAACGACATACGTTATTAATGAAAAAAAAAAAATGAAAAAAAATTTTGGATTAGTTTTCAGTTTATAACCACTTATAAAAACTTGTGTGCTTATTTCTGTTATTTCTTGTCACTATTATTCTTGATACGTTATTATATTTTCATCCTAACTCCCGTTAACTTTTTGTTGACGAACAAAAAATCCATTTTTCAAGCAACAACAACTTATGTCTACATGGGTGGTTGCTTTGGTAGTTTTCTTTTTCAAAGAAAACGACGTTTGTCGACATAAGTTGTTTTATCTGCACACACTTTAAGTGTAATTTACATATTGTTTTTTTTTTCGTCCTTCTGTAGGATCTATTCCTCTGAATATTTTTGACTCAAAATTTTATATAAAGTATTTATTGCCCATATCTACCGGACTGTTAAATAAAAAGCTCTAAAATCTATATATCGGTCCCATAATTTCAAATATAACGTTTCTTGGCTCACCTGAACATTTTGATTTTACGACATACGCGGTTATTCTTGAAAACCACAGATTTATGAGTTATCAAAGTTGAAATTTTTTAACGGCATGAAAAAATCATGTTTATGTCAACTAAGAAACATGATTTTTAACCATTTTATATTTTTTATGTTTCTCTTTCAAGGTTATATGTTTTAAAATGATTAGCCATAAATTAAAAAGAAAAAAAATTAACAAATTAATAAATTTTCTTTTCTGAAAAAAAAAAAAAAAAATGTCATATGCACTTTTTTCGAAAAGTGTATTTTTTACATATTCGGAATTAAGAGCAACCTTATCTTATACATCAATCGAAAGGTCTCAAAATCGAGCCCTCGTAAATCGCAAAAAATTGCAGCCATTGGCTTCTTTCAGGTCATAGTGTAAGCATATATATCCCCTTGTTCCCCTTTATTGAAAATTGTCACTCTATGACTTCAAAGAGGATAATAACCAAAAATTTTTTGCATTTTATGAACACAGCACTTTGAGACCTTTCTATTGATGTATAAGATAAGGTTGCTCTGTATTCAGAATATATAAATAATACACTTTTGGAAAAAAGTGCAAATAAAATGCGACATTTTTTGCAAAAAAAAAAAAAAAAAAAAAAACGGCATAAGATTTTTTGAACTTATTTTTTCAGATTGTTTCAAAATATTTATCACAATTCATAACAAAAGGTATAACTAATAGACTAATCATTTCTGAACTATAATTATTGAGTTCTAACTCTTTTCGTGACTTCACATGCAGCAGAGATGAAATATGTGGATTGGAAGATGCTGCCAACATGTTGAAGAGGTCCTCATTTTGCCTCTACCTTGAGGCTTTGAACGTGTTCGAGCATCTATATTTTTTATAAAATTTGTTGACGGACTTCTGAGCATCTTCGGAAAGCTCTCCATTTGGCAAAGACTGATATTCAATTATATCTTTCTCATACGCCAATATTTTATGGACTGTCGGGGTTAATTTCTTCAGTGGATACATTTCCGCTAAAAGTGAAGCATATTCTCCATATTTTGTAGAGTTAACCTTTTCTTTGCAGTTTTAAACTTTCAAGATCGTAACCAATCTTTTAAAGATTTTATTGTTACTTCCAGTGATTCGAGTTACTGCCTCATCATTTTCAAAAAATCTCCGCGAAGTGTTTTCATCGTTTGAGTTCCCGTATCCGCACCTAGGGTAGTCTACATTTAGTCCAACTTCTTTGAAAAATGCATACGGTCCTTTCTGATCTTTTGTTTATCCTTATCTAATGTATTTGCATCAAAGTGCAAAGGTGAGATTCCATATTCATAATTGCTCTCCTCGTTTGTGGAATCGTTCAAATTTCCGAAGTTCTTTTGCGTCTTTTTGCAAATCGGGCATGACAATGTTGAGGTTGTATTTGTCAGTTTGTTTACGACGTTTCCGTCAACCAAGGTCAGGTGGAACTCGTAACAACATTCAAGATATTTTCCTTCTCTATTTTTCAGCACTGCGGGCTTAATCTTGTCAATTTTTTCTTGAATTTCCTCCACCGTGGTCGTTATGAGTTCCGGCGATTCCCTTGCAAACTGAAACATTGGTCGGCAATAATGCACTGATGATGGCCGTAGATTTTTCCAGTGTAAGGAAATATCAGATTTAAGCCGCAAAGAAACAACAGATGCCATAATCATATTTCCGTCTGATATTGTAGCGTCATGTAACGTTTTTTTTTTTTTCCAACTAGTGCTTATTGCGTGAATGGTAACACTTAGCTCATGTCTGATTTGACAGATAATTAGTTTTATCCTTCCGCTGAACGAATGTGGTTGTGTATACGCTTGAACAACGCTGGGAAATATTGCGACATTACTTTGAAAATCATGGTAATGTTGCAGAATGTGTGCGAAAATTGCGTACGGATTTTGGAAGAAGAGAAGCACCGTCAGCTCCGTATGTTCGTTATCTTGTGAAAAAAGTGAAAGAAACTGGCATCCTCATCGATAAACCAAAGCGTGAAAAGCCAAAAACAGTGCGTACACCCGAGGGTATTGCTGCTGTGGCAGAAAGTGTGCGTGAAGCGCCATCAACATCAATTCACCGTCGTTCTCAAGAATTGAACATTTCGGAGGCATCATTGAGACGAATTTTGCATAAAGACATTAGTATGACGCCATACAAAGTCCAATTGGTTCAGGAGTTGAAGCCAACTGACCATACAATGCGTTTTCGCTTCGCTAAGTGGGCCTGCGATCGACTTACAGAAGATGCCGATTTTGCCAAAAAAAATCATCTTTTCAAATGAAGCTCATTTTGATCTTGGCGGGTATGTAAACAAGCAAAATTGTCGCATTTGGGGCACAGAAAACCCGCACGCATACATTGAAAAGCCGATACATCCAAAACGAGTCACTGTTTGGTGCGGATTTTGGTCCAGAGGCATAATTGGGCCATTTTTCTTCGAAAATGAGCAAGGAGTGGCCGTTACAGTCAATGGCGATCGTTATCGGGCCATTTTGTACGAAGTTTTGTTCACAAAAATTGAAGAGGAGGATATTGGCAACATTTGGTTTCAACAGGACGGCGCTACGTGCCACACAGCCGAAGCTACAGTCGATGTTTTGCGCCCTGTTTTTGAAGATCGCATTATCAGCCGCAGAGCTGATGTCGTTTGGCCACCTCGGAGCTGCGATTTGACACCGTTGGATTATTATTTGTGGATTGCCCTCAAAGATAAGTGTTACGCCAACAAGCCAGAAACAATTGACGCTTTAAAGGACAATATTCGTGAAGCCATTGGTGAAATACAGCTGCACACAATCGATAATGTGCTTAAAAATTGGACCGATCGTGTAGGCTACTGCATGGCCAGCCGAGGCAGCCATTTGAACGAAATTATTTTCCATTATTAACCGGAAGGATTGTACTTTCAAATAAAAAAAGAAATTTGAGATAATATTCAGTAGTTTTTTTTTATAGCATTTTCAAAAAAAAAAAAGTTATTTGGCGGACCCTTTACCCTTTTGATATGCATGGAATTATCTACATTGACTACTTAAGAAAAGGAAAGACAATAAATTGAGAAAATTATTCATCATTATTGGGCCAATTACGCTAAGAAATCAAGAAAAAAAAAAACGACCCTATTTATCAAGATAACAATCGGGTGTACAACATTTTCGATGGCAAACGTGTTTCAAAATTGAAAGAAATGGCTCGGCGGAAAAAGATTTGATTCATCAGTAGGTCATCTCTATATCAAAAGTCTATTTTGAAGACCTTTGGAAATCTTACTAAGCGCAGGGCTTAATGTTTGATAATCGCTCGATGAAGTGTATCAAGTAAAAAGGAGACTATGTTGAAAAAGATTCAATTTAAAAAAAATGTCTTTCTGTTTTGTAAAGACTTACTTTACTGTCTTCTCCTCGTATGTATAAGGAAACAACAAAATTTAAAAAGTTTCCAATGTATTGTCACCCACTGTAAGGATGCATGGCTATATGTATATGGCTGTAAAAATGTTTTATACATATAGGAAAGGTAACTTTTGTTAAACAACCATCAAACAAACACATGTCAATTTTGATTTCCGCTTTCATTCATCAGTTTAATCAGTTGGTGGGTTGGTAAGTTGTACATTTAGTTGTTATTGTTCTTTTTTTTTTTTTTTTTGTTAAGTATTTATATAATGTTAGTATATATTACACCTGCTGCTATGTACACATATCCTAAATATATACATATGTACAATGCACATATTTACTTATCAAGCATTGAACTTTTTAGAGTAAAGATATAAAAGTACCGTTTAACTGGAATTGCAATAAATTAAATGTTATATCTGCAAACTTTAACCATTACAAGGAATGTTATGGAATATATTATGAAATATATATATAAATATGTATTAATGATAAAGTATACACAAATTCTGTTCTAGTTTTTAGCCAAAACCTTTTAAACCCTGTAATTACTTTCGTAATTTTAAACATATTGCATTTGGTTTTGTTTTAGTGAAACGAATATAATGACAGAGGAATTCAAATTTTACTTAAAGAAATGTAAACCAAAGAAAATGTATTTAAAAAAAAGCATCAACACATATTGAAGAAGAAAAAGAAAAACTGATATAATACGGCATGAAAATAATGTATAAATGACAAGGCATCGAGTTTTGTAAACTATTTATGCAAAACAAAAAATATATGAAGAAATTGAAGCAACCAGTCAAGTCAGTCAGACATTAAAGTATACAGATATAAGCAACCTCAGTTATTTGGCGGAAAAGTAAAGTATTTATGTATCTATAATATTAATAGGCTAGGCGATTTCTTGTGACCGATGTTTTTTACTACCGTTTTATCACGATTTTGACCAAACGTATATTATTTGAAAGGTATTTCTTTTTAGCCGTTTTACATATAAAATTTTGGTTATTGACCATGAGCAGGGCAAGTTTTTTTTTCAATATTACTCAATTGTTTCGCAATAAACATATTTTGATCAATCTTGCAAAAAAAAAAAAAAAACATTTTTGACAAAATTTTTGTTAATTAATGTATTGTTCTGGATTCACTCTGTTGTAGTTGCAAAATAAAAAAAAAATATTTAAAAGAAAAATTTAATATGCCAGCACAAAAAAAAAATATAAACTAGAGGACTCCTGCTGCTCCGCAGCATTATATTATATTATATTATATTAATTTTAATAATTTAATACCAAAATTTGCCAAGAGAAGTTAACGTACAGTAAAAGTAAAGTTGATTGTCCATGCATAACTTTCCTCAAACCCAACGAATTTGCCAAGAGAAGTTAACGTACAGTAATGCCAAAATATGCCAAGATAAGTTAAGTTAACGTAAAGTAAAAGTAAAATTGATTGTCCATGCATAACTTTCCTCAAACCCAACGAATTTAAGCAGTAAATAGCTCAAAAGTAGGAGCTTGATCCACTGAGTGTTCTTAGACCTATGTCAACAGCCTACGTTAATTAGAACTCTAGTTATAGAGATTTGAGAGAAGAAAAATATTGAAAAAAATCTTGAATGCAAAGTTTATTCATAAATTCTTTTAATATATAAGATAACTAAATCTATTTACATAAAGCAATGTCGGTTTAATTACACCATTAATAACTCAAGAATGGCCGGACCGATTTTAATGATTTTTGATTTGTTGGATTCGTCTCCGCCCCGAATAAGAGAATATCTATAAAAAATATCTGAAAAATTCACAGGACGTGGCAACTCCCACGCAAAGTGAATTTTCAAACTCACATATATCGGGTAATATGACAGGGAGAGCTTTGCAACTTAGTGTGAAGTCATCTGTTACGACTGTGAGTAGCCGTGCCGAAAATTTGCGAAATCGGATCATTCGACGTGGTACCTCCCATACAAAGTAAACATTCAATATCAGATATCTCGAGTACGATGACAGGGAGAGCTTTGCAAAATTTTTGAGGTCATCTGTTACTGCTATAAGTATCTGTTCTGAAAATGGGCGGGATCGGATAAATGGTCGTGTCACTACCTATACAAAGTGAAATTTTAATATCCCATATTTCCTGAGCAATATAAAAGGGAGAGTAACTACAGTGCTGGAAACTGGCGATATAGGATCAGTAGACGTGGCAAAATAAACACTTGCCTCAAATTATCAAATCTGTGACGCTATGTGAAGAAACCACCAGCTGAACTTATATTTCGCAATTCAGAATCAAATCTTTAGTACTCTGCATTCATTCAAAGCTATTAACTGTGTAACAAACGAAGACTAAACCACCAACTATCCAACTGAAAATTTGAACTCCTTGGATGTGACTGGCTTACCAACGCACAATTTAGAACTAAAGGTTAGCTCGGTGCTTAGAAATCTAAACCAACCAAAACTATGCAACGCAACGCGTTTGGTGATAAGAAAACTTATGATCAATGTGATTCACACGACGATATTCAAAGGAAAATTTAAAGGTGAGAAAGTTCTCATTCCGTGTATTCCGATGATCCCAACCGATATGCCATTGGAGTTTAATCGACAAAATACTCTCGACCTTTTTCTCACTTCACACCCTGATAAGTATGAAGTGAAAATATTTGCACCTCTCGGTAATTCGGATCACTGCACCATTTCCGCATCCTTTTCGTACTCTGTACTTCAAAGTGTTTCAGCACCAGCTACGAAGCGCTTAGTTTTTATTTACGAAAAGGCTCGTTGGGCTGAGCTCAACGATTTTTTCAAGCATTTCAACTGGAAACTTTGTTTCCTGGATAAAAATGTTGATGCTGCTGCGAAAATGGTGGAAAAAATAATAGTGCTTGGTATGCGATTATTCATTCCATCAAAGCACATTTCGGCTAAACTTAATCAAAAGTTATGGTTTAACCAGACCAGATCCAGAGAGGAGGCATTCAGATATTGGCGTGAAAATAAAAATTCCGTCACTGAACTGCAACGCAAACAGGCGAGAACTGAATGTGCCAAAACACTAAGGCTCCAAAAGTTTCTTTACGATCAGCGCCTTCGTGCTAAAGTTCTCTCTGCTCCTCGGGGTGGTAAGAGCTTTTGGTCATTTGTTAAAAGGGTAAAGAATAATGCTAGTTCTCTTTTAATGAATGACCAAATATTCACTGATAAGCCTAACCTTTTAGCCGATCTTTTTGCAAAAAACTCGTTTTTGCCGGATAGCGATCAACCTCTGCCCGAACTTGAAAGTGTATCTTGTACTACGCCAAAAATATTCTTTCGGATCTTAACATTAATAAGTCTTCGGGACCGGATGGTATACCAGCACTGGTGCTGAAACAGTACTCTTCGACGCTAGCCAGTCCATTTGCCAACCTTTTCAACCTTTCGTACCGTGTGGGAGTCTTTCCCTCTTGCTGGAAAGCTGCTAATGTCCAACCAATCCCTAAAAAGGGTGCGGCTAATAACCCTGCTCTGCGCTCTCAAAGGTGATGGAGAGCATGATCTATTTCCATCTTGTGAACTATCTAGAGACCAACTCACTTCTTAATGATCGACAGTATGGCTTCCGTAGAAATCGTTCTACGGGATACCTGTGAGCGCTGGAGTCGATCCATTCGCAATTTTGGCGAAAGTAAAGTGGTTGCTCTGGATATTTCCAAGGCATTCGATCATGTGTGGCACGGTGCATTGATATCAAAGCTTAATGCATTTGGGGTCGGTAATGACTTCTCTCGATTTATATCGAGCTTTCTCAGAGACCGAACAATATGTGTTGTTATTGATGGGGTCTCATCTAATGAGTTTCAGCTTAATTCAGGGGTACCCCAAGGTTCCGTTCTTTCTCCTTCTCTTTTCCTTATCTTTCTGAACGATCTTCTTGGTCAAACTTTTAATTCTATATACTCTTTCGCAGATGGCAGCAGCATTTGTCATTAATTTTCCTTTAATTGTAGGCCAAGCCTCTTGGAGGTTGTGAGGCAAAAGGCAGACAATGAATGACACACTCACTCAACTGTTAACAATCTCCGAGTGGGGTAAAGCGAATAGGGTTAATTTTAATGCGCTGAAGACTCATAGGGCCATGGAATCAACAATGTCATCTGTATATATGGGTGGTATAGGTATTGAGGAATCGGATGTTCTAGGCATGAGAATTCAATGTGATGTTCGTTGGAACGAGCATGTTTTTCCAGTGTCGAAAGAAGCATTCAAGTGTCTTGGTTTTCTAAAACGGTGTAAAAATTACTTCACTCCTTCTGATTTCCTTAAAATCTATACCACTTACATCCGACCGAAAATGGAATACAACTCCCATATATGGGCAGGAGCTTCAAGGTCTATTTTGGAGCTACTTGACCGTGTGCAAAGGAGGGCGTTGGCGCTCATCAATGACAGAAGGGTATCCATCTCTATTGATTCATTGGAATATTGTCGGAATGTGGGTTGTGTAACACAGTTCTATAGATATTACTGTGGGAAATGTTCTTCTGAGATTGGCGAAATGTTCTTCTGAGGTCTTTCCTGACAGTTATAATCTAATAAAATTTAAGTCAAATATCCACAAACACTACTCCCTCTTTCCTCCTTCCCATAACCTATTTTCCTGAAATCAACACAATGCACTGCATTTATAGGGGGCATCCCCTGAGTGTTGGTTAATTAAAAAAAAAATCCGATTCGCCTTTCATTCGCCATGACTATTAACAAATCACAAAATCAATCCTTGAATCTAGAAAATACATGCTTTACATGGTCCAAAAATGGACCGAACATTACCATATTTAGTTGTCTCTTACTTTTCTCAAAACATATACAAACTAAATTTAAAACAAAATCTAGGCAATATTATTGTTTTTTTGATTGATTTAAGTGGAGATCGGGAATCAGCTTTATAAGGGGGACTATGACTAAAAATGATCATACAAAATTTGTTTTTTGAATACTGATTAGTGGATTAATATCCACACATACACCAAATTTTATCGATATATATACGGATCAGGCAATACCTTGAATCGGGAACTGGGTCTGAACATGCAGCGATTTCCACCAATTTCATTAGCGTTCGCCCTATGGTCAACAAAATCTTATATATCAAATTACATCAAAATATATTCATATTTGCAACAGACATCGCTAAATCGACTGAGGATATGATTCTGAGTTGAACGGTCATAATAAAAGATGGGTCTGAGTCTAATATTTTCGGTAGTTGCGAACATCAACACATACTCATATACGAGGGTGGTACCAGAACATCCCGACCTGACGTATAGATGGCGGCAGTGCTTTGATAAAAACTACTTCGGTGAAAAGTGGCAACCTTATAAAACATGTTTTAAGATTTAAGGCGCTACGTTGTTTATTTTTGTTTTTTTTTTTTTTTTGTTTTTTGGAGCCATGAATCATCTCAGTGTATTTGTTAACATGGAAAAAATTGGCCACCGTTATGTAATGCATACTTTCATTTGAAGATTTAAGTCAAACCAATATTAAAGCCAACCTAGATTATACTCTGGGGGAGTCTGATTTGTCGTTTATGACTATCAAATATTGGGTAGCAGGGCTTAAACGAGTCCGTACGAGCTGCCAAGATAAAACTGATAAGAAAATCCACAAAATGGTAATGGATGATAGTCTTCTGAAGGTGCGTGAGATAGCTGAAATGATAGTCATACGCAAGAAGGTTTCCGCGTTTGCTCACAGTAGAACCAAATCGTGAAGATGTTTCAATAGTGTTTGCGATGTTTCCCCACTATAAAGCCGAGTTTTTGCGTCGATTCGTAAGCATGGAGACAAAGGTATAGTCAAAACGGTGGAATGAAATGGGAGAATTGTGTCCGAAGAAGGCGAAGACAGTTCCATCTTCAGGCAAGGCAATGGATAATTTTTATTGATCATCTTCAAAAAGAGTAAGCAATCAATGGCGAGTATTATGCTAACTTATTGCATAGTTTAAGAAATGGAATTAAGGAAAAAAAGGCCACCTGTGGCGAAAAAGAAAGTGTTGTTTCATCAAGGCAATGTACCAATTGACACATCCACTATTGCGATGGCCAAAATCCATGAATTAAAGTTCAAATTGCTTCATCACGCATCATATTCGCCACAGTCAGCTCCCTCGTATTATATTCTATTTCCAAATATAAAAAATGGCTCAATGGTAAAAGATTTGCCAACAATGAAGAGCTTGAGTCTGTTGTTGGTGGCTTTTTTAAGGAGCTAGACAGTTCTTACTATAAACATTCTCTATATTAGCAGATTCCAGCGCTCGAAATTCGAGTGCAATTTCTAGGCAGCTTTATTTTTCAACTTAGCCAATTCACAAACCAACACTTTTATGAAGATAAGAAACTCATTAACAAATTTAATAAAACACACATAGCATATGTATAATTTTATGAATGTGTTAGTAGCAACTTTAAATGCAATTTACTCAAAATAAGGGAAAAATTTTAAAAATCTGTAAATCTGCAAAACGGCTAAAAAGAAATATCTTTCAAATAATATACGTTCGGTCAAAATCGGGATAAAACGGTAGAACAAAACATCGGTCACAAGAAATCGCATAGCCTATTAATATTATAGATATTGATTCCTATAGTTCCAAGTTCTCTATTAATAGATCGAAATTAAAAATGTTCTTTTCTTAATCGTTACCGTGTTATTGTTTTTCCCGGTTCATCGAATCACGGTTAATCAAGGTTCGACTGTATCTTTAAATAAAAAAAAAAATGATTTTATGATAAGTAAAAAATGTGGCACTAAACGCTATTTGCGGATTTAAAAACTGATTGGACATAACTGATATTTAGATTTTAGCCAAGTACTATAAGGCAAGAAAAAAGTGTCAGTTTTTTGTTTTGCAAAAACGAATGTGATAAAAGCCAAAGAATATCTACAGCTGTTTTTTTTATTTAAAGACAATAAAACAACAACAAGTTAATGCAAATAGAAGAAAAAGAAACAGGCAAAAAAAGATTACGAAAACACAATGCGACACACAAACAAACGGCTAGGAGGAAAAAAAGAAGAACAACTTACCAATAAGCAAACCAACAACAAAAGACTTAACAACAAGTTGGTGGCCAACTAAACGACAGAGACTAAATTTCTAAAACTTACGACTTACAAAACGAACTGTTCGTTGTTGGTAAAAATACTTTTAGAAAACATTCATAAACACATTCTTTTATATGACATACAAAAAAAAAAAAACTTGTTCAAAGATAAGTACAAGAATAGTTCTCTTTGTTTTGTTAGGAATGCTAACGAACTCCAGAAAATGCCATCATCTTAAAGCTAAAACGACGACAGCAACAATAAAATGCAACAACCCATTTACAATAATAACTATTAAAGGAAAAACAATCGATGGCGCCGCGTCAGACTAACTGACTGACTAGTAGGAGTAGAGAAGTGTGCGTGAGAGTGTGTGCAAAACAAAAAATATATTTATATAACAATAAGAAAACAAATAAAAATTGGAACATATTTTCACATAAATCGCCCTTAATTCAAGTAAATAGAGTGCTAAATGATCAGCACAGCACAATGAATGAAAAAATTTATTAAAATATATTTCTTCTTGTGTTGCTGCTGCTGTTGGGGTATTAATTTGGTTTTCTTTTATTTTTCATTTCTTTTTTTTTTTTTTTTGTATTGTATGTTGTTTGTTTTTTCGTGTTAAACTAGAACTGTATTTAAATTGAATTCATTTGCCTATGATTAAAGGATATTAAAAAGGTTGACCTTAATTGTATTTTAAAAAATATTTATACAACACATGTAAATATACAGTGGTGATATATTAATATCTATATATCTGTGGTCACAAGCAATAACCGCCTAACTCGAAAATCATGCTTTCGAGAAAAATAGCTTTTTATATATGTAAATGTAATGGGACTTCATTACGACTTAGGTCAGTATGTTTTCATTAATAACTTTTTAAGTAACAGTGCTAAAAAAATGGTGATTTCACGTAAATATAAAGCATTGTTAGTAGAATATGATAGCATACATAACTCAAATCGTTATTAAGTCGACTTATGCGGTTATCGCTTGTGACCACAGATATATAAAAACCAAGGTTCAGAAAATACACACACGAAACACACAATGTTCTGTTCAAAAGCAGCCAACACATATCTTTATTTTCATATCAATTATGTGCGTTTCAAAATTTTCTACGGTACCCAACACAACCATGACTGTGTTCGTTTTAATATTTCGTTATTTACACGAACATTTTTGTATCACATACTTTTTGCTTCAATCACACATAAAGCACACATTTTTGAGTGTTGCTTTATTTGAAGTTGATGTTCTGGTACGTGTAGTGAAAAAAAACACAGAACATGTAAAATAAACAGGTTCGAGTTCAGTTATATTTTAAGTCGTGTTGTGGCTCGTGTAGTAAGAAACAACAGAACATGTACAGTAAACAGGTTCGAGTTCAGTTATATTTTAAGTCGTGTTTAAAATATAACTGAACTCGAACCTGTTTATTGTACATGTTGTGTTTTTTCTTACTACACGAGCCACAACACGACTTAAAATATAACTGAACTCGAACCTGTTTATTTTACATGTTCTGTGTTTTTTTTTCACTACACGTACCAGAACATCAACTTCAAATAAAGCAACACTCAAAAATGTGTGCTTTATGTGTGATTGAAAAAAAAGTACGTGATAGAAAAATGTTCGTGTAAATAACGAAATATTAAAACGAACACAGTCGTGGTTGTGTTGGGCACCGAAGAAAATTTAAAAACAAACATAATTGATATGAAAATAAAAATATGTGTGTGTTGGTCTAAGTTATGTTTGTTTACATATATGTACGAGTTTTTTATTCAGTGTGTGTTTTTTTCTGAACTCTGATAAAAACGTTGGTGAATTTGTTTGTAACGAATGATCTCCGGAACCGTAAGAGCTGTCGAGGTAGGATTTGCACCATAGGTTCGGTTCGAGCTCTTCTGTGTTTTTTTTTTAGTTTTAACCCTCTAGCTGGCGTTGGGACCAAGTTAAGAACAAAATTCTTATTTTCAGCGCGATTTGACTGCAATTCAGAATGTATGTATCTTTCGTCATAAGAAATGTTTGTATGTATAAATGGACCCGATAGGTGGCGCTGGGGTAAAGTTATTTCAAATATTGTTATTTATGGTGCGATTTTAATGAAGCTAAGAATGTACATATATGTATGTATGTTAGATGATGCCAAACATTTTTTATTGGACCCAGTAGATGGCGCTGTCGTTCGAAAAATAATGAGTTGTCAAATTTATATAAATTTTATAAGTTACAAAATTCACAAACGTTTTTATATATAAATATTTTAACCAAAAAGGAAGGAAAAAGCCGCTACATTATTGCATGGTGGTCTTACAGCTCATTCAGCGCCAAGGTTCAGAAAATACACACATGAAACACACAATGTTCTGTTCAAAAGCAGCCAACACATATCTTTATTTTCATATCAATTATGTGCGTTTCTAAATTTTCTAAGGTGCCCAACACAATCATGACTGTGTTCGTTTTAATATTTCGTTATTTACACGAACATTTTTGTATCACGTGCTTTTTGTTTCGATCACACATAAACCACACATATGTATTGGAGTGTTGCTTTATTTGAAATTCGTGTTCTGGTACGTGTACTGAAAAAAAAAACAGAACATGTACAATAAACAGGTTCGAGTTCAGTTATATTTTAAGTCGTGTTGTGGCTCGTGTACTAAGAAAAAACAGAACATGTACAATGAACAGGTTCGAGTTCAGTTATATTTTAAGTCGTGTTCAGGCTCGCGTACTAAGAAAAAATAGAACATGTACAATAAACAGGTTCGAGTTCAGTTATATTTTAAGTCGTGTTCTGGCTCGTGTACTAAGAAAAAATAGAACATGTACAATAAACAGGTTCGAGTTCAGTTATATTTTAAATTCGAAAAATTGAAACATCAATTCGCGATCTGATACACCCCGATAAAAACGACAACAATTATTTCAACCAAATTTATTAATATTTTATTGACCTTTTTTTATGACTTACGTTGCAAATTGTTTACAATTGTCAAATATTTTAAAATTTTATTGGCCATTTTTTTGTGATTTACGTTGAAATTATTTACAATTGTTTTTATTGACTGGTTTTTATTTTAATAAAATATGGTAATAAAATACTTAAGACACAAAAACTATTTAGCATCATAAAAGTTACACTTGTTGGTTGTTAGGTTTTTTTGCATTACCCACCCCTATTTTCGCAACCAATTAGTGTCACAGACGAAAAACCCAATTTTGCGGCATAAAAGACACACTTGTTGGTTGTTAGGATCTTTTGCAAACACTTCTTTTTTGGTAACAAATAACTTTAGACACAAACAAATTTTGCATCATAAAAAACACAATCACCCACCCTTAATTTGCGGACCAATTAGTGTCAATGCACAATCCTTTTCTCAATGATTTTTTGGCATTTTTTGCATAAAAACCCAAAAAAATATTTTCATATTTTATTGTCCCTTTTTTATGACTTACGTTACAATTGCTTGCAAGTGTTACAATTTCACGCAATTGATTTTGCAATAAATAGCGAGTGCGTGCGTCATTTATTCATTAAAAGTGGTTCAGTTTTCATTAGATCGTGATCTATAAGTGTACTGTGTTATTGTGTAAATTGCAAATATTTTGTGAAAATTAAAAAAAATTGAAAGCAATAACAGAAATAAGTTTTGCTATAAAAAATACGCAACTTTTAATAGCGAAACGAAAAAATTTACATGTCTAATTGAAACCTGCAAGAAAGATTTAAGTGCAGTGTGCAGTTTTTGTGTCTTAAGTATTTTATTACCATCTTTTATTAAAATAAAATCCAGTCAATAAAAACAATTGTAAATAATTTCAACGTAAATCACAAAAAAATGGCCAATAAAATTTTAAAATATTTGACAATTGTAAACAATTTGCAACGTAAGTCATAAAAAAGGGTCAATAAAATTTTAATAAATTTGGTTGAAATAATTGTTGTCGTTTTTATCGAGGTGTATCAGATTGCGAATTGATGTTTCAATTTTCCGTAGTACAAGAACCAGAACACGAATTTAAAATATAACTGAACTCGAACCTGTTTATTGTACATGTTCTATTTTTTCTTAGTACACGAGCCAGAACACGACTTAAAATATAACTGAACTCGAACCTGTTTATTGTACGTGTTCTGTTTTTTCTTAGTACACGAGCCTGAACACGACTTAAAATATAACTGAACTCGAACCTGTTTATTGTACATGTTCTGTTTTTTCTTAGTACACGAGCCACAACACGACTTAAAATATAACTGAACTCGAACCTGTTTATTGTACATGTTCTGTTTTTTTTTCAGTACACGTACCAGAACACGAACTTCAAATAAAGCAACACTCCAATATGTGTGATCGAAACAAAAAGTACGTGATACAAAAATGTTCGTGTAAATAACAAAATATTAAAACGAACACAGTCGTGATTGTGTTGGGCACCGTAGAAAATTTAGAAACGCAAATAATTGATATGAAAATAAAAATATGTGTGTGTTGGTCAAAGTTATGTTTGTTTACATATATGTACGAGTTTTTTTATTCAGTGTGTGTTTTTTTCTGAACTCTGTTCAGCACTCAAATCACCGTTAAACGTACAAACAAATGAGAATGCCGTCTGTAATATCAAGAAACATTCCGGTACGGCAAAAGTTCTGCAAAAATGCAGTATTATTATTTGGGATGAATGTACCATGGCTCACAAACATTCCTTAGAAGCATTACATAGAACTTTAAAAGATTTAAAAGGCAATGAAAGACTTTTTGATGGAGCTCTCATTTTATTATCTGGATATCTTCGTCAAACATTTTATATAAATATATACAGATTCTAACTGAAATAAATAATTAATTGAGGGCAAAACAACGTTTGCCGGGTCCAGCTAGTACAATATATAATAATATAATACACAGTGATGGTCATACAAATAGAAACGCCATTTTAGGTTTAATATGTTTTATCAGCATTGCTTCCATATAGCTCAAATTAAATAAATACGTTCAAATAACTATAAGCCCAACTTAGTACTATAGTTCCTACATAAATTTCAAGATCTACCTATATTTTGGAACAGAGTAAATACCATTTAGTTATACAACTCAAAAATTTTTTGGTCATATATGAAACGATCATAAAAATATAACAATTTAATTAATATTTTAAAGAAAACCATAAAAAACAAGAGATAACTTAATATAGACTAGCAGATTCCAGCCCTCGAAATTCGAGCGCAAATTCTAGGAAATTTTATTTTTTCATTAAATAAAGACCCTAAAAGTATGATAATCAATTATAGCCAATTCAGTAATCAACACAAAAACAAACTCATTTTATTACCAACACATTAACAAATTTACTAAACACACAAATAGCATATGTACAATTTTATGTATGTGTTAGTAGCAACTTTAAATGCAATTTACTCAAAATAAAGGAAAAAACTTAAATATCTGTAAATCTGGAAAACGGCTAAAAAGAAATATTTTTCAAATAATATACGTTTGATTAAAATCAGGCTAAAATGGTAGAACAAAACATCGGTCACAAGAAATCGCCTAGCCTATTATGAAGGCCAGTTTACACTATCACACTTTGTAATACGACCTGTCAAAAGTCGAGTAATATGAAAAAGTCGTATCATGTAAAAAGCTTATTTTATGAAATTAACAGTCTGTAGGATTTTATTTTCGAAGTCCGATGGTTTTAGAAACATTTCTAAAAACTTGGACAAACAATTCGTAGTGTAATGACTTCAATTTTTCTGAAGCCAAAGCAGATGAATGCGCCGGTGCATTGTCATGATGGGGTCGTTTTTTCTTAATTTCTTCATTTAATCTGTCCAGAAACTCAACATAGTTCTTGGCAGTTATTGTTTTTCCTTTCTCCAAGTAATCACTAAATATTATACCACGCGCATCCCAAAAAACACTGGCCATTATCTTTCTAGCCGATTGTTGAGTCTTTCGCCGCTTTTGTCGGCTTTCGCACTCTTGTAACCACTACGCAGACGGTCTATTGGACTCCGGTGTATAACAATGAATCCAAGTCCCAACCATCTATAATATTAATAGGCCAGGCGATTTCTTGTGACCGATGTTTTGTTCTACCGTTTCATCCCGATTTTGACCAAACGTATATTATTTGAAAAATATTTCTTTTTAGCTGTTTTCCACATTTACAGATTTTAAAATTTTGTCATTTATTTTAAGTAAATTGCTTTAAAATTGCTACTAACACATACATAAAATTATACATATGCTATGTGCGTTTTATTAAATGTGTTAATGTGTTTGTTAATGAGTTTTTTTATCTTCATTCACAATAATAATGAGCCATTAAAATGTTGGTTTGTGAATTGGCTAAGTTGAAAAATAAAGCTGCCTAGAAATTACACTCGAATTTCGAGCGCTGGAATCCGTTAGTTGCTATAAATAGATCTTAAAATTCAGTTGAATTTACTTCAAACATCTCCAAAGGTTACCTTGAATCATAAACATGATTCAATTTTTGTTCTGCTGTTAAAAATCGAGGCACCTATCGAGCAGAAAGCTTTTCCATATTTAAATGATCGAATTTCGAGGCGTGGGCAGACATACTACCAGATTTATTCGTCTACCAGATTTATTCGTAGTTGTTCCGTTATTGATCTCCACGCATCAATAGCTGCTTCTTTAAGGTGAAAAACGCTTTCATATTGTTGATTTTCTGCATAAACTTGACGGGTTAATGCTCCTCATATATTCTCAATTGGGTTTTGATCCAAAAAACATGCGGGCCATTCAAGTACTGTTATATTAATTGCAGATAGCCATTCCATCGTCTGACGACCTACATGTACTGATGCATTGTCTTGTTGGAAATTTAATTCTTCTTCCTATTTTCAATAAATGGCACCAGTTTCTCTTCTAATAATGTTAAATACTGAAAATAATTCTGGTGCTTGGAAATGCCAAATCAACCAAACCCTCGAAACGAAAAGTGGCCCAAACAATTTTTTTTTTAAATAACGTGATTCCTTTCGTAGGTCTTTCCAATAGCTGTTAAAACCATCTGGATTATAAAGGTTGGACTTTTTCTCATCAGAAAACATCTATAAAAGAAATTTACGTTTAAATAGCGATTATTGACTTTTCTTTCTCCAGTTGGTTTGCAAATTCCTTTTAGCGAATTCAAGTCGAGCAATTTTGGCCGGGTTAATAAACTTGCCATGGACAATAGCTTTTGGCAACTAATTCTCTGGGAATCCTTTAATGGCCTACTTATATTTAATTTGAACACCTTTATCTTCCATTCATTGGTTACGAGTATCTGATTGAGATTTTTCATTTTCGATCAGATATTTTTTTTTTCTTTATGCTAGTTTTCTTTTCACCACAAACCATTATTTGCAAAATTTGTGACAATCACATGTAACCAGTTTATTTTTCTTGCAATTTCCCGAAAACTTAACACACTTTTTAGATAGGCTAATATGTACACTTTTTCAAAATCACGCGTCATTTTATTGCAAATTGACTAAAACTTCATATCAGAGTCCAGCACTCGAAATTGGAGTGCAAATTCTAGGAAATTAAAATTTTTTATTCAATTTTTTACTTTCAATGTTTTTTTTTAAATCTATATATGTGACCTTCTCCGAGAAAAGGGACCTAGTGTGTGAAAATTAAGTTTTGAGAAAAAAACGCATTTAAAGTTTCTACGCCCTTTTAGGTACCAGAAACCACCGTTTCTGACACAACCCGTTTTTTGACACACTAGATCCCTTTTCTCGGAGAAGGTCACATATGCTGAACTCGTTCTGTTGATATGTTTATGATGCCAGCAATCTCACTCACTTTAATCTTTCGATCATCCAATACAACCTGATGCACTTTTCCTACGTTTTCTTCGGTAACTGCCTCATTTGGACGACCTGGACGATCTGCATGATTTGTGATCGTACAACTACGTTTGAATTCGGAATACCATCTTTTAACTATATATGACGGCGAGGATTCACCATAATGTTTATAAATCCGTTCTTTTGGCTTGGGCAGTGTATTACCAAAAAAAAAAAGTGTAAAACACGAAAACTCTTTGCAATCCATTTTTTCTCAAACTTTAAAAGCTGCATCATTTTATACCGATAACTTATTATCTAATTAATGAAATGTCACGAAATTTTGAAAAAAATTGGTCCTATTGAATAAAAGAAAGAAATTGGCACTTGTCATGTCATCTCCATGTTAGACGACGGAGACTTCACTCCATGTAGTAGCACATCAGCTAGTCTTTTTGGTAAACTTTCTACCAAAGTACGGCATCGTGGTATCAATTCCCAAATTTCTTTAATATTTTGAAACTATACGTCCATATTTCTGGGTTTTTTAATTTTTAAACCCTTTTCAACGTTTGCCCATAAGTTCTCGATTGGGCTTAAGTTCGGATTTTGTGCTGGCCAGGACAAAACGTTGGTTTTCGATTCCGTTAACGATTGCTTCACAATGCGGGAAGTATGTTTAGGATCGTTATCCTACTGGAAAATATATGTAACTAGCATATTTTCAAACGAAAACGGTTCCATTACATTTTCCAATATATTTTCATATTGGTGTTGGTCCGTTCGACCATCTTACGATGTGTGGGACCAAAGCCATACCAACTAAACCCATCCCAAAGGATAATATTTCCACCTCCGTGCTTTAACGTCTTGATGGTGTATTTTGAATCCAAAGATATGTTTAGGGGCCGCCTTACATACACTGTACCAGCCGATCCAAACAAAATAAACTTTGATTCGTCGCTCCAAAGAACTTTTTTCCAAAAATTAACCGACAAATTGGAACCGTTTTTTATATTTTTGTTTGAAACGTACGGCTTTTTGAGTAGAATGCTTCCATAGAGGCAGTCTTCTTGTAATCGACGTCTAACGGTTCTAGGTGAGATATTCTGCGTGATTTGTGGCGTTACAATAGCATTAATTTGAGCTGAGGTCAGAAACGGATTGGCTTTATTTAGCTTCAACAAATAATCCTGTCGTCATATACAGATGTTTTCGCGGCATTTGCATTATTTTGCTATTCTCAAAGCTTCTGGTTCTTTTAAATAATTGAATTGCTCCAAAAACCATTTTTTTGGAACAGGAAAATCTTTTTTGCAAGGACTGACATTGACTGTTTTTCGTTGTGATAGCAGGCATGTTTAAACTGAATTGCAGTATGCAAAGCCCGTATTCATACACCATAAATATAATGGATAAATGGTCATGAATTGTTACAATTTTTATAAAATATAAAACAAAACTGTATTTTCTTAGTTCACATATTCAACGCTTGGGGGCATTTTATTCTCACAATGAGGAGCAAAATCCGTATTCGTAAAGGTTGCAAGGCTCCATATTCTCTACCAATAACGGTTGATTTTTATTCTCTTTTAAAGTTCTTCCTTCACGTTTTGTTAGTTCAGCATTTAGAGCCAGCTAATTTGAATTTCAGTCGTATCATTGTGAAAATTTTGCAATGGATCGAAAATCAACAGAAACTTCAAATGATCTAAGAAAAATTATAGTTAATCTTCATATTGAAGAGCAATCACTGCTCGAAATCGGAAAAATAATGATGCGTAGTTCATCTACAATACAAAAAGTAGTGCCAAACTATAAAAGGCCGGGCAAATTAATAAAGTTCAACGAAATGTAAACCAAGCGAAACTAACAATGAGACGCCAGTCATTTATACACCGCCAAATTCGTAGAGAGCCCACTAATAGTTTTGTGGTACCTGCTGTAAATTTTGAACAGGACTTTGAAATTCACCTTACACCCCAGACTGCGAGAAATTATCTTTAAAAATTGGGTTTATTAGTCGGTACTCTATTAGAAAACTTTCATCAGCAAAGTCAATAAGCAAAAGAAATCTGAATTTGCAAAAAATAAAAATAAAGGTTTCGACTTCTGGAAAAAGATGGACATGTAAAAATTTGGAGTGAGAAAACCGCAAGTCTATCCAGACATAACCTTCTCCCTATATTAACTCGTTGATGGCAAAGTGCACCAAGAATGGTTACAAAATACCTTAAAACCCTACCGCAAAGTCCAGATATAAACCCAATTGAGAATCTATGGTCGATTTTCAAGAAAAATTTAAAAAACTATGATATTAGAAACGATGAAGATGGAATACGGATTTTACATACTGTATATTTAAAATTAGTTTAAGATTAATAAAAAAAAAATTAATAAAATTTACTTACGTTGAAAATAATTAAAATGTACACAATTAAAATTGCGTTTCTAATTCTATGTCCAACCTCTAAAGCACGTGTCACTACAATTTCCTCAATTTTGGCAAATTGAAAAAATATATACAACTCCAATGTGCATATAACGAGACTTACAAAAGTCACTGCGCTTTATAAGAAAGCACTGATAACATATGTGAATTCGCAAACATTGTTTCTAATTGTATGGCCACTGTATATCACAGAAGCGTTATAGATTCTAAAGAAATCTTCTATAACAACGCAATGCCATTCTGCGGGGGGCGAGGAATTCCAATTCAGGGTGAAAGTACTAGGCCAGTATAGTAAAAGCTACAAAGAGTTCGGCGTTATCAGGCTAAACTTTCATCAAGAACCATTGATGATTTCTCATTTAATTCTTCAGAAAATAGCTGCAATAAATCAAGTTGGACTAATTTTTTCGAATGAAATCTTAAATATTTTTAATTTTTTTCCTCTTTTTTAATAAATTTTTTGAATAAAATAACATATTCAGGGCGTATGATTATTTTTATGTAGTAAAGTAGAAGATACGTATACATATGAATGATATTTTATATATTAAATTTACATGGATACTGCATCGAGTAAAAGGTACGTGGCCTCACATAGAGATGGCGTGACAAGTGCCAATTTTTCTGTTAGTTCAGTAGGGCCAACTGTTAGAAAAATTGTCTCAAAATTTCATAACATTGCATTAATTTGCATTGGCAAACAAGTTACCGGTATAAATATGATGCTGCTTTTAAATTTGGAGAAAAAATGGATTGCAAAGAGTTTCGTGTTTTGATTAAACATTGTTTTATGGTGGGAAAAATACTGTCCAAGACAAAGAAGGGATTGATAAACCTTATGGTGAATCTTCGCCTTAATATTCAATGGTTAAAAGGTGATATTCCGAATTTCAACGTGGTTGTACGAGCGCAAATGATACAGATCGTCCTAGCGTATGAAAAAGATTTTTAGTGGATGTGTGCCGCGATTTTTAACAGCTAACCAAAAACTAAAATGTGTTCATGATTCAAAGCATGCTTTGAAGATGTTAAAAGTAAATTCAACTGAATTTCTACGTCCATTTATAACAACTAGCAGATTCCAGCTCTCGAGATTCTAGTGCAATTTCTAGGCAACACTATTTTTCAACCAATTCACAAACCAACGCTTTTTTGGTTTATTATTATTGTGAATGAAGAAAACAAACTCATTAACAAACACATTAACAAATTTAATAAACACACATTATTAGTAGCAACCTTAAATGCAATTTAATCAAAATAAAGAAAAAAAAAAATTTAAAATCTGTAAATCTGGTGAACAGCTAAAAAGAAATACCTTTCAAATAATGTACGTTTGGTCAAAATCGGTATAAAACGGCAGAACAAAACGTCGGTAACAAGAAATCGCCTAGCCTATTAATATTATAGATGGATGAGGCGTGGAATCATTATTATACACCGGAGTCCCATAGACAGTCTGCGGAGTGGTTACAAGAGTGCTTAAGCAGACCGACTCAACAATCGGCTGGAAAGGTAATGGCCAGTGTATTTTTGTGATGCACGTGGTATAATATTTTTAGATTGCTTGGAGAAAGGAAAAACAATAACTGCAAAGTACTATGTTGAGTTATTGGACAATTGGATGAAGAGATTAAGAAAGAAACAACCCCACTTAAATAAGAAAAAAAAAATCCTGTACCACCATGACAATGCATTCATCTGCCTCAGCTTCAGAAAAAATTTAAGTATTTACATTATGAATTGCTTCTCCACCCCCCGTATGCTACAGATCTGGCGCCCGGCGATTATTATTTGTTCACAAGCTTGAAAATATGGCTCCAGGGAAAGAGATTTCTCACAAATGAAGAAGCCATATCAGAGACGGAAGCCTATTTTGAAGAGTTTAACAAATCTTATTTTTTTCAAGGGTATCAAGATGTTAGAGGATCGTTGGAAGAAGTGCATTTCACTTAAGGGAGATTTATCAAACACAAATAACGGGTTTTTCACTGCATGTAGTACATGTTTCAGCCTTAGCTACAATTTTACTTAAGAATGAAATGAGAAATCATCAATGATTCTTCAGTTGGCAAACTAAGCATACAAACTCAAGATAAGGAAAAAATATAAAGATCGCAAAAAAAAGTTTGGCTTAAAAACGCCAAACCCTTTGGAGGTTTCACTATACCAGCCTAAAACTTTCATCCTAATTTGGAATTTCTCACCCCCCAGGCAATCGCCCCAGTGTAATTATTCGTACTTAAAATATAGAAAGTCTAATGTAAAACAGCCGCTTCAAAATAACTTTTGCTTTAGAAAAAACAAAAACGTTAACGATGCAATTTATTTAATATCCCTATAAGATTTAGTGTTAAGTCTTGAACTATTATTCATCATCATAAACCTATTTTAGTTATAGACAATCATATTGAATAATAATTTTAAGCGAAAAAGTCTTTATTTATGGAGTCGTAAAATATAAGAAAAAATCCCATAAAAATGAGTACAAACATACAGGCAGGATTACTTTCATGTGTTCATAACGAGTATCCTTTGGTTGTATAAAAAAAAAATGCCAAATATGATTAGTAATCATAGAGACGAACCAACGATATGTTATGGAAACAGAGACTTAAATTAAAATGTATTTGCTTATATTAGTCACAAAAAAAAAAACTATTTTATAAAAAAAGAAAACAAAAAACAAAAAAAAAAAAAAAATATTTGTAATCAAATTTGTAGTAACACGAAATATCAAGAGTATATCAAATATTTGATTTCCTTGGCATATTGTTCATCAGTTGTAGTTTATTTCGAGTCTGGGGCACTACTTGTCTTCACGCTTCCTGACTTCCTTTTAGACATAGCCTGGTCAATGAAGGCCTTCTGCAACACCCTTAAGGTTTTCACATTGGAAAATCATTTCGCACACAAGATTTAATGGAACTGATTTCTTCAACAAAATCAAACATATTTAAAATTGCAAAATTTACTTTAGTTGTTTACAAAAACGAGTGTCAGTTTCAAAGCATCCAAGATATTAACATGAAATTTGGCTCCGGTATCAAAAACAGTACTGCTATACTAAAAAACAATATTTTTCCAAATCCATAAACTCGCGAAGATTAAATTGAAAAGTTCCCTTTTCATTTGAGTGAGTATTTTTTTACTTTTTTTTTGGGTTTCTTCCCTTGTAAAAAACTATTTTCTAAAAATTTTTTATCAACATTTCAAATCAACAATGAAAAATGCTTTTTAGACCTCACCATCTGCGAGGCCTAAATGTTTTGTCTTACTAAAACTATAAAAATAGCGCAAAATAAATATGGTTCTTCCAAATTAATTAATTTATTTTTTTAAGTTAACTTACAAAGTCGAATGATGTGTTATTTAATTGAATTTTCCTTAAAAAAAAAACATGCAACATTTTTTTTTTTTGCTAAAGGTTAAAGGTCATTATCACGTGATCAAAATTTTGGGAAGCTGATTGCTTCCTCTATTCTTGTGCAAAAATTTCTGTAATGTTCGTTCCTTATTTCACAAAGTGTAAAAGTTACGCTAATCACTGCCTCACTGATTATGTAACGCTTTAAGGACACACGATGTTATAATAAAAATTATCACATATTATCAGGCGCATTTTTTGTCAGACCGTACTTCTCTGCCGTAACTTCCGTTCTCTTAGGACAGTGCAAGGAAGAAGTGTCAAAGATAAGCTGTCTTTCCGTTTTTACTCTAGTATGGGTGCCCGGCCATATGAAGTTTTACGGTATAAACAAACAGACAAACTGGGTAGGACAGCTGCTGCTTTCGTTGGTTTTTCTGCAGTGTCAGCCGCAACTCTACTGAAAACCATTAAGGTTGGAATCTTAGTGCACTTCCTACGAGCAGCGAAAAATAGATGGAAGAATATTGACACTTGCAAGACGGCCAGGCAGACGTGGCCTGACTATAATTAAAGACAAACTAAATCTATGCTCAGTAGAAGTAGAAGGCATACATCGACGGGTCACAATGGAATACTCGGATTTTAGCCTTGGCTGGGGAACACCTAGGGAAGAGACGACAGTATATAAACTCTTATGTGAGTGGGAAGCTCTAGGTAGCGTCAGGTTTGCAACACTAGGCAGATACGTATATACTGGACAAACTATCTGGAATATCAGTCAGAGCTGACTAAGCTCATCCAAAAGAAATTTTGAATACAAATTTTTATACATTTGATTTGAATGAATTGCTAATCATTCAATCACTTCTATATCTAGTTTCAGTATCAATTGCCGACTCGGGTGCCTAAATTTTTTAAGAAACTTGTTCCTCATGTCATTTCGATTTGGCGTTACATTTAAGGCCTAAAAATTAAGAGTCTCTCTAGTTTTTCAATAGGAAAATATACACTTAATAAAAAAAACTATGCGTACAAGCTGAGTCGAAACTTTTATAGGTCGAAAAATATTTTCAGTTTATAAAAAGGCCTAGTTTTTTTTATAAACTTCCTACCGTTCTTGTAATATTTAAAAAAATTTTCGATATTTTTAAATTGTTGGATATAATATAAGAAACACAATTGTACGCATACTTTTTCAAGTAAATACATGTTTTACATGGAATTTACGAGCCACTGAAGCCATTGTATAAATTTTGTTTTTTTGACTTCAAAGTTCAGAGTCTACAATGGGTAAAAGAACAAAATAAATTGACCCCAACGAAAGGGAAATCATAACAAAACTGAGTGGAGGAAAAACTTGCCGTAAATTTGGTGAAATAGTGGTTAGCACTCATTCATCTATACAGAGGGTGGTCGCTGATTTTAATTCAATCGGCTATATGCGCTCTAAGCATCGCTCCGAACAACCACTCAAATTAACTCATCATGAAAATAATGGACATCGTAAAAATGGTGAAGCTTTAAGCCTCGGATTACTGTGGACAAAATTAAGGAAAACATTAAAGAAAAATTTTGCATGGAAATCCACGAAGATGTACTTCACAAAATTGTTGAGAAGGCCGAATGGCAAAGCCGGGTTGCACGTAGGAAGTCACATATTTCGAAAGTAAATAAAACGAAGCGCACGACTTTTGCCAACCAATTTATTTTGAAGCAAGTTCTTTTTAGTGATAAGAGATCAGCCAGACGAAAGCTCGATACGGCGCTTGATAAGCTAAATTTATTACCGACAGTAAAGCACAGTGGTGCTGATGTTTGGTTTTCATCCAATCGATTACGGACCAAAGACTTTACATGGACATTTTGAAAGCCAACTTAAAACAAAGCTGTCAAAATTTGGGACTGGGAAAACTATTTTCGGTTTCAATAGGAAAACGATCCCAAATATACGGTCCACAATGTTAAGCTTTGGTTGCTTTATAACACCAAAAAGCTGCTACAAACGCCGCCAAAATACGCGAACCTTAACCTGATCGAACATTTGTGGGATTTGCTGGAGAGGATTTGGTGAAGAACGTTATTTATGAGGAATGGGGGAAAATATCGGCAGAGGAGACGAAAAATGTGATCTTATCTCTGCCCAATGATTTTATCATCGCAAGGGATAGCCCACCAGCTATTAAAAGCTACTGCTTTTTTATTGCATTTTTTATTTACTTTAACTATTTTACTTTTGTACACATACTTTTTCTGGTAACATTTCAAGTAGAGTTGTAGTTTTAAATTTTTAGTAATTTATATGGACTCAAAGAACGTCTGTGATTCTCGATCGGTATAACAAGAGAACTGAGTATTTTTTGGATAGTCATTAAGCCGAGACCACATGATATTAAAAGTAATATACCAAAAAGTTTTTTATACAAATTTAATAGTTTATTTTTGCATTAAATCATTTACTTACCGTGGTAAAAATGTAATTTCATCTGAATTCATAAATAACTTCCAGAACAACCAGAAATGTACTTAAAATAAACCCAACGTACGTTTTGTTAAGCCACACAACTTAAAAACTTAAAATTAAAACACACTCTGGCAGCGAAAATGTTTATAGAAGGAATGGAATAAGCAATTAATGGTGTGTGGCCAGCAATAGATGTTTTAAATGACACAATGAACAATGACAAGTATTTATGTAAAAATATATGTTAGAGCGAAGTTAGACTATAGCTTCATCAGATCCAGACGTACGTGGAAAATAGAGCTGCTCTTAATCCTTCAATTGAATTTCGGCAAAAACATTCAAACACATTGTGTTGTAGTAACTACTCGCTCACTGCCTTCATCTAATAAACTAACAACTTTGCCATTCATACACTCCACACTATACTACACACATACACCGAACGCATCTACAACGCACTCCTGTAAAAATTTTTAATTTATTTTATTATTATTATTCTGGCAAAATTTCCGTAGCACACAACTTGCAACTCGAAACTTATGGAAATAACTGAACATGAAAGCAAAAAAAAAGTTTTCAACCAGAAATTTTCAGTCAAGGCACGTATACCAACGTATCAGCAGTAGCAGTACGTACAGCAGTAGATGCATTAGTAAATGCATGCAGTAACATTATACAAAAGAAGCATAGAGAACATTATGATTTCAACCAACAACAACAAAAGAAGAGAAAAAACAGACGACTTATGACGACGACGACGATGATGATGGTAACGAGGAGTTTCCATAAGAGAAATATTTGTAGTAGTATTTTACTATACTACGTACATATATAATTAAAAACAACATTTTAGCCATTCTTTTGACTGGCGGTATTTGAAGGAAAGACAGATTTAAAGAGAACGAAAATCACTATAACCGCACTAGACAAAATGACGACTCTAAAAGTAGTAACAAAATCTATATGGCGACATGGTGATTACAAATAAAGGCGGATATTGAAGCCAAGAAGGTAGCAATTTTGAAAAAAAAAAAAAAAAAAAAAAAAAAAAAACAAAAGTACTATACTTTTTTGTTAAACGACAAAGAATCTCTCAAAAGCAGAAAAATACCTGCAGCCAATAATTTTTTTTTAAGTATTTATAATTCATACAATAAATAAAATCAGTTATCTAAGAAAGTATTCCATCAACTAGATAAAAAAAAAATTGTTAAAAGAAGTTTTAGTTTCTTTTTGATAAAAGTTTACAAACAAACAAAGAAACAAGTCAGGTACTTAATTCTTTACAAGTATTTGGAAAAAAAAAAAGCATTTTAAAGAGGAAACTAAATTTTATTTTTATGAAACAAAATGTTATAAGAAAAAATATTTAGAGAAGCTTTTCACCTCTACGACGTGATTGAAAACAATAATTTTTTTCTGTATTGAAATGTAGTTTTGTGAAAAATTAAAATAAGTTATTTTTTTTTTTGCTTCATTTCCCAAAAAAAAAATTAAAAACTTCCGATTAGAATATATCTACTTACAATATAGGATCCTTTTTTCGAAAATATACTTTTTAAGAAGTAATTTAAGAAAAAGATACTATATAGAAAACCTAATTCTTAAAATAAATATATATGTTTTAAGAAAAAGTATTCCTTAAGAAAAGTTTTTCATATTTTTAAGAAAAGGTAATTTTTTAAGAAAATTTACTTTTTCAACAAAAGGTACTTTTTAAACAAATTGTAATTTTTTAACAAAAGGTATTTTTAACAAAAAACACTTTTTTACCCAATGCACTTTTTAACAAAAGGCACTTTTTTGCAACAGAGGGTACTTTTTTAACAAATAGTATTTTTTGATCAAAATGTACTTTTTGAACAAAAGGTATTTTTTTAATAAAAGATATTTTTAAAAGAAGGTACCTTTTTAAGAAATCGTACTTTTTTGACAAAAAGTGATTTTTAAACAAAAGGTACTTTTTTTTTTTTTTAACAAAAAACACTATTTTAACAGAGGGTACTTTTTAATAAAAGGTACTTTTTGTAACAAATGGTACTTTTTTACTAATGATATTTTTGAACAAAATGCACTTTTAACAAAAGATATTTTTAAAAGAAGAAACTTTTTTAAGAAAATGAACTTTTTTAACAAAAGGTACATTTTTAACAAAAGACACTTTTTTAGTAGAAGGTACTGCTTTAAAAATGATAATTGTTTAACAAAATATACTTTTCTTAACAAAAGGTACCTTTTTAACTAATGGTACTTTTTTTAACAAGAGGTAATTTTTTTAACAAAAGGTACTTTTTTTTAACGAAATGTACTTTTTTTTCAAACAAGATGTGCGTTTCTAAGAAAAGGTACTTTTCTAGCAGAGGCCCTTTTCTATCAAAAGGTTTTTTTTTCTTTTGTCAAAAGGTACTTTTTTTAAAAGAAGGTGCTTTTTTAAAAGAAGGATTTTTAAACAAAACGTACTTTTTTAAGAAAAAGCGCTTTTCTTTTTTACCAAAATGGCATTTTTTAACAAAAGGTATTTTTTAGTAAAAGGTACTTTTTATAAAAGATACTTTTCTAAACAAAAGGTACTTTTTTTAACTAATGGAATGTTTTTAACGAAAAGTACTTTTTTTTTTAACAAAATGTGAGTTTTAACAAAATGTAGTTTTTTTAAAAAAGTTTTGAACAAAATATACCTTTTTAAGAAACTGTAATTTTTTTTACGAAAATTCACTTATTAGAAACTAATTCCAACTTACAAATTCCCGGCTCCAAGATATTAATATTTAAACGTAGAATATATCTACTTACAATATAGGACACTTTTTTACGAAACTATACTTTTTAAGAAGTAATTAAAAAAAAAGATACTGTATAGAAAACCTAATTCTTAAAATAAATATATATATATATTTTAAGAAAAAGTATTCCTTAAAAAAAGTTTTTTCACATTTTTAAGAAAATGTAATTTTTTAAGAAAATTTACTTTTTCAACAAAAGGTACTTTTTAAACAAATTGTAATTTTTTAACAAAAGGTATTTTTAACAAAAACCACTTTTTTACCCAATGTACTTTTTAACAAAAGGTACTTTTTTGCAACAGAGGGTACTTTTTTATCAAATAGTATTTTTTGATCAAAATGTACTTTTTTAATAAAAGGTGTTTTTTAACAGAAAGTAACTTTTTAAGAAATCGTACTGTACTTTTAAGCAAAAGGTACTTTTTTTATAACAAAAAACACTATTTTAACAAATTGTACTTTTTAATAAAAGGTATATTTTGAAAAGAATGTACTTTTTTAATAAAACATACTTTTTCAACAAAAGGTGCTTTTTAAACAAAAGGCAATTTTTTAACAAAAGGTACTTTTTTAACAAAAGGTACTTTTTTAACAAAAGGTACTTTTTTAAGAAAACATACTTTTTCAACAAAAGGTGCTTTTTAAACAAAAGGCAATTTTTTAACAAAAGGTACTTTTTTAACAAAAGGTGCTTTTTTAACAAAAGGTACTTTTTTAACAAAAGATACTTTTTTAACAAAAGGTACTTTTTTAAAGAAAGCCACTTTTTGAACAAAAGGCAATTTCTTAGTAGAGGGTACTTCTTTAAAAAATGATAATTTTTTAACAAAATATACTTTTCTTAACAATAGGTACTTTTTAACTAATGGTACTTTTTTAAAAAAAAAGTAATTTTTTAACAAAAGGTACCTTTTTAACGAAATGTACTTTTTTTTTAAACAAAATGTGCGTTTTTAAGAAAAGGTACTTTTCTAGCAGGGGCCCTTTTTAGCAAAAGGTTTTTTTTTTTTTTTTTTTGACAAAAGGTACTTTTTTTAAAAAATGGTGCATTTTTAAAAGAAGGTACTTATCTAACAGATGTTCTTTTTTAGCAAAAGGTACTCCTTTTTAAACGAAAAAATAGTTTTTTAAAAGAGCGTTATGAAAACGTACTTTTTAACAAAAGGTGCTTTTTAAACAAAAGGTACTTTTTTAACAAAAATAGCTTTTTTAACAAAACACACTGTTTTTAACAATATGTATTTTTTTAGTAAAAGGTACTTTTTACAAAAGATACTTTTCTAAAAAAAAAAGTACTTTTCTAACCAATGGTGCGTTTTTAACGAAAATTACTTTTTTAACAAAATTTGCATTTTTAAGAAAAGGTACTTTTCTAAAAGAGGCTCTTTTTTGGCAAACGGTACTTTTTTTTAACAAAAGGTACTCTTTTTAACAAAAGGTACTTTTTTAACAAATGGTACTTTTATATTGTTAATATGTACTTTTTTAAGAAACTGTAATTTTTTAAGAAAATTCGCTTTTTAGAAACTACATTCCAACTTGCGAATTCCCGGCTCCAAGATATTAATATTTAAACGTATGAGTGCTAATTTTATGAAATTAAATGTCAATCATACAGCGTTGTTACATATCAGTGAGTCAGTGATTAGCGTAATTTTATATAAAGATCTCAATAATATTATAATGCTATAATTGCAGAACATTTTCTGAATAAACAATCACAATCTTAAATAATAAATTTAAGATAAAATACAAATAAATTTTATTCCACAAAAAATTTCACAAATTGTTAATATTTTTCTATAGAATAGAATTTTTCGGTAGAGCTAAAATTGAAAATAGTTAATAAGCTCGTACGAACGTATAGGCACGAATAAAATTAAATTTTTCTCGAATAATTTTTCCTGAATCATTCTAATAGTGCGAATAATTCGAATAAAGTTTCAAGTAACACTGTACAACAATTTTTGTTGAACAGTGTAATTAACTTTTAAATTTGAATACTATTTAAATTTAAAGTAAATCGTTTTTCGTTTTTGACCAGTATTTCAGATTCAAGCGCTCGAAATTCGAGTGCAATTTCTAGACAACGTTATTTTTCAACTTAGCCAATTAACAAACCAACATTTTTTTGGGTTATTATTATTGTGAATGAAGAAAACACTCATTAACAATCTGATTAACAAATTTTATAAAAACGCACATAGCATTGTATAATTTTATGTATGAGTTAGTAGCAACTTCAAATGCAATTTACTCAAAACAAAGGCAAAATTTAAAAATCTGTAAGACTGGTGAACAGCTAAAAAGAAATACCTTTCAAAAAATATACGTTTTGTCAAAATCGGGATAAAACGGTATTGATTGTGATTTTAGAAAAACTATGATGATTTTTTTATAGCAAGACTTAATTTCTATCTGAAAAATGTCTTACACTGTACAACAATTTTCGGATTGTTCTACTGTGTAATTCGAACAATTTTTTGTCAACTATAAAAAAAGCTTTTCATATTCGAAAGCTACTTTGAGAACATGGGATTTAAAAAATATTTTATTTATAAGATAGTTAAATTACTGGCAAATAACATATACTTGGTAAAGGCGGAAAAAGTCGGTTACAAGACTGGAAAGTTCGGAATAAATTAAAAGCTGAAACCATGTGTTGGAAGAAAGATTTGATGTCACGAATAAAGGACCAAAAATGTATTTATAATCCATGGGCGTTGGAAAAGAACACCAAAAATCTATATCTATCCTCAATGATATGCAGAAAAAATTTTAACAAAATAACGTCTCCGCTTCCTTTCAACAAGTCTTTACCTTCAATGGTAACGAATGACTGTCAAATATTAAGTTTGTGTGTTTCAGTCAGGCAGCTGCCAAAAAATCCAAATATACTCATAAGATGAAATTCTTCCAGTCAGGAAGCTGCCAAAAAATCCAAATATACTTATAAGATGAAATTCTTCCAGTCAGGAACCTGCCAAATAAAATATATTTATAAGACGAAAGGTTTTATTGGGCAGTATTTCATTGATGTAGAAACTGAAAGTACGCTAATTTATAGTGAATAATTAAGAAAATTATAGCCGGTCTAGACCTACCATACGATACCCTATACCATGAGTTTAGAGAAAAGATGTTGCGGCCAATTAATTGCATATAGAAGATAAGCATAAACAAAATTTGAGTGGTATTATTATGAATTTATTACCCGCAAATACGGAAAAGTTCTCATATCGGGTGCAATTTTTATAATGGGACTAGATCGAAAAATGTACCGATCATAACCTTTTTAGTAGTCACTTATTTTTTGCAAAAACATAAATAAATCTACGCAATATTTTTGTTTCTTTATAGATTTTAGTGAATATCGAGAAGTATATATTTATATGTAGACTCTGACTAAGAATGGTAATTTTTAGACTATTAATCAATGGGTCCAATGAACATGACTAACTAAATTTGACCGCGATCCATATTTTGGATCTAATTGTAATTTAAGTAGATCTCATGAAAAACATCAAGCCCCCAACTAAGAGCATTTGAAACATTTTGGTAAAATTAAAAAATTTTAAAAACGGCTACCATGAAAAAATGTCAACTGCTTAATCCAAAAGAATAAAGGAGCTCACAACTTTCTGAAAAAAAGTTCAGAAAGTAAATCGATATGGCGAAAATATTTTTTGTTAATTTGGTCTTAGTTAAAACATTTAATCTTCATAAATTTTTTTTCCGTGTATATTTTTCTATGTACAATATTTTTCTGCCCATTAAATCTCCTGAAGTCTACAGTTTTCTAAGACTACGTCTCTGTGTTTGTGGCCTTACAACTTTGTAAGACAGTTAGACGCCAACATTCATTACGAGCTAATGTTTTAGAAATTCATACTTTATAATAACACAAAGAAAAGGAAAAGTAAAATAAAAAGAAAAATGCAACATGTATATGGAGAAAGCTTCTTAAAGCATTAACAAAATGTGGCATACAACGGAATGCTGCCACACAAAACACAATAGAGCCGTTAACCAACATAAACGAAAAACTACAATATACATACATATATTGTGTTTGGCGTAAGAAATATATATATATGGCATATTTCACACACAAACACTCACACACACACACACACACACTTATATATACAAACGTCAATAAACATGACCTACCATAATGTACAAATTGTTGTTTCATTTGTTAGACAGTTGTGACACAATGTTTGAGTGAATTGTTTGTTATCCTTAAATAAGGAATCCTTATGTGTGTGTGTGTGTGTGTGCGTCTGAGAGAATGTTTGCGTATGAGCTTCTTTGCATGTATAACGTCACCGTTCCCTATTCAACCGGAAATAGTTAAACGGTTTTTAATGACTTCTTTTTTCATACAAAAGCAGCTTTAGCAAAAAAAAAAAAAGAAAAAAGCTTCCACATAAATTTTTTGCCTTCTAGTTTTAGTTGTTAGTTTACCCTCCTCTCTTTTGATTCGAATATGTCACTTCCAAACAACATACTGGTTTGGGCATTTTGCCAGTTTTCATAAAACAAAAAAAAAAAAAATACATTAATTTAGGCTGCAAAAAACCCTGCATTAATATGCAAAAAAAAAAACAATATTAAAAGTTACTGACCGGGTCAAAACCATTCAATAACTTTTCCCTGAGCACTGTTTCTATTCTATGATGAAAAGAAATTAACACTACAGGTATAGGGTACGGTATGTAAAAAAAAAAATACTTTAAAACAATTCAATAAAACAGTCACCAATTTTTAAGATTATATTTAAAAAAAGAAAACAAGAATTTAAGATTTTCTAACATATAGTTCTTTAATACAAGTTCTCATAATGTACGTACAGTGGGTCACGGTGAAAATGGTCCACCTGTGAAATCCATATAAATATAAAAGACAATGAGCTAAATTAGTTAGTTTATTGTATTTAGATAACAAATACACTGCAATAACCCACTGCATTTATTTAGGAAAAGGTAAAGGTAAATTTTTAGTTCCCTTTTTAAGCAATATGCGGGCACGGAGGAGTGTGAAAATTGGCATAGTTATAGTTCATATGGAGGAGAAGCTGGGAATGATAAAATTTGTGTTTAATCTGTCTTAAAAATATATTAAATTAAATAAAATAAAATATTTATAATAATTCGTTACACCCTGTTAATGTTGTTAATGATTTAAATTATATATTAGACGCTCTGTGTTGAATTGTGAATTGCTAAAATTGATTAACATACCTTTCGGCTCATTTAAATATTCATAAATTTTTTATATATGTATACAGATTAAAAAATGAAAAAATAATATTTCCTAGAATTTGCACTCGAATTTCGAGTGCTGGGCTATACTAGTAGATATAAATTCGCCATATTTGTAGGGTTTAATGTTAGGGTATCTCTGAATCTGATTATTTTTATGAGAATTTTTCTACTATTTGTTATATATGACAATAATTCATTTGTAAGAAAAGAGTACATAAGAATTGAGGATTTTTATATAGGAAAAATAAGTTTGATTCTAAGGATTTTTTATGTGGGAGACTGTTCTTTAAGAGACGAATTTTATTTATTTATTTTATTTATTTATTTATTCGTATATTGGTCTATGGAATTAATCCTTACAGACTATTTACAAAGAAAAACATTTTAAAATTAATTAAATAATTATTTAAAAAATTTCATTAAAAGTCCTCAAAATTTTTAGGGATTGTACATGAAAAAGTTATAAGGATCCAAGGATTTAATGAAAAAAAAAAAAAAATCAGAGTTTATAGATAATATCATTTTATATAATTTAAAAAAAAAATTAACTGATCTGTTGAAGAAAATTGTAAATATATAACCGATTTCTTGGTGAAATTGTGTTCAGGATATCAGGAATTTTTCATAAATGGTAAGAATTGCTTTGATCGATTTTTATATTCATAATTTTATTAATTTCCTTTTAATTTTTAAGAAAGTTGTTTTTTTAGGTATTCATTAAGGTTAAAAAATTTAGTAGGCTCAATTTCTTTTTTTTTTTTTAATTTGTATGAAAGAATTTGAGGTGTGTTCTGAATTTTTGAAATGCAAAAAATGATAACAGTGAAGAAAGTTAATTAGAGATATATACAGTGACTCAGTTTAAATGTGGGGTTCGTTCAAAAAAAAATTTGTAATTTTTTATACCGTCCACAAATTTGTGATTACGTTTGCAATAATTAAAAAAAAAAAAAAAATCTGAACACCATAAAATACAAATATTTTTTATTCTTATAACAAGCGCAGTTGATATGGCTATGTCCGTCTGTCGAAATCACGATTAAGCCCTCAATTGGTCAGCTGGATTGTTCATTTTTAGTAAAAATCTTTCATTGACATCCTGAGCAGGTTGCTATATAAAATCATAAAAATCGGTTCAATAGGTAACGAGATATCACAGAAAATATTTAAAAACTCTTGAAAAAATATGATATTTCTATATGGTTCTTGTTATTGTTGTTAACCTAAATTTTATAATTTGTGTATCATGCGGTAATTGTGTTGGAGTCACGGTGGTTAAGTTTGTAACATTTGCTTCATGAGTGTGTATGTATCATTAATATCTATATATTAATACGTGAAGGTAAATTTTTAGTTCCCTTTTTAAGCAATATGCGGGCACGGAGGAGTGTGAAAATTGGCATAGGTATAGTTCATATGGAGGAGAAGCTGAGAATGATAAAATTTATTTTTAATCTGTCTTAAAAATATATTAAATTAAATAAAATAAAATATTTATAATTGGTGACGCCCAGTTGACGCGAATGATTTTAATTATATATTAGACGATCTGTGTTGAATTGTGAATTGCTAAAATTTATTAACATACCTTTAGGCTCATAAATTTTTTATATATGTATTTAGATTAAAAAAAACATTGGAAGACAAAAATAATATTTCCTAGAATTTGCACTCGAACTTCGAATGCTGGGCTATACTAGTATTTAATTACTACAAGATTTTATTAAAGAACACCTTGATATTGGGCGCAACCGGAAACAGAGCGAAGTCTTTCGAAATCCGGTTAAAATTAAAGAATTTCCCAGGACGCATTTTGTTAAAAATCATGTTAAACCCGACACCACTAAGTGGTCAGGATATAATGAGTTTGTGCTCATTTAGTGATGTCCGTCGTCAGTCAGTCCATCCGTCTAGGTCGCATATGACGCTTTAGACGAACGCTATTTAAATTTGTGAAAATCGGTGCATGTTTAGAGCTAGTCCCCCATACAAATGACCCGTATGACATCGAATTAAAGTGCTATAACATCGAAATTGTAATTTTTTTTTTTTTTTTTTTTAAGATATGAATAATGTTGGCTCATTTATTTCATATATCTTTGAAAAAATTTTAATAAATAAGTCCGTGACAGCGAATCTCCGGAGGCGCCTAATCTGAAGCAAAAAAAAAAAAAAAAAATAGAAATGCGTTTAAAATGTGATTCCCTAAAGTGTGTTTACACTATGTGTATTTTCCATATGTAAATTCAGTTTTACGATCCATACGTAATTCCGTGTGTGTGTCAAAATTAGCGTTTTACATACGATTCATAATTTTTGCGTTCAAACGTACATATGTATTTCCGTATGACATAACCTCTAAATGTAAACAACAGCTGATTTAATTTGTGAATTTAGAAAAATTTATTGTTAAAAATAAAGTTATATGTTTTATATATTTTTTAATTGTTAATTAATATTAAACAATTAATTTTTCTTTCAATATTAATCTTTATAATTTACTCTTTTTTCTTTCGCCACAAGCAGTGTTGTATTTTCATATGTTTGTCTTGCCAAAATAGAACCTGCTCTAATTGAAAAATTTACATATGTCTTGCAAAATGTGTTGTACATAAACAATGTTTGAAAAGGTTCACACTATGTGTACAAATTACACGTGCTAAAAAACTAAGAAAAATGGAAGAAATTAAAAAAAAAAAACGTGATTATGTGTAGAAATTGGGCAGATGTAATAAACTAACTTTATGCTGGATTCCGGGACACGAGGGCAACGAAAGGACTGATTGCTTAGCCAATCGAGGTGCCCGTCGTCCTTTCATCAGCTCGGAACCATTCTGTGGTGTTCCAATAAGACACATCGAAGGAGAAATGAGGGAGTGAAGGGAATCAAAATTGCCAAACACTGGGACAAACGTCCAGGCCAACGGCAAGCTAAGTGATTGATAACTCCATCCAGTGTTCAATCTGAAAGACTACTTTCCCTTGATAAAGACTTAAGAATCTTGATGGGATTCAGGTCAGTCAGTCAGTCAGGTCAGTCTGCTAGGTTCTGGGAGCAGGGGGTGGAAACAGCAGAACACATTCTCTGTGAATGTCCAAGACTAAGTGAAAAAAGAACCCTTGCACTTGGAGGAACATATGGAATCTAATGCCAAATAGGATAATTGGCTTTATAAGAAGCCTTAATCTTTAGGACAACCATGTACTGCACAAAAGCTCAAACTGGTCGCAGTGCTAAAAGCCTTCTTAATCTAATCTAATGTGTAGAACTAGTGTATAAAATTTCAAAAGGATCGGTGAAGCAGATTTTGAGTTATGATGGTCACGGACTTAAAAAATGCTGTTTGCGAGAAAATCGATTTAAAGTGTTTAAAATATACGATATACCGTATGAGGGCAGTTGCTTGAAACTCCGCATCTTCGTTAATTTTGCTCCCATTGTGCATGTTGTACATTCGAAAAAAAAAAAATATTTTAAAAAAATGGGAAAAAGTTTTTCTGATACACGTGAAATGAATGGAACAGCTCTTTCAGGTCTTTCTCGAACAGTTTATATTTGCTATTGAAGCTAAATATATTCTGTGTCAAATCAGAAATAAGTTTATTATGCAGATTTAAAAATTGTAGGTGCTGAAAAATATTTTGATTGGTTCCATTAAATTAAAGAATTTTGTTAGAACATTGCTTAGAGAGAGCCACCATACTAAACAAAACCATGATTTGGAAGCTCATAGTTTACTATTTCTTGTATGAAGTTTTTGAATTGTCGATGAGTTTTGGCATATTTGGCTACCACGTGTTTCCTATGAATAAAGTAATGGGATAAAGTTACAATGCGTTAGCATTTAAAAGGCCCTCAACGCAGACTTCCTTTTAAATCGGTGCAGAAAGCTTTTCAAGTACAGCATCAAGTGCGTTTTTTATATCCGAACCTTTAGTCGCATCCTTCAGTGCGACAAGGTCCAATAATTCTCCTTTTACTTCTAAATTATTTGTGATATAACGAACAAATATGGCAAGTTGCGGTTTATCTTCAATGTGTGGGGATTCGTCTAGGACTATAAATTCAGTGCTGAGCAGTTTGTCACATCAGTTTGCAAGGTACTTATGCTATCATCGCTAAGGACAGAAATTCGACTTTTCGCAGTATGCCTGGATGCAGGGATTTGATTAATCAATTTATGCAATTTTTTATACTAGCAGATTCCAGCGCTCGAAATTCGAGTGCAATTTCTAGCCAACTTCATTTCTCAACTTAGCCAATTTACAAACCAACACTTTTTTGGTTTATTATTATTGTGAATGAAGATAACAAACTCATAAACAAACACATCAACACATAGCATATGTATAATTTTATGTATGTTAGTAGCAATTTTAAATGCAATTTACTCAAAATAAAGGAAACAAATTTTAAATCTGTAAATCGGGTGAACATCTAAAAAGAAATACCTTTCAAATAATATACATCTGGCCAAAATCGGGATAAAACGGTAGAACAAAACATCGGTAACAAGAAATAGCCCAGCCTATTACTATTATAGATTTTGGATCGAAAGCAGAAATAACTTGAGCAATATTTTTTTTTTATAAACTCTCCCTCTGTGTAGGGACGTTTTACTCCGGCAGTGTTGAACGCCGTAATAAGTCCGGCCTCTGTTCTTACATCTGCCTCTTTAATAAACATTGACATAATAACCGTGGTTCGGTTGGTAAATTTTTTTTAAAGACAGTATTTTCGTTCGGCGTAGCTCGCTATCAGCAGAAAATTCTTTTTTTGAAAGAACAGTGATTTATGTTGTAATGCAGTTTTTGGCCTTGAGCCGTGACAACATTATTTCACATATCAAACACGTCGGTTTCCATTAATCTCTACAAAAAGAAAATTCTCTTCTAAATTCGCCTGAAAGTTCCTCCTATCGTCTTCATATTTGCGTTTTCAAGACAGCATAATTATCGTTTTTTTTTTTTTTTTTTTTTTTTTTTTTTAGAAATTATAATTTCCACAACTTTGAGGAATTTAAAAATACTATTGAGTCACACACGCACGCCTACTAATCTATATCAGCAAAAATATTTAACTTTAAACTGATTCACTTTCAAATTAGATTAACAGATAAATTTAAAAAAAAAAAAAAAATCTACTCTACGCCTACTAATTTACCCCAAAAAATTTTTTTCATTTAAAATTTAAACTGAATCAATTTAAAATTACATTAATCCTATATTTATGTATTGTTTTCAAAGATAAGTAAATGGTTCCTTAAAATATTAATTCGTAAACGTGGCTCCCGAAATTAGTATAGCTGGCCATCCCTGGTATATAACTTCAGAAAAATCTGTCAATGAATTCCCGTTTGTTTTTTAAATTACCAAGTTTCGTTGTAGATTTATTGATTTTTTCATACTCAAACGCTGAGCTCTAAAGTCTTCAGTGCAATGAATTGTTTTAAAAATAAAATAATCAACATGTTTTAAACACACTGTAAATTAAATACAATAATCCTCGGTTAATTACCTCGTCAAAATTTACAAGATTTTTGGGTAATTATGCGGGGAAAGCATTTACCTCATAAGAGGCAATTAGACGAATACTTTTATATAGATCAAAAAGGCAATTATCCGAACATATGTATGTATATGTATAGTAATAATATATATTAATATTAGTGAAATGTATCTGTATTTAAATATCTATAAATTTTTATTATGATATTACTTATACTTGAGAGCCCATTCGGGGACAGTGTATTATTTACTTCATATAAACTATATTGGAATGAAAATAAACATTAAAAAAAAAAAAAAAAATATAACTTAAAACTTTTTATTAAATAAAAATAATTCATATGTATCACATAAAGAATTAAATTGCAAAAACTTTTTGGTATGCTCCCACAGAGTTACACAAAAATAATAATTTTAGACTTTGTTTTTGAGATTTATTGTCTTTCACTGGTTGTACCCTTTTCGAGCTAATATTCGACTTGGCAAAATTTTATAAAAAAGGTCACTCTCATCAGTATTTAATATATTTTCAGGAGTATAATTTTGAAGAATTGAGGAAATACTGCTACTTTCCAGAAAATTTGGGGGAAATGCACGATAATTTTCATTACTTTCTCCATGCATCTTTATGAATTTTATGTTTTCTCTCCTCTGCCGCCTCCACAAACAAGCACTGTTTGGTTCGAAATCTAAATTTATTTTTATAGCACACTTCTTTGCTTTATTCATAACCAATTTTCTAAAAATGGCAGCATTATTCAGGGACATCTGGTTAAACCATATTGTGAGCCAATAAGTACTTTGGGTAATTAAACCAAGAAAATATAATGGAAATTTTATTTTCTGTATAAAATATTTGAGGTAATTACCGGAATTGGGTAATTAAGCGAAAGTTAATTAAACGTAGGGTTTTGTTAGAAAAAGTGAGCAAAAACGGGGATTTAGAATTCGAGGTAAATAAGCGTGAAAGGTAATTAAGCGTGGGGTAACTAAACGAGTTATACTGTATTAGAAATTGACTTAAGTTTAGTCATAGAATTCCATCAAATGTTTCTATTAAAAGAAATTCTCTTCAAATATATAAAAATATATACGATACCCTATATCATGCCTATCTCCTAGGTCCAACTAAGTGGATAAATAAGCATAAACCCAATTTGAGTGGCATCTGTAATATTAATAGGTAAGGTGATTTCTTGTGATCGATGATTTGTTAAACAGTTTTCTCCCGATTTTGACAAAATATATCTTATTTGAAAGGTAATTCTTTTTAGCTGTCCACCATATTTACAGATTCCCACATTCTCGAACATATTTTGGAGTAAAATGCATTTAAAGTTGCTACTAACACATACTAGTCGGCATAATTATTTTGACATACGCAACTGTGATGTTTTCTTGTCCAGTTCGTTTGACTGCATTAATTAACGGTACACTGGTTATGGTCAAAATAAAATGCATATTTATAGCTATACGCGTGCCTAATTGCCTAATATTTTGTCGTTACGCTTTTCTGCTGATAAGAAAGCAAGCAGACAGCGAATCTTTTCGTGGCATAAGTATTTTGACAAAATCTTTGTGGCAGTGTTCGCGCATTGTTTAGCAAGTGACAATCAAATAACTTTGGTATTTAAATTTTATTGACATTTTTTTTATAATATTCAAATAAAATATTGAATAAAAGTTATTGGAGACCATGGGAAAAACGGGTGAGTTAAGCTGTGTTGCTAGAGCTTCAATATTGACAATTTTAATTCTGGCGTCGCAGTAAAAGACATTGTAATTGGATTTAATTTGACGCGCCAAACAGTGCACTATCATATTAGCAAATTAAGAAACATAATGACATCAGAAACTTATCTAGATCAGGTGCGAAACGCAAAACAACGCTAAATGAAGACCGAATCCGTGTGGGGGAATTTCACAAAAATATTCAACTAAATCCTCAATCTGCTGCAAATCAATGAAATCGGCCAAGTCGGCCAAGAATCCATTCAGTGAGCGTAGTTTTCGTAGTTTAGAAGACAGAGATTTTAAAACATCCATATCAGCTGTGAACAAGCTGCCTTCAAAATGGAGCATCTTTAGAAAGAGTTTTGGAGAAGCGTTCTATGGACAGATCAAAGCTCCTTTGAGTTCAACTCATCAAAACAAAAGATTTTTGTAAGGCTGCCATAGGTACGAAGGCAAAAAAGTGAGCCATGGTGGAGGCTCTATCATGTTCTGGGGGGTACATTGCGAACAGTGGGTTGGGTAACTTGGTTCCCATAGTCGCCTCGATGAACCAAGGCCAATATTTGAGCACCCTAAATAATGACGTTTTCCCTTCCGGTGACAGGTTGATCAGAGAATCATTTATCCTGCAACAGGACAATGCCCCATACCACAAAAGCAGTATGATATTCAATTAATTGAAGGATGTTGGTGCTAATACTCTGGACTGGCCACCCCAAAGTCCAGAATTGAATACCATTGAAAACGTGTGGTATCTTATCAAACGTAAAAGAATTGGTTATTTGCTTAAAATCAAATAAGAGACAATTTTCGAGGTCATTTCCCTTTGGAATGAGATCCTTCAAAATTTACTGGACTCAGCTCCAAAACGCCTTCGAAAAGTTATTGAAGCCAAAGGGGGCATTGCATTTTATTAACGCATAATAAAATTTTTTATTAACTCATTTGTTAAATATTAAGCTAAGCCAACACCTCGAAATTACTTTCATTCATATTCTTTTTAATTTTTTATGAAAGATACTCATTTGATTTATTTTTTTAGTTAATATAGCAATATCCAAACAAAAAAAAAAAAAAAAAAAAAAAAAAAAAAAAAAAAAAAAAAATAATTATATTCTATAAAGACAACTAAAAATTTAATACAAAAATGCATCATTTTGTTTTTGTCAAAATAATTATGCCGACTAGTATATACAATGCCTATGTGTGTTTATTAAATTTGTTAATGTGTTTGTGCGTTTGTTTTCTTCATTGACAATAATAACTGTGTTGAATTGAAAAATAATTTTGGACATAAACCAATAACGACAATAATCGATATTTAAAAAGTGTTGAATTGTGAATTGGCTAAAATTGATTAGCATACTTTTAGGGTCTTTATTAAATGAAAAAATAAAATTTCCTAGAATTTGCACACCGACAGACAGACGGACGGACAGAGGCACATCGCTAGATCGACTCAAAAGTAATTCGATCGGTATAATAAAAGATATGTATAGGCCAAATATTTTTGGCAGTTACAAACATCAGCACAAAGTCCTTATACCCTGACCACATAGTGGTATAGGGCATCGTTCTTCAACCTGTGTTCCGCGGAACCTTTGGGTTCCGTGAAAAATTTTAGGGGTTCCGCGAGAAAATTTAAAAAAAAATGCAAATTTTAATGTCAATAAAAGTTTTAAAAACATAAATCACGTGTAGCGTCGGCTCTGAGTATAATGCATAAATCACGTGTAGCGTCGGCTCTGAGTATAATGCTATAATAATGAGAAAAAAAGCACTTTCATAAAAAAATATATTGACAAAATCACAAAAGCGGGTAACTATTTTCGATTTTGTCAATTTTAAATTAGGATACGATACGATTGTTACAATGGATATTTGGCTAAAAACCGGAAAGCTTCCTGCTAAAACCAATGAAGCTAGTTCTAGTCGTGAAACAACTACGCCTGCTTTGTGTGAAACAGAAACACCATTTAAAGACCTCCATACTAAAAAAAAAAGTATCCAATTCCGATAAATTGAGTTTTAAAAGACGTAAATACGATGAGGAATATTTAAAATTTGGTTTTACCTGGATTGGTAATGAACAAGAACCAAACGGATTATGCGTTGAGTGTGAAAAAGTGATGAATAACAGTAGTTTGAATCTTGCAAAATTGAAACGTCATTTTGATACCAATCACCAGAATTTAAAAGATAAAAATATTGATTATTTCAAGCAAAAGTGTATTGAGCTCAAGCAGAAAAAAGAACAATTTACAAAATTTATATGTGATGATAATAAAAATGCTCTGAAAGCATCTTATTTGGTGAGTTATCGAGTTGCTCAACAAGGTGAAGCTTACACTATAGCTGAAAAATTAGTGAAACCATGTGCCAAAGATATTACTTGTATGATAGGAGAAAAACGCAATAAAATAGTCGATTACGTACCACTTTCAGATAGTACAGTTTCAAGGCGTATTCAGGATATGGCAAAATACTGTGAAATGGAATTAATAAAACGTGTAAAAAATAGTATCTATGGTTTTACCCTTCAGGTGTATGAATCTACAGATGTTGCTGGATTAGCAATCTTATTGGTTTTTATACGATATTCTACGGAAGAAATGACTGCTCAAGAAGATATGCTTATTTGTAAAGCTCTACCTAGTAAAACAACTGGTGAAGAAATTTTTAAATTAATTGATTTGTATTTCGAAAAACACCATCTATCATGGGATTTATGTCATCATGTATGCACAGATGGGGCAAAAGCAATGCTTGGCAGCTTGAAAGGGTTAGTTGCACGTATTAAATAAAAAAATCCCAACGTTAAGAATAACCATTGCTGTCTTCATCGATACGCTCTTGCAGTCAAAAAAATGCCACCAGAACTGAAAGCGGTGCTTAATGATTGTGTGAAAATTGTAAATTTTATAAAATCAAGGCCGTTAAATTCCAGGTTATTCACCTTGCTATGTGAAGATATGGGAAGTTTCCACAAAACATTATTGCTTCACACGGAAGTCCGCTGGTTGTTTCGTGGTAAAGTGTTAACAAGATTTTTGAATTAAGAGATGAAATCAGACTTTTTTTAATTGAACATTCACATGAATTATCAGAAAAACATAATGATTTAAAGTGGCTCCAACAAACGGCTTATCTTTCAGATATATTTTCATATTTTAATGAGGTCAACATTTCACTTCAAGGACCAAATACAAATAGTTTTAAAGTGAAATATAAGATAAATGCTACTATAAAGAAATTGCAATTTTGGGCTGATTGCATTTTGAAAAGAAATACAGAATGCTTTCATAATTTGCATGATATTCTTGAAATCAACAATGCTGAGCTCAATGAAATTGTTAAAAATATTTGGTGCAGCATTTATCAGATTTGCAAAAAAACTTTTTTGGATTATTTTCCTGCTCAGTCAGAAAATTTTGATTGGATTCTAAATCCATTTATTGAATATATTGATACCTTTCAATTACAAATGAAAGAAAGAGAAGAGCATATTGAAATTTCAACTGACTTCGGATTGAAATCAATATTTACTGCTGGTGACATTCTAAATTTTTGGCTTAAACTTTATAACCAATACCCCGAACTTTCGAAACGAGCAATTAATCATTTAATGCCGTTTGTTACAACGTATATGTGTAAAAAATCTTTCTCATTATATATTGCCACAAAAACAAAATAGAGGAATAGATTGGATGCAGAAGATGACATGCGCTTGCAAATTACAACAATTATCCCGAATTTCGATGAGATTTGTAATGAAAAACAGGCCCAGCCTAGTCATAAAGTCAGCATTTTTTGTTACACAATGTTTTTTAATTAATAAATGAAATTAAATCAAACACTATTTCCCTTCACTAAAAGTTTAAAAAAATAGGGTTCCGCGAAAAATATTATCTGTTGGAAGCGTTCCATAGACCGCGAAAGGTGGAAGACCACTGGTATAGGGTATAACAATACGATGGCCAGAATATAAGGAAGAAATTGTTGTTTTTATTTGAAAAAAGTTTTTAACGTATTTTTATTACTCTTATAGAATTTAAACGTTTCAACATACAACATGATCTCAAATGTAGAAATAATATACAATTTATTTTGAAAATAAGTAAAAATAATTTTATTTTTTTTACACGCAGGTATGTTTTAAGCGCTTTTTGTTTTATTTTAATGTAGCGCCTTTTAGCGTTTTTTGGGACACTGTTTTGCGGGTTTTGCTTGAAAAAAGTTTGCATCGTTGCTTGCCAGTACATTCCATTTAACAAATGACAAGATATCTGGCATGAATGCCTCGATACATTGAAAAGACAAAAAAAAAATCAAAAGTTTATTACAAAAAATTTTCTGAAAATACAAAAATTATACATCATGACAGGTGATGATCCACTTTTCACTATATTCAAATCCCAAGAATAGCTTCTATTTCATTATTTTTTTTTTTTTTTTTTTTAGTCTTCTTTTTTCCTGGGTGACGTTCGATTTGTATAGATTTTGTAAAAAAAAAAAATTTTTTTTTTTGAGTAAAAAAATATTACAATTCTGAAATATTTTCTATATAAAACAAAGCAAATATAAACTCAGAGCAATTTAAAAAATGAGTGTGGCATACACTCATGTTATTTTCATTGAAATAAATTATAAAGGTAAAAAAGTTTTTAGTTATTTTTTCTAGAAAAAGTAACATCAAAACTTTTAGTCAGAACTACTCAAACAACATGAGTTCATAAATCAAACTATTCATGAAATTTTTGTTAAAAAAAAAAAAAAATAAAAAAAAAAAAGTTTGTATTAAATATTTTTTTCAAAAATATGCGTTCAAAGCAAAATAAAATGTAAATTCGTTTACATACTTGTACTTTTACCAAACTAGACATGTAGGCAATTTTAACCCACCTCAAGGGGAAAATCGAAAAACGTACGCAAAAAACAAACATATGTTCTAAAAATTGTCGAAAAATTAAAAAAAAAAATACAAAATATGGGTCAATTTAATGCAATACAGCGAAATGTTTAACAAGCAATAAAAATAATGTTAAACAATTTAAATATTAGCGAAAAATGGCATGTCAAATTAAATTTAAACACAACAGAGCTTTGAAAAATTGTATTCTTGCATACGATGGTTATAAAAAATTATTATTTCCGTGATTATTAATTATCTAATTAAAAAATACTTTAATTATTTTAACATTCACTAAATTCCTTTATATTAAAATAAGATAATTAATACAAAGAAAAAAGTTTAATTTCGCAATTTTGTTATGAAATATGAAATCAACAGATCATATTTCAACACACCACCACAAAATCGTAATTTTCCTTTTTTTTCTTTTTCCATATTGCAAACATATTTGCTTTTAGTTTTTTGTTCCGCTTAAGTGGAGTGGCATAAACTATTTGGTATTTATGGTTCTCTTTAATTTATCGTTAAGCAAAAAGTTTATTGCACTTTTTCTATAAACACCAAAACTTAATTGAGGCTATTTTGTTTGAATGTTTGCCTCTATTGATTTTTATATATTTATAAACTTTCGTTCTTGGGAGATTTGATGATTAATGTTATGTTTTGTTTACTCAAACACTTTGACAAAGTGTGAAGGGCAGTAGGTTGAACTAATTATCATTTGATTACATTATATTTTTCAAATCGAATTGCTTTAAGAAGTAGCGAAATGAAATGGTGATAATGATGTTTAATGAAGCAGCACGTTGATGAGTATTTAACAGAGCTTCAAAAGAATTAATTTAATGTTAGAGCTCTAAATTAACTTTTATGAAATCCCTGCTAATTTTTGTTTTGAATATCATGGTGGAAATATTTTTAAATTTTTTAATAGTTCATGGTAGATCAGAAAAGAAAAGATGTTACTTTTTTTTTTTAAGCCTAGTTCCGCGAAGCCGAGTGACTTATCTGCAGATTCTAATTTTGGTTAGTTTTTTGCTTTTTTTTTTTTTTTTGCAGCGACAGACCAAAGCCTCTGGTGGGAATCGAACCCACGACCCCCTCATGATAGGCGAGCAAGCTACCTACTCACCTACCGGGGCGCTTAAATGTGTCTCAATAAAATAAACTAGCAGATTCCAGCGCTCGAAATTCGTGTGCAATTTCTAGGCAGCTTTATTTTCCAACTTAGCCAATTCACAAACCAACACTTTTATGGTTTATTATTATTTTGAATGAAGATAAACTCATTAACAGACACATTAACAAATTTAATAAAACACACATAACATATTTATAATTTTATGTATGTGTTAGTAGCAACTTTAAATGCAACTTACTCATAATAAAGGAACAAATTTAAAAATCTGTAAATCTGCAAAACGGCTAAAAACAAATACCTTTCAAATAATATACGTTTCGTCAAAATCGGGATAAAACGGTAGAACAAAACATCGGTCACAAGAAATCGCCTAGCCTATTAATATTATAGATATCAAATGAAAAGAATACTAAAAATATATGTTAACTGATTATTTTCAAAAACATCATTTTCTTCCTCATTTCCAGGCTATAGAATTGTTTTTATATAAAAATTTTAAAAGTTTGAAAACAATTAATTTTATGCTGTTTTCTTTTCTGACAAAAAATGTCGCCCTTTTTTGCCCTTTTTTGGAAAAGTGTATTTTTTTTTAAATATTCTGAATTAAGAGCAACCTTATATTATATATCAATCGAAAGGTCTCAAAGTGGTGTTTTCATAAATGCAAAAAAATTTTGATTATTATCCTCGTGGAAGTCATAGGGTGAAAATATTCAAAAAAGGGGAACAATGGGGGAATGTTCTCACACTATGACCTGAAAGAAATCAATGGCAGGAATTTTTTGTGATTTACGAGGGCTCGACTTTGAGACCTTTCGATTGATGTATAAGATAAGGTTACTCTTAATTCAGAATATATAAAAAAATACACTTTTCGAAAAAAGGGCAAAAAAAGGGCGACATTTTTTGTCAGAAAAGAAAACGGTATTAGTAAAAACATTTTATGAAATTTTATAATTAGCACAACATTAATTTCACTATCTTAGACCACAGTTAATCTATAATATTAACAGGCAAGGCGATATCTTGTGACATATTCTACATCATAAATTACCAACCGATTTTGACAAAAAATATATCATTTGACAGGCATTTCTTTGCAGATGTTCACCATATTCACACATTTTTTTAAAGTAAAATTTATTTAAAGTTTCTACTAACACAAACATAACATACATTTTAAGCTTCAAATAGAAAACTATACAATGCTGTGTGTGTGTTTATTAAATTTGTGTTGAATTGTGAAATGCCTTAAATTGATTAGCATACCGTTAGGCTCTTATAAAATTATTTATGAAAGAAAAAATAAAATTTCATAGAATTTGCACTCGAATTTCAAGGACTGGGCTCAGCTAGTATGTTTTTAAAGATTTAACGGAAATATGTATTAAAGAATTTTAAAAACTTCATTGCATTTGACACCCTTTCGAGGTCAGCGTTTGGATATAAAAATGAGAATATATCTATAATTAAACTTTTTGTTTCATTTTCTGACGTTTTGAAGTTATACAAGTATATACTTCAATCCAAATCTAATTTTTCAACTGTGAAGACAATTTTCTTAGTTTTCAATTTTTTTTTTTTTTTTACCTTTTAAAAATTCTTTTATACAGAATTGTTTTTAACAAGAGATTTCGTGAACATAATTAACTCTTGACTCTTGTTTGATAATTTTTTGTCCCATTCTTCAGTTATTACTGTCAAAACAGACTTTTTTAAAACTATAACTTAAAAAGAAAATTGTATTAAGTGCAGAGTAGAATTCATCTTTCATATAATCAAATTTTTCCTGTTTTAAGGCCAAAATTATATAAATATAGTGCTGAAAGCACTTAAAAAGGAAAACGGAAAGCGCCAACTTAGCGGTATTTTAGTTAAGGCGCTAAATGAACAAAATGAATTTGGGTGGTTAAAAAGCGCTAAATCTAGCGCGAAAAGCGCTTAATTGGCATCGCTGTTGTAAATGATTCTGATCTTAAGCCTTCATCAGTGATTCTATCAAGCATTATAATAATTATGTTATAAATGATTAGATTGTTTCTATATGCAATGTTTCCACAAAAGACGACCGTGGCATTCGAACCTGCGTCTATCTCACACACTTTCGTACGTGCATTTTTTTTAATATTTAAAATAATTTGATCACAATTGCAGTTATTTTTTAATGTTTAGGAATTAATTTAATTAATTAATTTAAGTTTTTTGTAAATTCGATGAAGTTCTTGAGAAATTGAGAAAAATATGTGGAATATTTTTTATTTTTAATATTATTATTATTTTTTTTTTTTATAGATTTAAGTGAAGATCAGGTTTATATGAGGGCTATGACTAAGAATTAACTTAAAGAATTTATTTCCGATTACTGATTAATGACTGAAATAAATACACATAAACTAAATGTGATCATTTGGATCTTATGGCTAGTTAAAGCAATCTCATGGAAGTCATTTATATGAAGGGTAGGTCTGAACATGCTCCATTTTTTTTTTTTACCACTTAACCGCGTTTGTCCTATGGCAGATTAAAGCTTATGTACCAAATTTTATTAATATTAATTTTATTGATTTCACTACAAGGTTATCATGGACATACAGACGGACAGACAGACAGATGGACAGGAAGACGCACGAACGGACATTGCTTAATCGACTTATGAAATAATTCGAGTCGATCGGTATAATAAAAAATGGGTCTAGGTCAAATATTGTAATATCCTGGTATGTATATGTATTATATCCTGGTGGTATAACTGATAATTTCAAGAGCCTATTATTCCGTTTTTGGTGAAAACTAGTTGTTAGTGTCCATTCCACAAGTGATATAAATTGCAAAGCAAACAAATGAGTTTTAAGTTTTTTTATTTTACAAAAATATTCAAAATAATTAATTTATTATAAATCTTCTTCACATCTCATTAAGTATTGCCAAGATTTGGAAATGCAACGACCAACGACCAACATGATTAAGAAAAAATATTATTTATATTTTTTGAACAAAACTCGGTAACTATGAAAAATACCACTATACAAGGGCTAATCAATAAGTCGCTACGTTTTAAACTTTCCTCGTAGTTAAATAAAAATCAACACTGCTCCCTGTAAATACGAGGAGGTCAAGCGTTTTTCCAATTTTTGTTATTCCTTCCGTTTGTTTCTTCATTGGACCCATATCTCTTACCGCCGCGCCATTTCTTCAGATTTCGAAACAGAAAATAGTCGTAGGGGTCTAAATCTCGAAAATATGCTGGATGGGGTGATGGGGTATCAGTTCGTAGGCCAACTCATGGATTTTTGCCATGACAAATCTGGTCGCCTTTTCGACAAATCAAAGTCGAATCTGTGAATAATATTCGCCGGTGATCCATTTATCATTTTCACTTTGAACTTAGTGGTCTACAGACCCACCTTGGCCCTCTTTGGTGGACGTTTGCCTGGACCAGACCACTGTTTTGACTGTTCCTTGATATCTGGTGTGTTGCGATAGATCCATGTTTCGTCCATGGTTGCTCCTTTGTTGTGCAGTTAAACTTCGCCGAACACTCATTTGAAGTGGTCTCACGGTTGGGCTTATAGTCGAATGTGAGTAATCGCGGCACCCATCGCGCTAATAGCTTTTTCATGTCCAAATATACATGTTAAATGTGATGTTCCCGCACCTAACGCACGTTCATTATCATTCCATGGATTTTATCAATGATTTCTGTCGTGACTAGTTCTTTTGGGCAAGGTGAATATATGTGCTGGTACGACCACAGTAGAATTCAATAAACCACTTCTTAATGATTGAAGTTGATGGTGCAGTCCCCCTCCATAGTATTTATCAAGCCTCTCCTTGGTTTCAATGATGGTTTCGAAAAAAGAAAAAATGTTTTAGAGCACTCCATTTTTTCAAACATTCTCGTGATTACCTGCTCTCAATGGATTTCAAACACAAACTAAATGACTCAGTTTACTCAAAATTTTACAATAGTGTATTTAAAAATATGACATTTTCACGGCTTTATTGAGCCGCCCTCGTATATGTAGAAATTAGTGGAGATATTAAACCAAGTCACAATGATTCGTGAATTGATATGAGGTACTGAAGTCTACAAAATGAATTCGCGGCTTAATAACGCTAGACTAACTAAAATGATTCAAAAATTTAACTGCAAATATCAAAGGATTTCCGAACTCCAAATGAATACAAAAAAACTTATATCGATCCTACAAATGAATTCGCTGCTTTATGGCATTAAGTTCTTAGAGTTATTTTAATCAAAAAATCTAATTCACTGCTTTAAATGTTAAAAAAGAATTTCGTCATGAATTCAATATTTACAAAAATCAGGACGATAATAACCAAAATCACCTCAATTTCACGTTGCACTGTGGCTAAAATTTTGACTTCATTGGCCAAAAGTTAAATTTTTTTGTCACCCATTTTTCAAATTTTAACGCCATTTTGTAGCCAATATATCCAAATTAATGTAGCCAAAAAATTAGGTTAAACTATTGCTAATTGTGGACGTGGCATGCTGTCAAACTCAACTGTTTTTTAATTTCAGAATAAGGTGATTTTTTGTTTTTTTTTTTTTTTTTTTTTTTATCAAAAATAAATGGTTACTACTCGCAAGTAGACAACGACTTGCGGTCTTCTTTACAAGGTTGGTAGGATTGCAGTCTTTAGTTGTTGTGATCACAACCCTACCGTTTAATTTTAGGGGTGTTCCGAAATATTTATTAAACATTTGTGTCAAATTTCAACTTTAGTGGAATAGAACTCCTAGGGAACAAAAGGAAACAAGAAACGTATACCACCCAGAGAAAGGTGAGTGTCCTCTTTAATCCTATATACTACTTTTGCATCCGTGACGACCCGCGTGTAGAATACTTTTTTAATTTTGATGAAATTACTCAAAAAATTTCAAGTTACGGTAATTTAAACAGCCCTATAAGTATACAATACAAGTATACCGATTGACTCAGAATCACTTCTTGAGTCGATTTAGCAATGTCCGGCCGTCCGTCCGTCTGTGTGTCCATTAGGGTAATAACTTTTTGCAATTTTTGCAAATATTAAATTCTTCATCGCAGAGCCGTATAGACCATGAAAAAATATTAAGAAATGATGTACTAATTTTTCGCGATCGTTAAAAAAGTTCACGCACCAAATGCGATGAAGTTTTGAATTTTAGTCTTTCTTTTAAGTATAAAAAAGTAACATTTAATTGCAAAGTGTTTTTAATATTTTCTTATAATTTCAATAACATAAAAAAATCGCACCATTTGGATGGAGGGCGCAAATAATCGTGATATTATGACGCACTCTAGTGATAGGTAATCATAAGACAGTGATAATTTTCAATAATTTACGATTATGAGGGAGTTTTTTACGCATTCGGTGCGTGAACTTTTTTCACCAAAATGGCCTCAAAAAATGATTTTTATTATCAGTGCAACATTACCCCCAGCGTGGTGCGATGAAGAAATTTTGTCAAAAAAAAGTTATTACCCTAGTGTCAATGTAAACCTTGTAATCAAACTACAGGTCGCAAATATGAATATATTTTGATGAAATTTGGTACATACGCTTTATCGCCATAGGATGAACGCTATTGAAATTGGTGAGAATCGGTCCACGTTCAGACATAATCCCCATACAAATGACACCTATGAAATCGACATAAATTGCCATAAGATCCAAATTATCATATACATACATAGATCTCCGTCAAATTGAGTTTGTATATGTGTATTACATCCATTAATCAGTAGTCCAAAAATGATCCCTATGGGACAACACCTAGTCATAGGGCCCATATAGAGCTGCTTCCCGATCTTCACTTAAATCTATCAAAAAAAACAAAAAATATTGCACAGATTTTTCTCAAATTTGGTTTGTATATAGTTTTTGAAGATAAAAGTGACTACCAAATATGATCAGGATCGGTCCATTTTTCGACCTAGTCCCACAAATTACAGAGTTTTTGCCAATGAAAAACAATTTTCAGCCACTGTGCGTTGTTCGAGTACATATTTATACCCTATACCACTATGTGGTTTGGGTATAATGACTTTGTGCTGCTGTTTGTAACAACCAAAAATATTTGACCTAGACCCATCTTTAATTATACCGATCGAATCAGAATCACTTTCTGAGTTGATTTAACAATGTCCGTCCGTCCGTCCGTCCGTCCGTCCGTCCGTCCGTCCGTCTGTGTGTCCATGTAAAGCTTGTAATCAAACTGCAGGTCGCAAATATGAATATATTTTGATGAAATTTGGTATATAAGCTTTTATCGGCCATGGGATGAACGCTATTGAAATTGGTGAGAATCGGTCCATGTTCAGACCTAGCCCCCATACAAATTACCCATATGAAATCGACATAAATTGCCATAAGATCCAAATTGTCATATAGATATTACTCAAATTGGGTTTTTATGCGTTCATTACATCCACTAATGAGTAGTCCAAAAATGATCCCTTTGACCCCATATAGAGCTGCTTCCCGATCTTCACTTATATCTATTAAAAAACAAAAATATTGAACTGATTCTTCTCAAATTTTGTTTGTACATATTTTTGCAAAATACAAGAGACTTTACCAAACATGATCAGGATCGGTCCATTTTTGGACCTAGTCCCTTTATAGATATAGCATCCGATATGAATTTTTTCATATCTGCAGCCAAAAAAATTAATAAAAATCCCACTCAAATTTGGTTTTTGCTTATTTTCAATGTCCAGTTAGTTGGGCCTAAGAGATAGGGTTTCTAAACGCATGGTATAGGGTATCGTATAGTCGGTCTAGACCGACTATAATTTTCTTACTTGTTTTAGTTTCAGATTGTTAATGACCTCAAGCTAGCATTTTTGAATTATTGTATTATCCTGTCGTTGAATAGTTTGGGGCCTGCCTCCAAATTTGTTGAGTCGTCACCGCACCTCTGTCTCGATATTTCTTGATAATGTTTAGAAATACGGATTTATTCATATTTCTCACAAATTTTCTTTTGCGTAATACCAACAGCAAAATGATCTAATATTCTGGTTTTTAACTTTTCACAAAACTTTATTCTGGTCATTATTTTATAATAATTAATTATAAGATTAAAACATTGACAAATACAATTGTGTGTAGAAAACAGTTGAGAGAAAACGTCAGAAACTATAAATATTTAAATAACGGTTAAGGTTTTATACATTTCCTTTCATACCATTTTCTATTTTAAGTGTTTTAATCAACTCTGGTGCAGAAGTTTAAAAGTTTCCATTGTTTTGGCATCACTAAAAAAGTACCTACTTTTTATTAATTTTTTTTTTTTTGTATTTTTCGATAGAGAACACACCAAAGAGTGAATTCTTAAAAAAAAATTTAGAACTTAACGCGAAATTATTAAAGAACAAAATTGGCAAATTCAGAATTTTATAAAAATTTCCAATGTTCCCACTTTATGCAAGACCGAATTTCCATACAAAAGGCTTTATTGTGTTTTTCCTGGGCGTTTATAATGAAAACTGTATTCAAGAACTCGAAAGATTCGTCAAAAATGCCATAAAATGAAAAAAATAGTTTTTTGGCTAGACTTAACGTCATCCCACTACGCCAAAGCTACCATGAAAAATTTAAACTGCAGAAAAATCTAATTAGCGCCGAAAGTTAACCCAACAAACGTTCCCCAACTGAGACCGATAGAACCTTTTTGGACAAACTTAAAGAGAAGAGCGTATAGAAAGGGATGCCGAGCAAAAAATATAGATTGCCTCAATCAGAAACTAGTCGGTCTAGACCGACTATACGATACCCTATACCATGCGTTTAGAGACCCTATCTCTCAGGCCCAACTAACTGGATATAGAAAATAAGCGTAAACCAAATTTGAGTGGGATTTTTATTAATTTTTTTGGCTGCACATATGAAAAAGTTCATATCGGATGCTATATCTATATGGGTACTAGGCCCAAAAATGGACCGACCCTGACCATGTTTGGTAAAGTCTGTTGAATTTTGCAAAAATATATACAAACAAAATTTGAAAAGAATCCGTGCAATATTTTTGTTTTTTTGATAGATTTAAGTGAAGATCGGGAAGCAGCTCTATATGGGGCCTATGACTAAGAGTTGTCCCATAGGGATCATTTTTGGACTACTGAATAATGGATGTAATAAACACATACAAACCCAATTTGACTAAGATTTATATGATAATTTTGATCTTATGGCAATTTATGTTGATTTCATAGGGGTCATTTGTATGGGGGCTAGGTCTGAACATGGACCGATTCTCACCAATTTCACTAGCGTTCATCATATGGCCGCTAAAAGCTTATGTACCAAATTTCATCAAAATATATTCATATTTGTGACCTGCAGTTTGATTACAAGCTTTACGTGGACACACAGACGGACGGACGGACATCGTTAAATCGAATCAGATAGTGATTCTGATTCGATCGGTATAATAAAAGATGGGTCTATGTCAAATATTTTTGGTAGTTACAAACAGCAGCACAAAGTCATTATACCCAAACCACATAGTGGTATAGGGTATAAAGAGCTAAAAACCATAGGTATAAGCGGAATTCAGAGATCCATGGTTAAAGTACAAAAAATATGAAGACAAACCGTTATGGGGTAATTTTTTTTTTTTTTTTTGTAAATTTATTCTAATCTTATATATAATACATAAATAAAAAATATTTAATATTTGGCGTTTTTCCTTATTTTTTTTTTTTAAGCAAAAATTATTTTGAAAAAACCTGCTGTAAAGTTTGCTTTTTAGCACTTAAGCTATTTTTGCGGTCATGGCTAGTTGTGGATGTTTATCAGAAAATCTTAATATCTGTGGTCACAAGCAATAACCGCCTAACTCGAAAATCATGCTTTTGAGAAAAATAGCTTTTTATATAAATGTAATAGCGCTTCATTACGACTTAGGTCAGAATATTTGTATTAATATCTTTTTAAAAAGCAGTGTTAGAGAAATGGGGAGGATTTCACGTAAATATAAAGATTTTATAGTAGAATATGATAGTATACATAACTCAAGTCGGCGAAAATCATTCTTTCGAGAAAAATAACTGTTTATATAAATGTAATGGGGCTTTGTTACGACTTAGGTCAGTATGTTTTCATTAATAACTTTTTAACAAAAAGTGTTAGAGAAATGCGGATTCCACGTAAATATAAAGAGTTTTTAGTAGAATACGACAGCATACATAACTCAAATCGTTCTTAAGTCGACTTAGGCGGTTATCGCTTGTGACCACAGATATGTTGGAAAAGGTCATCTGAATATGACTTTTTTTTGTAATAACAAGTTTTTAGAATATTATATTAAATATTAAATGCTCTAGTTAAAAATTTATATATTCTTTTCGAGGATCGAAAGAGCAAAGCACTCAAATCCTGAATTTTGAAGATTTGTCCTTGAATGTCTAAAAGATAAGCTAATGTGCACAGAAATAGCCCACAAAATGTATATTCCAGAAAGAAAGTATATAACGTTAACAACACTATGAAAAATTAATACCACAGATATTATTTAAAAAAAAAAGCGTAGAAAGACGACCGAGAGAACCGACCATGACCATGCTTTAGTTCGAATGTGCAAGGCGGATCCCAGAATTAGGGAACAAATTCAGGATACATTTTACATTAATTTATCCACAAGCACAATTAATAACAGATTACGTGACAATAATTTCTTTGGGCACATTGCCAAATAAAAACCACACGTGTCTAAAAAGAATAGAACGAAACGTTCAAAGTTAAGTCGCTTTGGATCAGATGGGAAAAAGTTCTTGAGACGTAATCCAAACACACAATTTGATCCTACACACACATTAAAATGGAAAAACATAGGAGAGAATGTGTATTAGTCTGCGAAAGTTCAAATAGTATAGTTATGATGCCTTATGTAAACAAAAAAAAAAAAAAAAATGCCTCTTAAATAGAAGTTGATACAAGATAACGATCCTGAACATACTGCAAAGTCTGTACAAAAATGATTCAGTGACAAATAAAGAAAATTTGAAACGAAAATATAAAAGGGTCTAAATAATAGTGAAAAGAAAAAAAATATGTTTTTTAATCAAGGTTCAGAAAATACACACATGAAACACACAATGTTCTGTTCAAAAGCAGCCAACACATATCTTTATTTTCCTATCAATTATGTGCGTTTCTAAATTTTCTACGATGCCCAACACAACCATGACTGTGTTCGTTTTAATATTTCGTTATTTACACGAACATTTTTGTATCACATACTTTTTGTTTCAATCACACATAAAGCACACATTTTTGAGTGTTGCTTTATTTGAAGTTCATGTTCTGGTACGTGTACTGAAAAAAAACACAGAACATGTACAATAAACAGGTTCGAGTTCAGTTATATTTTAAGTCATGTTGTGGCTCGTGTAGTAAGAAAAAACAGAACATGTACAATAAACAGGTTCGAGTTCAATTATATTTTAAGTCGTGTTTTAAGTCGTGTTTAAAATATAACTGAACTCGAACCTGTTTATTGTACATGTTCTGTTTTTTCTCACTACACGAGCCACAACACGACTTAAAATATAACTGAACTCGAACCTGTTTATTGTACATGTTCTGTGTTTTTTTTCAGTACACGTACCAGAACATGAACTTCAAATAAAGCAACACTCAAAAATGTGTGCTTTATGTGTGATTGAAACAAAAAGTATGTGATACAAAAATGTTCGTGTAAATAACGAAATATTAAAACGAACACAGTCATGATTGTGTTGGGAACCGTAGAAAATTTAGAAATGCACATAATTGATATGAAGATAAAAATATGTGTGTGTTGGTCTAAATTATGTTTGTTTACATATATGTACGAGTTTTTTATTCAGTGTGTGTTTTTTTCTGAACTCTGGTTTTAATATATATTTTTTTGTGTGTAAAACGTGCTATTTAAAGTGTCGCCACTGTATATACTTTTTTTTATTTATTGGAATATAAATAAATTTTGAAGAAAATCGAAATGAAAATTGTCGTTCTTCGTATTTTTTTCCAACAATGTTGAACTTGGTCTGATAGGGGTTATTCGTACGGGAGCTACATCTGAAAATGCACCGATTTTCATCAATTTCAATAGCGTTCGTACTATGATCGATAATAGCTTATGTACTAAATTTCATCAAAATATATTTATATTTGCGAGCTGTAATTTGATTACAATGTTTACATGGACACAGACAGACAGACGGACGGACGGACGTAGCTAAATCGACTAAGCACAAACTCATTATACCCTCATCACATAGTGGTATATTTATAAAAAATCTTCTCCTTTGGAGTTATCTGAAACGGTCATAGCTCGATATAAGAGTTTATCTATTAGAAAATATTAATATGTTGGAAAAGGTCATCTGAATATGACTTTTATCTATAACAAGTTTTTTGAATCTTAAAAAATCTTATTAATGAAAATGGTAACAAATTAAAAAATTCCTTAATATTTTGCTAAAAGTTAATTTATTTATGAATGAATTTAATTCCAACCTCTTAATTATCAATTTATAAAATTTGCTACGATACCTTTAAACAAAATACCTGTTTATATTATAAATAAAGACAGAATACATAAATATAAATAAATAATATATAGTGAGGATAAAAGAGTATACTAAACTTTAGGTTTATGTAAATATGTCTGTATTTAAAAGTATACGATCAACCATATGATCGCTGGCAAGTGGGCAAAGACAGAAGACGGCGGCGATAATATGGATATAATTAGAATTTAAAATTAGATTTTAAAGTATTTTATAACAATTGTGATCTTTTTCGTAAAGCCAAAAATGTCAAGAGTTTAATAAAAAGAAATACGATCTCTTTTTTTTTGCATAACACAGTTTATTTTTAAAATTATACTTACTAATACATGATTTGAAGACTAGTTTTAAGTTGAGCAGAATGAAATGAATAACAAAAAAGTAAAGAAAAACTTTATGAAATCAAAACACCATGAAAAAACCACAGCAAATGCAATTTGTACTTGTAACACAAAATATTTATATATAAATGATTAGAAAACCCAGCAATTTTTTATACAATCATTTTTTATTGACACACTTTTTTGCGCAAGATAATCATCTCAAACACAAATCATTTATTGGCCGAAAAAAAAAAGAAATTTTTCCACACGTAAATCCGTAAAAAAAAATATATATACATATAATTTACTTGACTTGTAAATATAGAAATCACTGTAGTTTATTAAAAATTATAAAATTCCGTAAACTTATGTAGTTGCAACGTCTTCTAAACTTATTAATTTATGAATTTAAACAGAAAAAAAAACACATAAATTAAACTGATATAAATAGCGAAAATTTAAATTAAAAAAATACCGGCCACACGTTTTAACTTTTGTGTTTACCGTGGGCTGTTTAGGAACGCACTGATGTAGTTAAACGCATATTATTTGCGCTCGCTAAAAATTACAATCAAATGCATAAAGTTTAATGATCATTAAAGCATGTAAATGGCAATGGCTCTCTTTTTTCTCGCTCCCTCTCTAACTCAAAACAAAGTTGCCATCACTTATAAAATATACAAAAATCATAAATATTTTAAAGCCCTTTGGGGTAATGTAAAGAAAAAACTTGGGCATTTATTTAGATCTTTTAACTTTAAATTTCCTAATTTTAAGAGCATAAACATAAATTGATATTAAATGGGATAACGTAATAAAATTATTGAATATTTGAGGCAAAAAAATAGAAAATCTAGTTTTTGGTACCTCATTACCATTTTAATCGAATATTTTTTTTTAGAATCGAAGGGGTTTCTAAGGTTAAGAAGAAAAAAAGTTGTATAGTGTTCTTACTAGTCTTTCGGAAAATGTTTCGTTTTTATACCCTATACCACTATGTGGTGATGTTTCTAACTATCAAAAATATTTTACCTAGATCCACGCTTAGCCATATCCCCAATATAAAGCTGCTCCATATCTTCACTTAAATCTATCAATATGCAAAATTATTGCACAGATTTTTCTCATATTTGGTTTGTATGTTTTTGCAAAAAAAAAAAATAAAAGAATAAGTGACTTTACCAAATGTGGTCAAAGAATCCGTCCTTTTTATGACCCAGTCCCCATATAAATATAGCTGCAGGCAAAAAATAAATTACGTTTATGCTTATAGTCTCTAAACGCATGGTATGGGATATCGTATAGTCGTCCCTTTAAGCCAACTAGAATTGTCCTACTTGTTTATAATTTTATGTTTGATTTTTACATTTGCTCGAAAGATAAAAAAATAACATTTATTTCTGCTCAAAAAATTATAAATAGTCAATCATTTTCTGAAAGACTAGTTCACAAGGATCAAAATTGTATACTTGAATCAGTTAGACGTTATTTACTTCTACATGCCTTTTTTGTTAAAAATATTTCAAAATATCTGTTAATTTCGGTGCCTGATTTTAATTGAATAATTTTTTTTAGGATCTAAGTTTCTTTTAAAAGGTTTGAAAATAAAATAAACCTTCAAGATATTTGAACATACACTTAGCAGGAAAACTTTGCGTGCAAGCCCAATCAAAACTTAAAGGTTTTAGTTTAAATTCCTATTGTTCTTGTAATATTTTCAGTATCTTTCCATATTTTAGAAAAAAAATACGAATTAAAAAACAAAATTCCGCTTTAAATTTGACAAGAAAAAGTATGAGTACAAATGTGAGATATGGGAATCACAGGTTAAAAATTATGTTTTGCATGGTACTTACAAGCGAGAAATTGTGCTAGTGAGTTGAAGCCATTCTATATATTTTGTGTTAATAACGTTTTTTTACCTCAAACTTTCCGCAAAATTGGTGAAATAGTGGGATATAGTGAAATATACAGAGGGTGGTCGCAGATTTTAATTCCACAGGCTCCGTCCTCTGTAAGCATCCCTCCGGACGACTATCTAAATGAACTCATCGCGAAAACATTACATCCTAAAAATGGTGAAGCGCAATCCTCGGATTACTGCAGCCAAAATTAAAGGAAACCTTAAAAAAATTTTGTGAAGAAATTCACGAACATACACTTCGGAAAATTGTGAAGAAGGCAGAATACCATAGCCGCGTTGCACGTAGGAAAGTATTTCGAAAGTAAATTAAAAGAAGCGCATGAATTTTGGTTTAAAAAAAATTGTTTCGAGTTCAGGGAGCAAGATCTTTTTGGTGAAATTTCTGCCTATTTGGTATCAAAGGACGATAGCTCGCGTGGCGAAAAACGGTACGGCGCTTGATAAGAATCTTTTAATACCGGCAGTGAAACACGGTGGTGGTGGTGTTATGGTCTGGTGTTGTATGGCCGCCAATGGAGTGGGTAATTTGGTTTTCACCGAATCGATTATGGACCAAAGATTTTAAATAGAGATTTTGAAATCCAATCCAAAGCGCTCTTTTGGTGTAAAATCAATGGAAATTCCATATTTTAATAAATTATTGAAAGAAGGACAGACAGGACAGACTCAACCAGGAGCCATAATTATACTTTATTCTGGTAAATACAAAAATAATTTCGATTAAAAAATTGCGACGTGGAATCGACGATTAGACCCCAATACAACAAATATAAATTGTTAAAAAGGACTGAGATCGGGAAAGCTGAATATACGAAAAAAGTTGATTTGAAGTAATTTTTAAATACTAAGAATATGAAATTTGTTGTGTAAATGAGTTATTTTACTTTTGATGGCATTCTCTTTGTTAGGGATTTTATCGTGTTATTTGTGACCTTCATACTGTAAATGTATGTCTTCAACAAAAAAAAAGTTGGGACATTATTGCAAGTTGGTTTGTATTTGACCAAAAGACCAGTATAGTTCAATGGGTCTGAGTTCAGAACAAAGAAAAAACAAGCCGATGTAGGATAGACCAAAAAATGGATATTTCGTACTGTATTAAGACTGGAAGTTACCTCTTTTCTAGGCACTCTTTGATGGATGATATTTATCCGGTTGTGACAAATGAGCTACAGATTTGTCCACTAGTGCAAATTACCGGCAAAACTAAGAATTTATAAGAAAACTTATTTTCGTTTTGGGACTAAACAAATATTTCGTCTACATTTCTTTTATCATCAGGAATATAAAATTCTGACGAGCTGGAAAAAAAAATCAAGTAGGTTTAATTACACGTCGCACATATTTTCTTATAAAATATGAAAGGCGTTTTTTAGGTAGATCGTTTTCTTCTTACGAATTTCAAACCTGCATATGGCGCACCCTATAAGTCGTCTGAAGTCCTAAACTCAATTCCTTCTCTCACAAAAAAAAAAAAAAATAGGGAACAATTTGTTCTAAAAGCATCTTTTCTAATAGAGATGATACGATCATTGTACATTTAAATCTATTTCCATTTCCTTTTCCACAGAATTTCTATAACAGAAAATCCTACAAAAGATTTTTCAAATCATCTGGCAATCTTATAAAAAGGATTTTTTATTTTTTAATTAGCTACTCTACACATGCCTTTTAGGCATTTAAAGAAAAAGTCCTTTTGGTACTAACAAGAAAACAATCCTTAAATTATGTAAATTGAACGAACCAAAGCTTCAAATTAGAAGAACCGATATTGTTTTAGGAATTACGCTGAATTGAAGTTCCTGTAAAACCGACCCACTTTCAAGTGTTTGAAATGTCGAATAAATTTTATATTTACTAGCAGATTCCAGCCCTCGAAATTCGAGTGCAAATTCTAGGAAATTTTATTTTTTTCATAAAATAAAGACCCGAAAGGTATGTTAATCAATATAGCCAATTCACAAATCAACACAAAAAACAAACTCATTTTTATTACAAACACATTAACAAATTTAATAAACACACACACGGCATTTAAATACAAACTTTAAATACAATTTACTCAAAATAAAGGAAAAAATTTAAAAATCTGTAAATCTGCAAAACGGCTAAAAAGAAATACCTTTCAAATAATATACGTTTGGTCAAAATCGGAATAAAACGGTAGAACAAAACATCGGTTACAAGAAATCGCCTAGCCTATTAATATTATAGATGTGTCAAAAATGTAATAAACATCAAAAACTATTAATGTATAATATACATATTTTAAAAATCTATCTGTATTTTAAAAATCTATACTTTTTTTCAGAATTTTATTTTTTACCACAAACTAAGTAGTCACCGTTAAGTACAGTCTATTTCTTTTATTTTAAATCATAACAACTTTAAATTATTTTTTGAAAAAAGTACAATCTGCAATATGTATTTCAAAAATCTATATGTCCACACATGATTCAAGTTCTCTTACAGCAAAAAGGTTTATGGCAACCCTCTTTTGTGATTTTTTTTCTCAGTTCGGGTGTTGCCACTTTATGTTATTAAATATATCGCGTTTCAGTTATTTGAGTTGTTGATTAGTAATTAATGTGTAATTTGATATTTGTATAGTTTTCGATTCATTTATTTCTTTAGATGTAATATTATTAAAACATTTTTTATGTCACATGAAAATCACACAAACATTCGTTGATCATTATGGAAACTGACTGTAAGTCTTTAATTTAAATCAACTATCTTTAGCAACTGTTTGCGCACAAAAAAAAAAACTATAGTATAATTGAGTACTTAATTAAAAATATTAAATTTGTTTAGTCTATACATTATCAATATGTAATAATTACACAGTGTAACACATAAAATGCAAACTCCTCGTATGCGGTTTTCAATGACTTCAAAAATGTTGCACTGTGTTATTTTACTTTAAAATGGTTCCTGAAGGAAAACTGCGGGAAAAAATTTTAGTTTCTATAATAAAAATCCAAAACGGGATATTAACACATTCGCTTATGAGGAAAAAGTTTGTATATAAGAGGTTTTCCCGAGTTATTAAAATTATATCGAACGTCCTACTTTTAAAACAAGCCTGGGAAGTGGCCGAAAAAAGGGTAATAGTGAACTTAACAAGATTAGAAAATAATGCCATTTGTTATGAAAAATCTAAATATTTCGCCCGTTGTGTACATTAAAGAATGCTTCCAAAAGAGACTACTTCCATTCCTTATTACAGTAAATCAACTATTAATTGGTAGAAATTAATAACATCTATTTCGTACCAAGAGATGCGAATTCACACAACTACGCAGAACTAAGGCCCGTACAAAAATATTGGTCTCTCGCAATAAGAATGATGGATAGCACAAAGCAAGTCACCAACAATACCACACTTTTAGCTCGGAAATGGTCTGTGACCATTTCACTGAAAGTACTATAAAAGCGATATGGGTGGTATTACAAAACAATTTTGTAAAAAAAAATATACATATACATATATACATATATACATACATATATAAAATGTTAATTTAAACAAAATTTCCGTCAATTAACTGTAATTATTATTAAAACTATTGCGTTTTTATGTTTAAATTTCTATGTGCGTAATTGTTTTAACTTAACAGATTTCAGAGAATAAACACAAACAGATCGTTGCGGTGCTTTTCAAATTTACTTGTATAACGTCGCAGAACGTCACTGCTCTAAAATAAAATTAATTTTATTATCATTGACGAGTTTCTCATTATCTCATTTTTCAATTGTCATTCTCTCTCTAATGTAGCCATATTTTTACAAATTTGCGAATACCAATTTTGATATTTATGAAAGTTATTGATAAATATATTTCGAAAATAAAAAGTAACTTTAATGTAATTTAATGTTATTTATTCAAATGCACTTAACCCAAATAGATATTAACGTAAAAAGTATAGAAATTTATTTTTTAACCAAAAAAAAAAAAAAAATATATACATAAAATGTAAACAATTAGGGTATGTTTTCGCAACGGGAAATTATCTCGCACCGGTCTGATTGTGTCTATACTCTTCTTTCTCGTCCTTGAACATTTTAAATTTGTTTTTATTTCTTTTAGGAATCGAACTTAAGTTACAATTGAGAGCATATTGACGAAAGTTGCTTTAAACACAAAGAACTGAAATATCAAAGTGATATCTCTAAAATTTAGACACCAAGAACTGATTACTCTTTATGGCAAGCTACAAAAAATTGTAAGTAATGCAAAATGGAAAGAAAAAGGGAACTTATTTTTTCTGGACATTTTTATAATCTTTTTTACTTAATCGATGATAATTTGACTTATATCCATTTTATTTACAAATCACAAACAAATTACACCAGTTTGCATTAATAATTTGTATGCCAATTTTTGTTTACATGTTGTAGCTGCTAGTCTGACCATATTAAAAAATAAATAAATCCTACTTGAAAAAGAAGAAAAATTAACAAAAAAAAAAAAAAAATAAAAAAAACTATTTTAAAGAAAATTACATAATTAAAAATAGATTTGATTTAACTTATATGCTATAAATAAAAAACAAAAAGTAACCTTGAAGTTAAAAATAACTTTATTTACTAAAACATTTAAAAAACTAAAAAGAAATTGGGTCACTTTTCACCAAGTCATTCTTCGTTCATCGGCATAAGAAATAGAAATAAACATAACGCAGAGCAGAGTTCGTCAATCACTAAGTATTTCTTGTACACAAATGTCTTTTATTTTCGAAGGCGAAAATTCTGAACGAAAAATTCGTCGTTCCAGTTTTAGTTTTATAATTTTAATAATTATTGTTAATTCACTAAATGAAGATCCAATATGTAATGAATGAATTAATGAATAATAACAAAAAAAAATCTAAGCATTTTTCCTTTTTTTTTTTTTTGTATAAAAAAAACAGAAAAGAAATCCTCTTAATTGTAAGGATTTTTTATTTAAAAATTCTTTTAAATTTGGGAACTTATTTATATTTAACACATATTATGTTTTCAGTAGAGTTTATATTGAAACTAAAGATTGGCAGATTCTAAGTGATTTTTCTTGTACAAACTGTTTTATAAAGCTTTTGTATAAAAATTCCTGTATTCTGGAAAGTTCAGAAAATGTCCATATTATTATTAGATTCTCATAAATTTGTATGGTCCTGGTGAAATAAAAAAGCTCAAGTAATGTGCAAATTTATATGAAACATGACTAAATCCATGTTTATTTTTTAAATTTATATTGCGGCAACTCTGGTATCAATTTAAAATAAATTGTTAAAATAATAGCTCATTTTTCCTCTCATTTTAGTGTTTGAATATATGTAATGTATATATTAAGAAAAATGTCTGGATATTTTCTTGAGACATTGAGGGGTGGCATTATTAGCAAAATAGTAATTGATCATTATATTGTGGGTAAAATGTGATTCAGAGTCATCAAAAAAATTACAATGTAAAGTTTTACTATTAATAAATTTGCAGAAACAGAATCTTCCAGAAGAAATCAACCGAATCTGATGTTTTTTTTTTCTATGTTCTTAAAATGCATTTAAAAACTGAAATATTTTAAATATTTTCTAATATTTTGTATAATTTTTAAGCCGCAATCACTTACACGTCCCAAAAGACAATAAAAAAAAATTATAAAAAATTATGTGAATTGCAAATTTTATGATTTAACAACTTGAAATTTCAATAAATCATTTTAAAACATGGAAAAAATCCATAAAACACAATACTTTGCTCTGAACAGCAGAAAGTTGTTGAATATTATATATATGTTCAGAATGTTGTTAAAAAAAATCCAAACAAAAATATATGTACAATATATTGTGAAGCAGCAGCAGCTGCTGCTAGAATTTGATAAGTATGAGTGTGTAAAATATAAATCCTTTTAATGCCGCCACAATATAGTTTATTTTAATGTTTTTACCAGACCACCGACTTTAACTGATTGCAATAATTCTCGTACAAGTTTTGCCGTTGTATTTTTATATAAAAACAAACCGCTTCAAGTAAAATTTTATGACATTGTTGCGATTTCGGTTGGAATGAGGAGATGGTTGCTTGACTGGTGACTAAAGGAATTTGTTGTAAAATATCATGTAAAATGATAATAAAACATATGTTTGTGTTGGGTTGTCTGCCTATATACAATATTTACATATATTTAAATATAAATGTATATACAGTCTGAGACATTCGTTTGCACGCACAGCAAATAATTTAATAAAATTGATCTCTCTCATTTGCTCATTATTAATATTAGAATTTTTGTGTTTGGATTTTTGTTTACATAGTATATTAAATTACAAAAAAAAAAAAAAAAAAAAAAAAAAAAAAAAAAAACGGTTTCCTTAATAGAAAATATACGTACATTCTTCTGTGAAATTGTTTCCTTATTTAGTGAGGCATTAGTTTGCACGCAGAGACAAAAAACAATCATTTTTGCTGAACAATTTTTAAAAAATTTAATGAGCGCTACATAAATATATTTTTGTAGGAAATGGGTTCCGGAAACAACCTTAATGAAACGGGGAAGAATTCAATTGATACAGTGTTCTGATGCTGAATGATGAGGAATGCATTTTTCAACAAGATAAAGCTCAACCCACATTTCTAAACAAAGTTAGGATCGGTTTTCTGCGAAAGATATTAAATTACTCCGATGGCCAACTTGTAAGTTCAGATTGCAATCCTATAGCAAACTTATGGGGAATTTTCGCAACCAAGGTCTATGAACATGGAACGCAGTTTTCGACAGTTAATGAGCTTACATATACTATTAAAGATTGCTGGTCGGAAATTGATATTTAAACACTCCAAAAATGAATAGACTCAATGCCTAATCGAATTTATTCTGTTATTAGAAATAATGGAAGTCATACAAAAAGTTAATTAAGAAAGAAAATTTATTTTTTGTAAGTAATTTTTAAGTTTTTTGTAATTGAAGTTAAGAAAAAAAGTAAAATCTATTTTAATGTTGATACATCTATAATATTAATAGGCTTGGCGATTTCTTGTGACCGCTGTTTTGTTCTACCGTTTTATCCCGATTTTGACCAAACGTATATTATTTGAAAGGTATTTCCTTTTATCCGTTTTGCAGATTTACAGATTTTTAAATTTTTGCCTTTATTTTCAGTAAATTGCATTTAAAGTTGCTACTAACACATACAGTTACCGACAATACAATAGAATCAGTACCAAATTCAAAGTTAAAATCAAAATTTTGACCCAAACACTTTAAAAACTGTAGTTTTTGTAATCAGTTATTATAGTCGTAAATCTTAGCTTCAATTACTATTAAATATAATTGGAAAAAATCCGTTTGATTCCGCTAAAATTAAATTTCATGACATCACAAAATATATAGCGACAATAAATAGAATCACTTTGAAAAATAAATTCAAAAATTTGAAATTTTTATTTTATGCAAGTAGGCTTTACATTTCTTGTTCTTTTTAATTCATGTGAAATGATTTTAATATAAATTGAGAAACATTCGACTTCAATATGGGAGCGCAAGCATTGCACTGAAGAAGAAAAAAAAAATATTTAAAACTTTAAAGTCGGGACGATCTCAACGGGAAATTGCAAAATTAATTGGACGATGTCAAAAATTAGTTTTTAGTGCCTTATCTACCCGTAAGCTGCTGGGTACTACAGGAACACCAAGAAAAACAAGCAAATGGGAGGATAATTTAATTACCATAATATCGAAACGCGATCCTTTTAAGTCAGCAGGAGAAATACGGAAGGAAGTTGGTTGCAGGGTTTCTACTAGAACTGTTCAGAGAAGGCTGGTGGATGTTGGTCTTCATGGTAGAATTTCTAGAAAAGTTCCCATGCTTACCAAAAACATATTGATGCAAGAAAAAGATTTGCAATTAATCATAAGGAATGGTGTGGCCCGGAGAACATAAAAAAGTGGCGAAATGTGTTGTGGACCGATGAATCCAAAATAAACCTGGTTGGCAGTGATGGTAAAACGTGGGTTAGGCGTCCAATAAATTCAGAACTGTCCTCGCTATACAGCAAAATCTTTCAAGCAAGGTGGTGGAAACATTATGGTCTGGGGATGTTTTTCTTCGTATGGTGTGGGTCCAATCTTTTGGATTCAAGAAAATATGGAGAAGCATCACACAACCTCGAAAATATAATGAAGCCATATGTTGAATGGAATATGCCCTTAAAATGGCAATTTCAGCAAGACAACGATCCAAAGCAAACTTCAGGTCTTGCTAAAAAATGGTTTGCAGATAACAAAATCGATGTAATGGAATGGCCCTCCCAATCTCCGGATTTAAATCCAATATAGAATCTCTGGAAAATAGTAAAGGACAAGCTGGGAGCTGGAAAATGTAAAAACAAGACAGAACTTTGGGAGAAAATACAAAAAATATGGTACTCGATTCCGCGTTCGATATGTGAGTCCTTGGTTAACTCAATGGTCAAGAAATGTGAAGCCGTGATCAAAAATAACGGTTATGCAACCAAATATTAAGAAATTTTGTTTTTTTAAATAAGTTCTGAAATTTTAAAATTTTTTCAAAATGACTGATTCTATTTATTGTCGTTTATGTTTTTAAGTTTTTTGAATTTTTTGTTGTTTTTAACATTAGAGTGTGTTATTACTTTGATTTAAGTTTTGTTAATTTTGTGTTCTTATCATTAGTAATAATATTGAAATAAATTTTTTTTTTAAGTTTCAAATGAAGATATGCAGATTTTTAACTTCAACTAAATTCATATGTATGTTGTGATTCTATTTTATTGCCGGTAACTGTACATAAAATTACACATATGCTATGTGTGTTTTATTAAATTTGTTAATGTGTTTGTTAATGAGTTTGTTATCTTCATTCACAATAATAAACCATAAAAGTGTTGGTTTGTGAATTGGATAAGTTGAAAAAAGCTTTCTAGAAATTGCACTCGAATTTCGAGCGCTGGAATCTGCTATTTATTATTCGTTAAACAAAAAATAGTTTTGTAAAAAAAAATTATAAAAACCTTTTTCTTTTTTAAAAAAATTTTAAAAAGGACGGTGCGTACAAACGGATGTCTCGCACTGTATACACTGGCGAGCAAAACTGCGTGTATTTTCAGCATATTACTACTTAGTATAGTAAATTTGGTAAATAATGAAGCGAATTTTATAAAACTTTCAACAATTACTCTTAATTCTATTATTAAAATAGTTTATTATTCAAAATAATGATAACAAAACAAAAACAAGAAAATTCGATACAACTTAAGGTAACACAACTCAAAATGGCACGAATAATCTCTGAGTTTTAAAAAAATTTCCTTTATAATTTACCATTTCACTTAAAACAAGTAAGAAAATCATAGTCGGTCCAGACCGACTATACGATACCTTATACCATGGTTTAGAGACCCTATCTCTTCGGTCCAACTAATAATTGGATATAGAAAATAAGCATAAACCAAATTTGAGTGGCATTGTTATTAATTTTTTTGGCTGCAGATACGAAAAAGTTCATATCGGGTGCTATATTTATATGGGGACTAGGTTGAAAAATGGACTGATCCTGACCATATTTGGTAGTCACTTATATTTTGAAAAAAAAATACACAAACTAAATTTGAGAAAAATCTGTGCAATATTTTTATTTTTAGATAGATTTAAGTGAAGATCGGGAAGCAGCTCTATATGGGGCCTATGACTTAGAATTGTCCTATAGGGATTATTTTTGGTTTACTGACTAATGGATATAATAAACACATACAAACCCAATTTGACTGAGATCTATATGATAATTTGGATCTTATGGAAATTTATGTCGATTTCATAGCGGTCATTTGTATGGGGACTAAGTCTGAACATGGACCGAATTTCACCAACTTCAACAGCGTTCATCCTATGGCCGATAAAAGCTTATATACCAAATTTAATTAAAATATATTCATATTTGCGACCTGTAGTTTGATTACAAGGTTTACATGGACACACAGACGAACGGACGGACATCGCTAAATCGACTCAGAATCACTTTCTTGGTATTATAAAAGATAGGTCTAGGTCAAATATTTGTGCTAGTTACAAACAGCAGCACAAAGTCATTATACCCAAACCACATAGTGGTATCTATAATATTAATAGGCTTGCCAATTTCTTGTGACCGATGTTTTGTTCTACCGTTTTATCCCGATTTTGACCAAACGTATATTACTTGAAAGGTATTTCTTTTTATCCGTTTTGCAGATTTAAAGATTTTTAAATTTTTTCCTTTATTTTGAGTAAATTGCATTTAAAGTTGCTACTAACACATGCATAAAATTACACATACGTCTTGCAAGTGCAATACTGTAACAACTCAAAATGTTACTATTTTCCGAAAACTGCTTCATTAGGCTAGAAGAGACTCGAAGAATCAAATGAACATTATAATAAATCAAAATTTTACTGTTTTCAGTGAAATTATAATACATATTCTTATATTACAATGACAAATTATACTGAACGATAAAACTTTAAACCGTAATAACTCAAAACTTATCTATTTTGAGTTGTTACAGTATTGCACTGGCAAGACAATATGCTATGTGTGATTTATTAAATTTGTTAATGTGTTTGTTAATGAGTTCGTTGTCTTCATTCACAATAATAATAAACCATAAAAGTGTTGGTTTGTAAATTGGCTAAGTTGAAAAAAAGCTTCCTAGAAATTGCACTCGAATTTCGAGCGCTGGAATCTGCTAGTAGGGTATAATTATGCTGAACATGCACTCACTTTTGCTCGCCAGCGTATATACCAGTGTATCATAATTATTAACATATCCGTTCTTTCGTTTTAAACTACACCATTTTTTTAGTACAATAAAATGTTCTTCCTATTGTAGAAAATAGTAAAAAAATAATTTAAATGAAAACAATTTGAAAAATCCGCTCTCAAAGAAAAAATTAGTTTTTAGAAATTTTAACAAATTGGAAAGATTAGTTTACTAAATAACAAAAAAAAAAGTAACCCATAAGAACCCAATTTTTATTATACTCCCTTTCTTTGTAAATTAAGTTTACCGTATCGCTTCATTCTTACTCAACAATTATAAATTCTATAGTCCAACATTTTGTTTGAAATTTTTTTTTTCAATTTTTTTTTCTCTGCAAAGTTTCAGTTCGATTGGATCATGGGAAAAGGGTTAAAAATCGATCCAAAGTAAGGGTTTTGAAGTAAAACATCAATATAAAGAACATGTTAAAATTTTAACAGAGAAGGTTAAAGTTAACATTATCTGTTAAGCACTTAACATGAGCAAACAAACATTTTTATTTAAGTAAAAAACGAAAATCTAAAAGTTTTATTAATTAAATTTATGTGGTTACTAGCTGACCCAATTCCCCATTAAATTGATTGAAAATTAATTCTAATTTATCCAATTTCCGTAAAGTAAAAAATGTCAAGAGTTGTACTATACCTTAAAGTACGTATGAACCAAATTGCAATTCTCTAGCTTAATCCATATGGCCAGGAATATTTGCCCCATCACTTCTCTTATTCAGTCCCTTATTCGAATTTCCGGAAAGTAAAAATGTTAAAAGTTTGAGCATACCTTAAGGTATCTCTATTCAAAATTTCAAGTATTTGGTTTAACCATATGGCCTGGACTTCAAGGAGGAGATTTTGCCCCGCCTTTTTACCCCGCCCAGTTGGAATTTTCGGAAAGTAAAAATGTCAAAAACTCAAGCATACCTTAGGCAGTATTAAAATTACACCAATACAGGCATTATTCTAAATTTTTTACTTCCGCCCACTCGCCCCGCTCATTTCCAGTGGTTCTATCAACCTGGTATTATGACCGTTCGAATTAGCGACCGCGAAAAATATAAAAACGACACGCATATTGACTATATTTGAAAATTTTTCGACCACCACCCCTCTTTTACCACGCCCTCGCAGAGGGGTTACGGGGGTCTAACACAAAAAAAAAACCATCCGGAGCATAACACGTACACATGGTGTTAATATAAAGTGGATAGCTTCAGTGGTTCAGCCGTGATGGTCAGACGTACATACGCACAATCATTTTTATATATTAAGATTCATAACATTTGTCACCTTCTTTTAAGGTCTGTTAAGACTAGAAAAAACCTCATAAGAATATAATTTTTCGTTAGAAGAAACATTAATTTAAGGCTTTTTTCTATAGAAAAACTCACTTAATTGGAGTACTTCTCATATAAAATAATAGGTTTTAAGGACCTGTTGTTTCTATAGAAAAATCATCTGAATTTTATGAAGTTCTACTTAATAATTTTATGAATTTTGCCAATTGAAGTTATTTTTATAGAAAAAAACAGATTTCGAAATATAAAGATTTTCTTTAGAATAACCACAGTATGTTTGTCCCAAATTCTAAGGATTTTTGTATACGTTGAACTACTCTTATCTTTTTTCTTTTTCCACCTAAAAAACTTAGAAAATTCCAGGGTTCTTCTGTAAAACAAAATCCACAATCTCAGGATTTATCTAATGGCAAAAGTCACCAAAATATTTTGGATATTCGGTTGGAAAAAGTCAGTAAAAACAAGTAAGAAAATTCTAGTCGGTCGAGACCGACTATATGATACCCTATACCATGCGTTTAGAGACCCTATCTCATAGGCCCAACTAACTGGAAATAGAAAATAAGCATAAACCAAATTTGAGTGGGATTTTTATTAATTTTTTTGGCTGCAGATATGAAAAAGTTCATATCGGATGCTATATCTATGGGGACTAGACCCAAAAATGGAACGATTCTGACTATGTTTGGTAAAGTCTCTTGTATTTTGCAAAAATATATACAAACAAAATTTGAGAAGAAACAGTGCAATATTTTTGTTTTTTTGATAGATTTAAGTGAAGATCGGGAAGCAGCTCTATATGGGGCCTATGAATAAGAGTTGTCCCAGAGATCATTTTTAGGCTACTCATTAATGGATGTAATAAACGCATACAAACCCAATTTGAGTAAGATCTATATGACATTTTGGATCTTATGGCAATTTATGTCGATTTCATAGGGGTCATTTGTATGGGGGCTAGGTCTGAACATGGAGCGATTCTGACCAATTTCAATAGCGTTCATCCTATGGCCAATAAAAGCTTACATACCAAATTTCATCAAAATATATTCATATTTGCGACCTGCAGTTTGATTATAAGGTTTACATGGACACACAGACGGACGGACGGACGGACAAACGGACGAACATCGCTAAATCGAATCAGTGATTCGGATTCGATCGGTATAGGTCAAATATTTTTGGTAGTTACAAACAGCAGCACAAAGTCATTATACCCAAGCCACAAAGTGTATAGGGTATAAAAAGATCTTTATGAAAGAAACACAAATTCTGATTTATTATGGGAAAAAATCAATCGGACAACCACAAGCTTTTGTTTAATGCAAGTACTTTAAAATTACATTACTCTCTTTGTTCTTAGGTTGTGTTCCGTATCTGAAAACAAATAGTAGACTGATATTTGTGTTTGATCCAAAATATGTTTACAAATATTTCTCACTTACAAATACTTATAGTCAAAACTGTGTGAGTATGACGTACATAATATATATTTTTATAAATATTACGTTATACACGGCAATAACAGTTTATCGTTCTCTTAAATAACATGATTGTAATATAGAATTCAAAGAGCGAAAAAATCATGTTATTCATGAGAGACATACGAGCGATATATATGGAATATGGGCATTAAATAAAACTCTTAGCTTGCTCATGTTAAGTTCTTTACAGAAACTGTTAACATTAACCCTTTTTTCTGTTAAAATCTTCCATGGTTTGTATTTTGATATTTGTTTTCCCACACTTCAAAAAAGTTAAACTATTTCAAAGTTGGAAAATTTTTACACAACATTGGCGTTCAAAGGACAAATGAAAGCTTTCAAACACAATTGTTTATTTTTTTAAAATAAAAATGCTTATGTAAAATGGATCTCTCTCAAAAACAAAAATATTACACAGAAAAATTGTTACATTTAAAAAAACCATGATATGTATACCTTAAGATTTTAATTTTATAAAATACTTGCTTTTTCAAAATTTCCTCTGTGACAGCTGTTGAAAGAGGAGGAAAACCTGGAGGTAAATATTGTCGCCGTTGTTGATCTTGATCTCTTTGATTTTTGTTACTTGGAAAGCTAATGTTTTTACCATAAACACTTTCAATATTGAACTTGTTGGCCGTTTTATTTTTATATCCCCTATTATCTTTTACACCTTTATAATGGTTGTTATCTGATGGTTTCGCATAATTGTTACTGCTATTATTTTGATAGGGAGAGTTGATGATTGTATCTGATAGTTTATGTTGTGAGCTTTTTACTTTCATGTTTAAGCTGTTGTTTTTTCTTTCTATTATAAATTAATTTTTGTTGTATTTGTTTTAAGAAGAGAGAGTGGACAAAGGTCCAATTAATGATTTTAAATTACAAAAAAAAAAACACAGAAAACAAAAAAATAAACAATTTTTTTTTTTTTTATATATTTTAATATTAATCAAATTTTACGCAGCCTTCTGAAGCGAACAATTTCGAAAATCTGACAGGGTGTTAATCAAAAATATATTTGAAAGAGTATTTTGTTGTTGTTTCTGTTTGTTTTTTATTTTTTTATTTTTTTATTTACTAGAATTTATTAAGGGATTTCAATTAAAAAATGGGTATTAATATTCCACCTACCACAATTCATTTTATTTATAAATAAAGATTCAATTTTTATTAAATGTACATCTTACAAGAAAGGTATTAATCAAAAATATATTTGAAAGAGTTTTTTTTTGTTGTTTCTGTTTGTTTTTTATTTATTTTTTTATTTACTTGAGTTTATTAAGGGATTTCAATAGGTTGAAATTGTACTCAAAAAATGGGTGTTAATTTTCCACCTACCACAATTCATTTTATTTATAAATAAAGCTTCAATTTTTATTAAATTTACATCTTACAAGAAAGGTATCCATCCCATTTACAAATTCTCTAAAACTTTAACTTGCATTTTTTATGGGTCCAAACTCATATTTAACAGGAAATAGGGGGGTAAAAAAATCAAATATTTGTTAATTTTTTTAGCTTCTTTTATAATTAAAAGCATTTTGAAGACCTGTTTAATGGTGCCATTGCTTTTCGTTATTTCATGTTATTTGAGATGTTTTTGTATGGGGTTTATTTAAAAGACAACAAATTTTTCAATATTTCAGCGATGTTTCATTACGGCGACAACAAAAATATGTATAAGTACAATAAAAATATGTAAATCACAAGTAAAATTTCGCAAAATAAGACCTGTTCAATGTTTTTCAAAAACCAGTTTATCCTGCAATTTTTTTTTAATAAGAAACAATGCACTTTTTCCCAAGCAGGATGTAACATTTTTAACCATTTATAATATAAATATAATCGCTTATGCTGGGACCAAGAAAAATCAATCGTGGATATTTTGTACAGAATTTTTTACTAACATAGGCTTGAAAATAAATTAAAAAGCTCATTTAATTACTATTGTGATGAAAATATACTAAAAAAAAACAAGTAAGAAAATTATAGTCGGTCTAGCCCGACTATACGATACCCTATACCATGGTTTAGAGGCCCTATCTCTTCGGTCCAACTAATTGGATATAGCGAATAAGAATAAACCAAATTTGAGTGGCATTTTTATTAATTTTTTTCGGATACTATTTTTATATGGGGACTAGGTCGAAAAATGGACCGATCCTGGCCATATTTGGTAAAGTCACTTATACTTTGAAAAAATATATACAAACCCAATTTGAGAAAAATCTGTGCAATATTTTTGTTTTTTGATAGATTTAAGTGAAGATCGGGAAGCAGCTCTATATGGGGCCTATGACTAAGAATTGTCCCATAGGGATCATTTTTGGACTACTGATTAATGGATGTAATAAACACATACAAACCCAATTTACCTAAGATTTATATGATAATTTGGATCTTATGGCAATTTATGTTGATTTCATAGGGGTCATTTGTATGGGGGCTAGGTCTGAACATGGACCAATTCTCACCAGTTTCAAGAGCGTTCATCCTATGGCCGATAAAAGCTTATATATTCATATTTGCGACCTGCAGTTTGATTACAAACTTTACATGGACACACAGACACACAGACGGACGGACGGACGGACGGACGGACGGACGGACATTGCTATTTCGACTCAAAAAGTGATTCTGAGTCGATCGGTATAATTAAAGATGGGTCTAGGACGAATATTTTTGGTTGTTACAAACAGCAGCACAAAGTCATTATACCCAAACCACATAGTGGTATAGGGTATAAATAGTACACAAAATATTAAAAATAAATATAAAAAATATGCAAAAAAAAAAATTCTGTAATTTATTAATTTATTAAGTTGATATTAATGGAAAAAGTTCAATAAATTACAGTTATGTTGAAAATATGCAAAAGTGTGCATTTACAACAATGTCATTTTACTCAAAATTTATTGATTAAGATAGATATTTATGAAAGAAATTTAATAAATTATCTTTTTTATGAAAATATGCAAAATATGCAACTACAAATCGATGCCTTTTCACTGTAAATTTATTGATTTGGATAAATATTTATGAAAAAGAGCAATTAACAAGATGTTTGTTAAAAAATATGCAAAACATATATTTTATGCAAAATATGAAAAAAAAAAAATATGCTGCTACAAACCGATGGCATTTTACTGCAAATTTATTGATTTGTAAAAAAAAAAAATAATGGTTAAATAAATTTCCACTTTTATGAAAATATGCACTTAAAGCAAAATATGCATAAATATGCAACTACAAATCGATGCTCTTTTACTTTAAATTTATTTTAATTTAATAGATATTTATGAATAAATATTAATAACTTAGAATTTTGATGAAAATATGCATATAAAGCAAAATATGCAGAAATATGCAACTCCAAAGCGAAGCCACTTTACTTAACACCTATTGATTTGAATAGATATTTATTGAAAAAAATCCAATATATTAGCGTTTTGCTGAAAATATCCAAAACACGAATTTTAAGCAAAACTTGCAAAAATTAATTGTTGCCATTTTTCTGCAAATTTATTGATTTGGATAGATATTAAAAAAAGTTTAATAAAGCATTTTGATGAAAATATGCAAAAACATGTGTTTTAAGCATAATATGCTTTAAAAAAATTCAACTATAATCCGATGCGCTTTTGATTCGGATAGATATTATTGAAAAAGTTCAATAAAGTCACATTTTGGTAAAAAAAAAAAAAAAAATTGAAAAAACAAAATATGCAAAAAAAAAAAAATATGCAACTACAAATCAATGGCATTTTACTATAAATTTATTTATTTAGCTAGATATTGATGAAAATATACAAAAACATGAATTTGAAGTAAAATATGCAATAAAAAAATTTGCTACTTCATGGCATTTGCTACCCATGGCATTTTACTTCAAATTTATTGATTTAGATAGATATTTATGAAAAAACTTTAAATAATTTTGCACTTTGATGAAAATATGCATTTAAAGCAAAATTGCCATAAATATGCAACTGCTAAGCGAAGCCTTTTGCTATTAATATATTTTATTTGCATAGTTATACATGAAACAAATTCAATAAATTAGCGCTTTGCTGAAAATATGCAAAAACATGCATTTTAGGCAAAATATGCTAAACAAAAAATATGCTTTTACAACCCATTTTACCATAAATTTATTGATTAGTAGAAATATTTTTGAAAACAATACATTATTATAATATATTAGCATCAATATATTAGCATTTTGATGAAAATATGCATATATATGAAACTGTAAACTAGCAGAGCCCAGCCCTCCAAATTGGAGTACAAATTCTAGGAAATTTTATTTTTTCATTCATAAATAATTTAATAATTCACAATCCAACACAAATTTAATAAACACACATACAGCATTGTACAGTTTTTAATTTGAAGCTTAGTAGCAACTTTAAATTAATTTTACTCAAAAAAAAAAATTTACCAAATGGTGCACATCTGTAAATATGGTAAACATTTACAAAGAAATACCTGTCAAATGGTATATTTTTTGTCAAAATCGGTTGGTAATTAAAGGTGTAGAATATGTCACAAGAAATCGTCTTCCATATTAATATTATAAATGTATTTTATTTGAATTGATACACGAGTATGTATATGAAAAAAGTTAAATAAATCAGCATTTTAATGAAAATATGCTAAAAAAAAAACATGAATTTTAAGCAAAATATGCACACAAAAATATGCTACTATAAACCTATGACATTTTACTATAAATTTATTACTTAGAATAAATAGCTATTTACGAAGTAAAATCAATAAAATAGCATCTTGATGAAAACATAAAAAAAAAATTTAAGCAAACCGATGTGTTTTTTCTGTAAATTTATTGATTTGGATAGATATTTAAAAAAAAGTTCAATATATTAGAGTTTTGGTGAAAGGATGTAAAAGCATGCATTTAACCCAAAATATGCATAAAAAAATATGCAACTATAAACCGATGCCATTTTACTGTAAATCCATTGATTTGGTTAGATATTTATAAATTAATTTCAATAATATTTTCTTATGAAAATATGCATTTAAAGCAAAATATACAAAAAAAAATATGCAACTCCAAATTAAAGCCACTCTACTTAAGCATTTATTGATTTGAAAAGATACTTATGAAAAAAAGGTCAAATGGATATAACTACAAAAATAAGCAAATACAAAATGATGATATTGCACTGTAGTAAATTTAATGATTTCGATAGACCTGTTATACTAAAAGCTAAGGAGATTACATTAGATCCCCATTAAACTTTCAATTACCAACCGATATTAACAAAAATATACCTTTTGAAAGGTATTTCTTTGCAGATGTGCAGTGCACCATATTTATAGATTTGCACCATCTGTTAAATTTTTTGGAATAAAATTCATTTAGTTGCTACTAACACATACACAAAACTATACAATGCTGAGTGTGTGTTTATTAAATTGTGAATAGCCTAAAATTGATTAGCATGCCTTTAGGCTCTTAGAAAATTCTTTATGAATGAAAAAATAAAATTACCTAGAATTTGCTTCTGAATTTCGAGGGCTGGGCTCTGCTAGTCTATAGTTTCATATATATGTATGTACATTTTGCTTTAAATGCATATTTTCATCAAAATGCTAAATGTTTTCATCAGTTATATATCTTCTGTGTGTTCAACAAATATTTATAATGAAGCTTAAAATTTTCTGGAATATACACTCGAATTTCGAGAGCTGGGCTCTGGGAATATTTATGAAAATAGTTCAAAAATAACCATTTTGATGAAAATATCCACAAATATGCATTTAAAGCAAACTGTTAAACTGCAAATCGATGCCATTTTTTTGTAAATTGATTAAGTCTGATATCTATATATTAAAACGTGAAGGTAAATTTTTAGTGCCCTTTTTAAGCAATATGCGGGCACGGAGAAGTGTGAAAATTGGCATAGTTATAGTTCATATGGAGGAGAAGCTGAGAATGATAAAATTTATGTTTAATCTGTCTGAAAAATATATTAAATTAAATAAAATAAAATATTTACACCCTGTTAATGCCAATGATTTAAATTATAGAACAGACGCTCTGTGTTGAATTGTGAATTGCTAAAATTAATTAACATACATCTAGGCTCATTTAAATATCCATAAATTTTGTATATATATATATATAGATTAAAAAAACATTGGAAGAAAAAATTGAATGAAAAAATAATATTTCCTAGAATTTGCAGTGCTGAGCTATACTAGTATATATCTATTCCGCATCCAATATAGGCAGGCAATGAGTAAAAATATGCATTTCACTGTAATTCCTTACTTTAATAATAGCTTTTTTAGAAGCAGGGACCGAAAACAATTATTTTTATACCCTATACCACTATGTGGTTTGGGTATAATGACTTTGTGCTGCTGTTTGTAACAACCAAAAATATTTGACCTAGACCCATCTTTAATTATACCGATCGAATCAGAATCACTTTCTGAGTTGATTTAACAATGTCCGTCCGTCCGTCCGTCCGTCCGTCTGTGTGTCCATGTAAAGCTTGTAATCAAACTGCAGGTCGCAAATATGAATATAATTTGATGAAATTTGGTATATAAGCTTTTATCGGCCATGGGATGAACGCTATTGAAATTGATGAGAATCGGTCCATGTTCAGACCTAGCCCCCATACAAATTACCCATATGAAATCGACATAAATTGCCATAAGATCCAAATTGTCATATAGATCTTACTCAAATTGGGTTTGTATGCGTTCATTACATCCACTAATGAGTAGTCCAAAAATGATCCCTTTGACCACACATAGAGCTGCTTCCTGATCTTCACTTAAATCTATTAAAAAACAAAAATATTGCACTGATTCTTCTCAAATTTTGTTTGTATATATTTTTGCAAAATACAAGAGTCTTTACCAAACATGATCAGGATCGGTCCATTTTTGGACCTAGTCCCTTTATAGATATAGCATCCGATATGAACTTTTTCATATCTGCAGCCAAAAAAATTAATAAAAATCCCACGCAAATTTGGTTTTTGCTTATTTTCAATGTCCAGTTAGTGGGGCCTAAGAGATAGGGTTTCTAAACGCATGGTATAGGGTATCGTATAGTCGGTCTAGACCGACTATAATTTTCTTACTTGTTTTTTCTTTCGGAAGAAAAGGTTACGCTAAAATTCGCTTTATCTGTTTTGGGAAAGTTTACACATTATCGTAAGATATATAGTATTTTGGTTGCCGTAACCAATATAAATGAGAAATATTTTTTTTTTTTTTTTTTGTTATGAATAACTTTTATAACAACCAAACAAAATTTTTGATTATCAATAACCATTATTGAAAGTAATTTTATTTTTTGATTATTGCTACCCGGATCCATATCCATTTCTAAGGCGTTTGAAAGATAAAGAATTTAAATATCTTCAGTAAAATGGGCAGTTTGATAAGAAATATTTATTAATTTTATAAATAAAATATTATTTAATAAAAAAAGTAGAAAAATAATTAAGCTTCAAGCAGTTTAATTAAAGTAATTTAATAATTAAAATACAAACCTTTTAGAAATGCATCCATTACCTCAAAAATACGAAATATATCCGGGTAGTGATAACCAAAAATTTTATTCGTTGCTATAATAGTTATTCATAACGAAAAAAAATATTTCTCGCCTATATAACTATTACGATAATTATTAATTGTAACCATTATTTGAATACATCAATGTCAACGGTTAAAAAATACCTTTTCATTATTTCTCTTATAACTGTTACGTCCCTGGTTAGAAGACAAATTTATAGTTTTTCCAGGAAAATTAGCACTGAAAATGTTGCCAGAATTGTGGTCACACGTGTAAAGTCAAACTTTCTTCAAAACGAAAAGGAAAATTTCAACATAAAAAGTGAGTAATTCCAACCCAAACTGTAACATACCTTTCTAACATTGCTATTTTTTTTCTTTTTTTTTTTCAAGATGTTCTACTTTTGAAAATATTGAACACGTTTTTCATGTAAAATTTTTCATTTTAATTTTATTCGCAAAGCAGAGTTTAATTGTTAATGACTCGTTTTCTAATAGCGTTTTTATACAACCATACAAAAATGTTTATAAGCGTTACTAATACACACTGTTATATAAGCATTGCTTACACATAATGTTTATAAACATTGTTTATGCACATGCATATAGACAAAAATCATAGAAAAATGGATATTTGTATGACACTGCTATTTAAAAAATCTTAAAAAATAAAACTCGTCAGTGTACCATCCTGAAATTTACAGAATATTGTTTTAAAAAAAATGTGTGGGAACTTTTTTAAATTTTATATTGGTAGGCTTATTGTGAAATACATAAATGAATATTGTTAAATAAAATGATTCATAAATTTTAATGTTTGCATATCGAAAGGTTTTTCATGTTTTCGGCAATTTTTAAATGTGAATAACTTTTTTTTAAATTTTTTTTCCTGAGACACATTTTTCATATTTTCAAATGTAGAATACGTCTGGAAAATTAAACGATTAAGAAATTTAGAGTCGGTCCAGATCGACTATACGATATTCTATACCATGCTTTTAGAGAGGGGGTCTCAGGTTCAACTAATTGGATATAGAAAATAAGCATAAAACAAATTTGAGTGGCATTGTTATTATTTTGTTTTGCCTGCAGATATGAAAAAGTGTATATCGGCTGCTATGGACATGAGAAAATACTGTGAAATAATTTTGTTTTTTTAATATATTTAAGTCAAGATCGGGAAGTAGCTTTATATGGGGGCTATGAATAAGAAATCTTCTATGGGGTTTATTTTTGGACTACTGATTAATGGATGTAATAAACACAAACAAACCAAATTTGGACCAAATTATGGGCTTCAAGGCGTCATTGGTATGGGGACTAGGACTCAACAAGCATCGATTTAAATTTCATCAAAACATATTCAAATTTGCGGACGAACAGACGGACGGACGAACAATTTTTACCGAAATTCGTACGGTTTGACTCTTATGTATCTGGAGATTCTATTCTTTCTTCAGACATACATACATCCATCATATAAATCTTTGGTCTTATATGTTTAAATTTCAAATAAAACAAGTAAGAAAATTATAGTCGGTCTAGACCGACTATACGATACCCTATACCATGCGTTTAGAGACCCTATCTCTCAGGCCCAACTAACTGGATATAGAAAATAAGCATAAACCAAATTTGAGTGGGATTTTTATTAATTTTTTTGGCTGCAGATATGAAAAAGTTCATATCGGATGCTATATCTATATGGGGACTAGGCCCACAAATGGACCGATCCTGATCATGTTCGGTAAAGTCTCTTGTGTTTTGCAAAAATATATACAAACAAAATTTGAGAAGAATCAGTGCAATATTTTAGTTTTTTGATAGATTTAAGTGAAGATCGGGAAGCAGCTCTATATGGGCCCTATGACTAGGTGTTGTCCCATAGGGATCATTTTTGGCCTACTGGTTAATGAATGTAATAAACACATACAAACCCAATTTGACTAAGATTTATATGATAATTTGGATCTTATGGCAATTTAAGTCGATTTCATAGGGGTCATTTGTATGGGGGCTAGGTCTGAACATGGACCGATTCTCACCAATTTCAATAGCGTTCATCCTATGGCCGATAAAAGCTTATATACCAAATTTCATCAAAATATATTCATATTTGCGACCTGCAGTTTGATTACATGGACACACAGACGGACGGACGGACATCGTTAAATCGAATCAGATAGTGATTCTGAATCGATCGGTATAATAAAAGATGGGTCTAGGTCAAATATTTTTGGTTACAAACAGCAGCACAAAGTCATTATACCCAAACCATATAGTGGTATAAAAATTTAATCAGTTAAAGAAGAAAAGAGGGATAGGATGTTTATGAGCTTTCAAAGAGTGGGATAATCCCGCTAAAAGGAGAACCTAGATGACCTCTTGGGATAACAAGTAGCCTTACAAGGGAGATTTCAAAATAGACTAATGCGAGAAAAAGCTGCTAGATCAAAGCATTCTACTACATTTAGAGTGGTACGGTCAATCATAAGTGGGACTATCATCACGTTAAAATATGTAACGCAGTTTGAAATGTTACTGTCCCGTCTTTATTTTTATTTTAATTAAATGTTTAATAATCTATTAAGAACAAGTTTCTTTCACTCTACTATATTCCATTTCATTCTGTTTTTCTTGTCGCTTTTCTTTATTATAGATTTTTCATTGAATTTCCATTATAATTTAATTAAGAAGCATAAAAGAAAACTTCATTACTGTTAAACGAACGTGGAAGTGCAAAGTTATAAATAACTGTTGCTGAAAAGTTAGAAACGCTTTAAATAATGCACTTAATTTCCTTGAGTAGCACTAACAATTATAAATTTATAATTACATTTTCTGCGAAAGATATATGCTTATAATTTTTTTTTTAATTTAAAATGATATTTCTTTGTCGATTATGAAGGGTGGCCCATATTTAACACAGGATGTTAATCATATATTTACTAGAGTGCTATGGTGGCCACAATCTTGAAACTTTCTGCACGTCAATCGGTTATTAATGTGAGTAGTCGTTGAAAAAATGAGCCGGATTGGGTTAGTGGGCGTGGCACCTCCCATACAAAAGAAGTATCTGGAGTACTATAAACCCGCTAGTCTTGAAACTACGTGTAAGTTCACGAATGATGAGTGTGAGAAGTTATGTGAAAAATGGGCGGGATCACACTAGTGGTCGTGGCACATCCCATACAGAGATGCATAGAAATAAGTTATATGGCAAAACAACGTTTGCCGGATCAGCTAGTTTTAAATAAAACAAAAAGTTTTCTGAGAATTATCTTAATTTTTATTTGTTATGATAGAAGGATCTATGGCAATTATGTGTGAAACAAAATATCGGCCAAATGCTCGGCTTATTGAAGTACACTTTTTCTTTTAAATAAAAGAAAGAAAGAAGTCCAACAGTGTCAAGTGACATGATCTTGGCGACTAATTGACATCGCCACGACACACAGTGTCGTGTTTTCATATAAACGGTGGCCAAAAATAGAAGGAGTTTTCATAAAGAATGAAAATTAGTACACATTGCTTTTATAAGTAGGAAAGAAAAAAAAAACGAAGTTTAGAGAAAATCGGCAAGAGGACACGCCCACCTCCCATATATCCTGAAATGAAAAACCTTATATTTTCGAAAGTTGTTTCTGGAATTGAACCAAACTTAGCTCGATGGGTCACTGATATATTCCTGATAACTTTGTTAAATTTTATGATATTAAATTTAAAAATTGTAATAATTTGGAAATTAGCAACCCGATAACATTGAAATTTTGAATGTGAATATATTTAGTAATATTGTAACATATTTCCAATTTTCAAGAAAATCGGACAAGCGCCACGCCCACCTCCCATACAACCTAAACTTAAAAATTGTCATAATTTAGAAATTATCGATCAGATAAGAGCAACATTTTACAAAAATTAATTTAGTACATAAGTCCTTGCCGCTCAGTAAAAAATAAATTTAGAAACATAAATTTTATTTATTTAATATAACATATTTAACATGCATACATAAAATATATATAAGTATTACAGGCAATCAAAGTATATTAGCAATTATCACTGTAATCACTTTCAGATTCTACCAATGATTCATTCGCTGCGCTGTTTTTATGTCGTTAAATCTTTTTTTTTTTTTTTTCAACTAAATACCTTTTCAGATCATTTAAATCACTTTTTCTTAAAAGTATTTTCTGACTACGCATCGAAATTGATGGCTCTGACTGCAGAATAAGATAATTTATGAGGTCTCTCATGGAGACAATCCTACTTATTTTTCTCGTATGTCTTAATCCTGCATTTCTTATAATTTGATGACTTGATTCTATTGCTTCTTCTGATAACATTCCAATGGGAATTGTAGAATATTTAACAAAATCTATGCCATGAACTAAAATTTTGTGCACAGTTGAAGGCATATAGTACCAAGAATATAATTCGAAATATAAAAGTTCAGTATCTTTTAAAAGCTTTTCAAAACTTGATATATTAATATAATGAAATGAAAAAATTTTTTATTAACCTTACATCAACATTAGTAATCTGAGCTGAAAGTTCCACATTAGAAAAGAAGCGCCTTGCAGTATTGCCATCATTTGTTGTGCCATACCCCGTCTTAACCTTATCAACTATAAGACCCATTTCAGACTTAAATTTTGTTTGAATATATCTCTTTTGCTCAGCAACCTGATCTTTATTTTCTTTTCCTACCACTTTCCATTTCATTATATGCTGTTTGTAAGAAATATGCAAAATGCATTCAAAACATTTGATCCATGCATGTAATGTCGACAACCCATACTGATAGCACTGCTCATTCACACGCCTTTCGAAAATCGATAAGCTGTTCATTTCAGATGGCTTAGCTCGACATAAAGCACAAGTTGAACTACTACTGTTTCCACTTAATACATTTAAAACTGCACCATCTATCATCGTCAATTGCATTTTATAATGAACATTAAGATTTTTGTTTTTAGAAATGTAATTATATGTATCTAGACCTTCAATTTCTGAATTTATGCTATCCCTTACTGATTGTATTACATTTGGATTCTCCTTTGTAAAAATAATTTTAAGTGGTCTACACAACTTCCAAGACGAATGTTTACCATTTTCCCAAACTACTTGATCATCTGCCCAATCCAACAAGCGTAAAGGAACGAAAGAAGTAACAAACATAAATTCATCACTACCTTCCTCATTTTCAAATTTTTGTTTGTATACACTATGACCAATACTGCCGTCAAGTCCCCACTTGCATTCCAGAACTATATCATTTTCGGTATCAATATCATGAACATCTAAAATGCTTCTTACAGTTTTGTCTAAAATCTTTTGTAAGGGGACCTCTGCAGAAGTTTCTGTTACTTGTATGTCATCAGGCAAAATCTTTTTTTTAAGCATCTGCATTCATATAGTATGACGGAAAGCAATTTTCGTGAACAGAATTTACTACTTTTCTCATCATATTGTACTGCCTCATAGATAAATCCATATCAATGTATAATGCTAGAGCACTTTCAACGCAAATTTTCTTATCAGTATTTGAACCTGTTACCCTTTCTGCGGCTTTTTTAAGAGCTTCAGATGAAGTAGAAGCGACAAGTTCTTCCACTCGCCTCCTTTTTGTTCTCATTGAACCCTCCTCATATGAAACATTCGGTCGGCCTCTACCACTCGTATTTGCTTCCTAATATAGTATAATACAATTAAGTTTTCTTGCAAAACCAAAACTTTATACGGAAACTTACATTACAAATGAATTCAGCAAATAAATCGCTATCTAGCCAGTCACTCAACTCAGTTTTAAATCTATCTCTCATGCGATGATATTTAGACAAATTGTTAGAAAATTTTAAAAGAGTAAACCTTATTTTCTGTTGTTCCCTTTCTAATAATAGTCGTTCAAAATGATTTTCTACAAAATCTTTAACATGACGCATAACATCGCAGGGTCTGTTTTCCTTTATCTCTAGCCACAATTGAAAAATAGTACGAATCCGCAACGAGGTCGACACTAAAAAACAATCACAAAAAGAATTCGGGCAATATCGGGCAGCTGAACTTTAAATATATTAAAATACATACTTGTAGCTACAAAATACAAAAAAAAAAACAGGAAAAGTGTTATTTCTACTTTCTTTTAAATTCTCTACGAAAGTTCACGGTTGCTGAAAAGTCTTGACAATGCCTCACTACTATCTTTTTTCTAACGGTATCTGACATATGATAAATATTTGTAAACAAAAACAGTGTTGTAATTATAACTAAAAGCATCACTTACAACCCTGTTACAAATTTTGGTAGCCGTTACATTCAAATACTTAAATTCTTAGTATTATAAATGAACATGAAATTTGGGATTTTCCCATAAATTTCGTATGCTAAACACAAACCTTGACTTTGAACCACTATAACTTTAAAATTTGTAAACATTTTAGGAAAATATTTTAGATATCATCTAACCAGAGTGTTAAAAAAAAATATTAAAAAAAACGTTCAAATTTTATCATTGGCTTTAACCATTTTTGGCCAGCCTCGTGACACAGTGCGACATGAGATAACACGGCCATTGAATTACCCGCGCAAAAGAATCATTGTCTCATTGGCTGTTTGGCAAGTGAAACCGTCCTGTTGGAACCACATATCGTCCAGATCCATATCCTCAATTTCTGGTCACAAAAAGTCCGCTGTCATTTTGATTTGAATGCCCATTTTCATGGTTGAATTGCCAAAGACTGAATCAAAGAAATATCCAATAAAGTTGGGGAAAAAACAATGACGATAAGGTGTGATATACAATTAACATCGTGCGTTATGGTTGGTCCACCCTTTATAACACTTTTTAAAAGGTTCTATAGCAATAATTTATTTATTCTTAGATATATTTATATCAATTTCGTAGGCTCTTTTAATTGCAATTAACATGAATTCATGGTAATTTTATGGAAGCACTTTTGTTTTACCTTAATACCATCCTGGGGTCATATATGGCTCTAAGGAGATTTCATTTGTGAATATTTTATGTATAAGTTTAGAAGAAAAAAGGAATTCTAATGAGTTAGAAAAAAAATTACGAATTCCACCATCCGAGGCATTTTTGAATTTTTGAATTTTTTAATACATATTGTAATCGGTTCGTTACGTTTCGTCTTGAGTGGGCTCGTTAAATTTTTAAATTTCTTACATATTATTTTAAAAATTTTATAAATAAATTAAGTTTTCTGTCGTTTTATTAAAAAAAAAACAATGGGGTCTATATAGAGCCCGGAGGGTAAGATTCATGGTTTTTTTAGGCTAGGTTGAAGGTTAATTTTTGGTTTTATTGTTGATGTTACTTTCTTTATTACTTTAAATTTCTTTCATATTATTTTTATTGATTTAACTCTTTCAGTATCGGTTTTGTATATATAACTTTTTAAACAAAACAATTGCATTTTTAGTTTAATTAACATGTTTTGATTATAAAAAAAATAGAAAAAACAAATTAGCATTTCAGGTTTTTGTGGAATAGGGTGTTTAGTTATCTAACCACCGTGGCGCTTAGCATAAAAAGTATTCAAACAAAATTTAGTATCTGCAGCCAAACTTTAAAACAAAAAATTATTTTTCATGAAAGTTGGAGAAACAAGTCTTATTTGTGCGTATATAAAGAGGGACTTTGCAGGTTCTGCATTGCCATATTGTTCGCGCTGGATTGTTTTTGGTGCTGCATTTTGCACATCTTCGGGATGTGGATCGCTCTGGCTGATGCATACTGTTTTCCAGACGTAATTCTTTTGGTACTGATGGTTTGTGACGCTTTATTTGTATGGATAATGGAGAATATGGTGCAGAAAAGAGGGCGTCTAGAGCATGATTTGGGGTTTTTCGCCTGAACTGGTGCTAGGATCCCATGGTAAACACTTCTGAGCTGCTCCAGTTCTGGATGGCAGGTTTTCTAGAGTTCTTTATACACAATAAAGGAATTTATAACTGCGCAGTCCAGAAAATGGAAAAAAATTCTATGCCACCATTTGCGGGACTTTCGGTCAATGGCAAATGTGCTTTTCAGCTGGTCAAATTTGTCAACATAGTTCATACAACTGTTATATTGTATCACAGCTTCAGGACAATTTATTTCAACTTTCTCTCCGTTGCGTTCTCTGCGTGTAATAACACTTGTATTAGTTGGATTTATGTTGTTGGTGAGAATAGAAACTGATCTTTTATCTTTCCATTTTAGAAAAGCGACATTCTCATCACTGACTCTGTAGTCATGTTCTCCTCTTTTTAGATTTTTGTCTTCTTTAAGTTGTGGCAGATGTTTGCGATTTGAATTGACAGTACCGCAGGCCAATATGTTGTCATTATACAAGTCTACTTGCAAAGAATAGCTATTGAAATAATTATCAAAAAATACTTTATGATTTTTTGATTTCATATCGCTGCAAAACTTTTTAACAACTTTTCCACCTAGATCAGTTTGTACCTTATCACCATCATTCCCAGTATATATTTCAAAATCTAAACAATTTATAGCCACGTTTGTGAAAGGTGTTCCTTTTTGCGTAGCATATAAATTTGTTTGAAAGCAAATTGCTTCAACTAAATTCTTTGACCATAATAAGCGAAATAACTTTGTTGGTGTGATATCTTCTAGTTCCATATTATGGACACCTCCACCTCCTGTGTAAAATGTCTTTTTCATTTTGGTTGTACCACTGCAGTTTGGGTAGATAATACCAAAGAACTCGTAGTAGGTAACTGACACAAATTCGATAAAGGTATATCATCATCCGAGTCAAAATCACCATCAAGTACATCACCGAGTACCATCATCTCGGTTTCACGGTCACAATTGTTTTCTTCGTCTGATTCAAGACTGCACACACTTTCACAATCAGAAGGTATATCTTCCAACAAAATATTTTCAATTTCATGGTCATCGAGTACTCACGGCATTCTTATAATATAACATAAAATTATATAGAAAAACAAATAATGTAGAATATACACAGTCACAGTGGTTGGTAAACTAACCACCCTATTACTTACATTATTTATCGAAGAATATAATATAACATATACTTATGTTATCACAAAACAACAAAAAAAATAAACACTTTAAGCCTTTTTATTTTAATCAGGAAAGTCCCGTTAAAAAGCAATGGATTGCCACCTATTCAAAAAAATATACAAGTTCAACCAGCGCACCCTTACGGCAAAGCTTTACAATAAAAGATCAACGATGATTTAAAAAAAAAGTAATTAGTTTACATTTTCTCAATAGATAGCACGAAACCATGTTTTAAAAACTCAAACTAAAAACTCAACAATAGGTAACTGACCACCAAACCTGAAAGAGTTAAAATATAAATAAATCAAGTTTTGTTAAAAAAAAAATTAAAATAAACATAAGTCTTGGTTGGGGTCTTTGTAGACCCCGTAGGGTTATATTCATGATATTTTTTTTAGGATGGGTTAAAGGTTAATTCTTGGTTTTATTGTTGGCGTTACTTTATTTTTTGTGTATTCATTTTGCATGATTGTAGGTTTTTTTTGTTATGACCGCAAATAATTTTTGATTAATGCTAAGTTTTTTCTATTTTATCAAGAACCATTTGTCAATACAATTACGTAATGTTTTTAATTGGAAACAATTTAAGTTTCTTAAAAAAAAAATATTGCATGTTTAGATGAATTAATAAAATTACGTCAAAAATTTGGTGGTTTATATTTCGCCTTGTTAAGAATTTTTTAAAAAATTAATTGTTTTTTTTTTAAGTGGTTAATATGTAATTAATGGAGAACGAAAATAATTCACAAAACTTAATAATAAAACCAGTGATACCAAAACCGAAAAAGAAAACTAAAATTGTCGAAAACATGAAAAACCGACCGATATGCAAAAATTCAAATGAATATATTATAACAAATGTGAAGCAGAGTTTAATTGTTAATGACTCGTTTTATAATAGCGTTTTTAAACAGCCATACAATAATGATATTTATGTATAAACAATGTTTATAAACATTACTACTACACAATGTATATAAGCATTGCTTACACATAATGTTTATAAGCATTGTTTATGCACATGCATATAGACAAAAATCATAGAAAAATGGATATTTGTATGATACTGATATTTACAAAATCTTAAAAAATAACGGTATACCATCTTGAAATTTACAGAATATCGTTTTCAAAAAATGTGTGGGAACTTTTTTAAATTTTATATGGGTAGGCTTATTGTGAAATACATAAATGATTACTATGAGATAAAATGATTCATAAATTTTAATGTTTGTATATCGAAAGGTGTCCCATGATTTCGGCAATTTTTAAATGTGAATAATTTCTTTTAATTGTTTTCCTGCATTTTTTTAAAAATATGCAAAATGAATACTGAATATAAATTTACTTCTTAGGTCAACAATAGTTATATTTGTTCTTTTTAAACATTAAAGTTTTTTCTAGTAATTTCGTATTCAGTAATTTCGTATTTTTTTAACATTTTATACTCCATCCATTTCAAATTGCAAAACAAAATACAAAAATATTTTAAATGAAAGAAAAGTTTTTCGGTAAAAAAAAAACTTTCCAGTTAATATTTTTTTTAAAACATTGAAAGGAAACCGTCAAAATACGTAATTCCAACTGCTGATTTGTCCGAGAACAAATAAAATGTCTAAAGAAAGCCAAGAAGTGTAAATTTTTGGTTAAAAAATATATTCGCGTTTTATTACAGTCCCAAAATATAGCAAAAACCCGAGTTTTTCATTTTTAGATTAAGATTTCTCGAAAACTGTGGTTGCCCAATTCTGAGTCAGATTCGGATTTAGCGCGCCAAAAACCTTTAGAAAAATGTGCTCTGGTCCCAGGATCAGAGGTTTATGGCAATTTGTGGATATTATCGCAATTCTGAGTTTAGGTTCGGATTCAGCGAGCCAAACGTCTTTACGATCTCGTCCAAAATTCTCAGAATATTAAAACATTTTTTGTATTACAAATATTTTAAGGCATTTTGGAAAAAAAAAAATTATACTCTGTTTCTATCCGTAAAACTAGAAATTATCGCATTTTATAGTTTAATTTATACATACTTTGACTTTTTTAACAATTACAACTGCCAAACTAATTGACTTAAGTGTTAAAAATCATGAATTTAACTAAACAAAGTTTACTTGACATTCTATAAGGTCGCTCTAAGTTTTTGAACCCTATATCTGTGGTTTTCTGGAATAACCGCGTATGTCCATTATTGTCAGTTTTGAGTTAACGATGCCAAATATAATAATTTTTAACGCTCTTTACATGTGTTAAATTTAAAAAAAAAATATTGACCATTTCTGAGTTTTCCATTAAATAACGACGTAACTTAAATGTTTATAAAATTAATTTGCAGCATTAACGACGTATGTCAACCTACGTTTGATCGCTGACAAATTATTTTCTCAGAAAACGACACATAGCGACATACGTTGTTATTAATGAAAAAAAATGCAAAATAATTTTGGATTAGTTTTCAGTTTATAACCACTTATCTATAAAAACTTGTGTGTTTATTTCTGTTATTTTTTGCCACTATTATTCTTGATATACGCTGTTATATTCTCATCCTAAGTCCGATTAACTTTTTGTTGACGAACAAAAAAATCTATTTTTCAAGCAACAACTACTTATGTCTACATGGGTGGTTGCATTGGTAGTTTTCTTTTTCAAAGAAAACGACTTTTGTCGACATAAGTTGTTTTATCTGCACACACTTTAAGTGTTATTTACATATTGTTTCTTCGTCCTTCTCTAGGATCTATTCCTCTGAAAATTTTTGACTCAAAATTTTATATAAAGTATTTATTGCCCATATCTACAGGACTGTTAAATAAAAAGCTCTAAAAACTTTATATCGAGTCCATAATTTCAAATATAACATTTTTGGCTCCCCTGAACATTTTGATTTTATGACATACGCGGTTATTCTAGAAAACCACAGATATATTTACCATTTGATAAAAAAAAAAATAAATAAATAAAAAAAAATTCCGCTTTTTCTTCCTTCGGATCCTGCTTTTGATCCAAAATAGTTGGTCACGTAAAAAATAAACAATGCTAAATTAGCAATACTGTACAAATCTGAAGTATTTTCTTTGATTGCTGGTTGCACAATAGCTAAATGTTGGTAATTGCAAAAAAGCATTCCAAGTTCGATTCCCAGATCAAGAGACAACCAATTTCTGCAGAAAAAACTTACCTAATTCCTAACAGCACCAACTTTTGGTGGACATTAAGCAGATCTGCATAAGTACTCACTTTGTCATAGCGATACGGCATGAGTGGAAGCGTAAGCCATGATCATCCATATATATTTAAAAAAAAAAAAAAAGCTGAAATAAAATGATCAGATTAACTCGATTCTTTAGGACTATAGAGAAGGTATCATCAGTGGCACTCGCAGATCGTATTGAAACTTGGATATGTTATAGAACTCGAAAAAATAAGTAACACATTTTTTTCAGTCCCATCTCATATTTTGGGGGGTAAAAAGAGGGTTTCAGAAAACAGCCGTTTTTCGCTTTTTTGGAACTTTTTTTTTTTTTTTTTTTTTTTTTTGAAACAGCATATAAGAGTAAAAAAAATCTACAAAAACGAAATAAATGCCTTTTTAATATTTTTTTGAAATCCCCAAAATATGAGACTGGACAGCTAAAAAAAAGTCAAAGTAAATTATTTTTTCGCGTTCTGTAACATATGCAAGTTTCATGGCGATCTACCGATGCCCCCCATGAGACCTAGCAGGATTTTTTCAAGTAATACTTATGAATTTTCAAATGTATTTCAGAAAATACCAAAAATATATCAAATGTATTGCGTAAAACATTTGATGATAATTTCTAAAACCAATTGATGTGTTTTGAAAATCAATTGAAGTTAGAAATACTATATCGAGTGAAAAGTACGTGGTCTCACATAGAGATGGCGTGACATGCGTCAATTCTTTCTGTTTATTCAGTAGGGCCAACTGCTGGAAAAATTGTGTCAAAATTGCATGACATTTCATTTATTAGAAAAAAAGTTACCGGTATAAAAATGATGCTGCTATTAAATTTGAGAATAAATTGATTGCAAAGAGTTTCGTGTTTTGATTAAGTCTTGTTTTTTATTTGGAAAAACTACTGTCCAAGCTAAAGAATGGATTGAATCTTCGTCGTCAAATTCAATGGTTAAAATGTGGTATTCCGAATTTAAACGTGGTCGTACGAGCACAAATGATGTAGGTCGTCCTGATCGTCCAAATGAGGCAGATATCGAAGAAAATGTAAGAAAAGTACATCAGGTTGTATTAGATGATCGAAAGATTAAAGTGAGTGAGATTGCTGGCATCATAAAGATAACAACAGAGCGAGTTCGGCATATATTACATGATTATTTAAATATGAAAAAGCTTTCTGCTCGATGGGTGCCGCGATTTTTAACAGCTGAACAAAAACTGTAACTTGTTCATGATTCAAAGTATGCTTTGGAGATGTTTGAAATAAATTGAACTGAATTTTTACGTCGGTTTATAATAATGGATGAGACGCGGATTCATTATTATACACCGGATTCCAATAGACAGTCTGTGGAGTGGTTACGAGTGTGCGAAAGCCGACCAAAGCGGACAAAGACTCAACAATGGGCTGGAGAGGTAATGGGCAGTGGTTTTTGGGATGCATGTGCTATAATACTTATTGATTACTTGGAGAAAGGAAGAACAATAACTGCCAAGTACTATGTTGAGTTATTGGACAAATTGGACAAAGAAATTAAGGGAAAGAACGACCCCAATTAAATAAGAAAATCTTGTACCATCATGACAATGCACCGGCGCATTCATATGCTTTGGCTTCAGAAAAATTAATTGCTTCCCCACCCCGTATTCTCCACATCTGGCCCCCAGCGATTATTATTTATTCCCAAACTTGAAAAGATGGCTCCAGGGAAAGAGATTTTCTACAAATGAAGAACTCATATCAGACTTGGAAACTTATTTGGAAGAGTTTCACAAATCGTATTTTTGCAAAGGTATCAGGATGTTAGAGGACCGTTGAAAGAAGTACATTTCACTTAACGGAGATTACGTTGAAGAATAAAAATGATTTGAAATCCAAAAAAACTGAGTTTTCACTCCATGTAGTAAGGTCAATACAAAAGAACGGCTTCACTTTGTCAGACGGTATCTACATTGGTCAAAGGATCAGTGCGCCCAAGTTTTGTGTAGCGATGAATCCAAATTTAATGTATTTGTGTCTGATAGGATAAATTCCGTGCGTCGGCCACCAAAAGCAGGATATTCGCTCCAATATCAGTTACCAACTGTTAAACATGGAGAGGGTTCAATAGTGATGAGGGGTAAGGAATGATATATTTGTGTGAGAAAACTAAGCTAATTTAAATTTTTTATAGGTGATTTATCTCGTGTTGGTACAGGTCCCATAACCAAAAGTGGGGGAACAATGAACGCCTTTAAGTACTGTGAAATTTTGGAGAGGCACATGCTTTCCCATTTTCAAGAAAAATGGCACTGGAAGCACATTTTAGCAGGACAATGATCCTAAGAACACAAGTCGCTTAGCTAGCAAGTTTTGAAGTTTTAGAGCGGCTTCCATAATTTCCCGATCTCAACCTCGAAGAAAACCTATGAGATATTGTAGATCGGGAAGTTTAAAAGAAAAAACATCAAATTTGCAGCAATTGAAAGACATTGTAAAATAAGAATGGGAAAATGTGTCCCATTCCATGCCATCCAGATTGAAAGCGGTAATAGAAAATAATGGATATGCCACAAAATATTAGTTTTGAGAAAAATTTAATATACGTAATAATTAAATTTTTTGAATTACCAGGAGGTACACTTTTTTCTCATATAACCTAAGGGATAATTTTCTTAAGTAAAAAAAAACACAACATTGATTTACTATATTTAGGGAATAATCACTTAAATGATCTGTTTTTTTTTTTTTTTTTTTTAATTGTGCGTTATACCATAGAAACACTTTAGGGCGTTGAAAGACTAGATTTCTGAGTCTTTCAACGCTATAAAATGGCAAAAACTCACACTGTGTGGTGGCAGGTTAAATAAAGTATAGATTTTTAGATATTTTAGATATATACATACATTCATTTTTATAATTACAAGGAAAACAAATTGTATTTTTATTATGGCATTATTTTAGTATGGCAACATAAATGTTTTTAATATGAGGCAAAGTTGCAGCTTCCTAAATGTTGTATCGTCATGCCTTAACCAATTGTTACTTGGTGTGAACTTTCAATTTAAATCCAAAACTAATTATAAATTACTTAACTTTGTTGATAGGTGAATAAGTGAATAACCCTCCTTGTTGGCTGATTTAAACCCACAAACACTTTTATTTAAATTAAGAGTCAAAGACTTTTTAAACAAAACCCACATGCCAACAAACGCTATGGTATGGATCAATCAAGCAACAGTTTTGAACTTTACATTGAACGAAACACATTCAACGGCCTTGACTTTTGAAAATTTACCATTTCATTGAAAATGTGATGTTGTTGTTATGTTATAATAAAAACATTATTTTAAGTTATAAATAAATGGGTTTGTACTATGTGAAAAAATAAATAAAAACAATAAAAACATTATCCACTCGCGATCGGAAAAATCTAAAACACCCCTATAATAACGAAAACAATTGTTTCAGCCAAATTTATTAAAAAAATCTAAAATAGTTCATTAGCAGTTATAAAAAAATAAAAAAAATAAAAAAAAAAATAAAAAAAATAAAAAAAAAATAAATATATATAGTAATAAAATAGAAAACAGAGCAATTTTATATGTGATAGAAAAATGTTGCAGATAACGAAATATTAAAACGAAACACAGTCATGATTGTGTTGGGTACCGTACAAAATTTAGAAACACACATAATTGATATGAAAATAAAAATATGTCTTGGCTGCTTTAGAACAGAACATTGTGTGTTTCATGTGTGTATTTTCTGAACCTTGCTTTCTAGTGCGTTCCATATTAGTTTTGGCAAGCATATCAAGAAAACCGGAACATCTATAAACGTATCAGTTTTTAAAATATATTTTATTTTTTATTTCTTTTTTACATTTTTAACTCAGTAGGACATTGGTTTAATTATTTCAACAAATCAATAAAAAACAAGTAAGAGTGTTAAATTCGGCTGTGTCGAATTTTTTGATACCCTCCATCTGAGTCTTTAATTTTTAATTTTTAATTTTAATTTTTAATATTTACTTTTTCATTTTTAATTTTAATTTTTAATATTTACTTTTTCATTTTTAATTTTTAATTTTTAATTTCCAATTTTTAATTTATAATTTATAATTTATAATTTATAATTTATAATTTATAATTTATAATTTATAATTTATAATTTATAATTTATAATTTATAATTTATAATTTATAATTTATAATTTATAATTTATAATTTATAATTTATAATTTATAATTTATAATTTATAATTTATAATTTATAATTTATAATTTATAATTTATAATTTATAATTTATAATTTATAATTTATAATTTATAATTTATAATTTATAATTTATAATTTATAATTTATAATTTATAATTTATAATTTATAATTTATAATTTATAATTTATAATTTATAATTTATAATTTATAATTTATAATTTATAATTTATAATTTATAATTTATAATTTATAATTTATAATTTATAATTTATAATTTATAATTTATAATTTATAATTTATAATTTATAATTTATAATTTATAATTTATAATTTATAATTTATAATTTATAATTTATAATTTATAATTTATAATTTATAATTTATAATTTATAATTTATAATTTATAATTTATAATTTATAATTTATAATTTATAATTTATAATTTATAATTTATAATTTATAATTTATAATTTATAATTTATAATTTATAATTTATAATTTATAATTTATAATTTATAATTTATAATTTATAATTTATAATTTATAATTTTTAATTTTTAATTTAAATTTTTAATTTTAAATTTTTAATTTTCAATTTTTAATTTTTAATTTTTAATTTTTAATTTTTAATTTTTAATTTTTAATTTTTAATTTTTAATTTTTAATATTTAGTTTTTGATTTTTAATTTTTCATTTTTAATTTTTAATTTTTGATTTTTGATTTTTGAATTTTGATTTTTGATTTTTGATTTTTAATTTTTAATTTTTAATTTTTAATTTTTAATATTTAATTTTTAATTTTTAATTTTTAATTTTTAATTTTTAATTTCCAATTTTTAATTTCCAATTTTTAATTTCCAATTTTTAATTTTTATTTTTTAATTTTTAATTTTTAATTTTTAATTTTTAATTTTTAATTTTTAATTTTTGATTTTTAATTTTTAATTTTTAATTTTTAATTTTTAATTTTTAATTTTTAATTTTTAATTTTTAATTTTTAATTTTTAATTTTTAATTTTTAATTTTTAATTTTTAATTTTTAATTTTTAATTTTTAATTTTTAATTTTTAATTTTTAATTTTTAATTTTTAATTTTTAATTTTTAATTTTTAATATTTAGTTTTTGATTTTTAATTTTTCATTTTTAATTTTTAATTTTTAATTTTTGATTTTTGATTTTTGATTTTTGATTTTTGATTTTTAATTTTTAATTTTTAATATTTAATTTTTAATTTTTAATTTTTAATTTTTAATTTTTAATTTCCAATTTTTAATTTCCAATTTTTAATTTCCAATTTTTAATTTCCAATTTTTAATTTTTATTTTTTAATTTTTAATTTTTAATTTTTAATTTTTGATTTTTAATTTTTAATTTTTAATTTTTAATTTTTAATTTTTAATTTTTAATTTTTAATTTTTAATTTTTAATTTTTAATTTTTAATTTTTAATTTTTAATTTTTAATTTTTAATTTTTAATTTTTAATTTTTAATTTTTAATTTTTAATTTTTAATTTTTAATTTTTAATTTTTAATTTTTAATTTTTAATTTTTAATTTTTAATTTTTAATTTTTAATTTTTAATTTTTAATTTTTAATTTTTAATTTATAATTTTTAATTTTTAATGTTTAATTTTTAATTTTTAATGTTTAATTTAAATTTTTAATTTTTAAGCTTTAATTATTAATTTTTAATTTTTCGTTATTCATTATTCATTTTTTTATCTTTAATTACTCATTTTTCAATCTTAATTTTTCATGTTCCATTTTTCAATTTTCATTTTACGCTTTCCATATTCCATTTTCCATTTTAAATTTTTTATTTTTTAATTTTTCATCTTTCACTTTTTAATATTCGTTATTCATTTTTCACTTTCCCATTTTAATTTTTCAATTTTCATTTTCCATTTCTCATTTTTAATTTTTCAATTTCCATTTGCCATTTTCATTTTTGAATTTTCATTATCCATTTTTCATTTTTAAATTTTCATTTTCCATTTTTAATTTTTCAATTTTCATTTTCCATTTTTCATTTTTAATTTTCATTTTCCATTTTTAATTTTTCATTTTTCGTTTTCCATTTTCCATTTTTCATTTTTCAATTTTCATTGTCCGTTTTCCATTTTTCATTTTCCATTTTTCAATTTTCATTTTCCATTTCCCATTTTTTATTTTTCCATTTCCATTTTGCGTTTTTCCATTTTCTATTAGTCATTTTTCATTCTTCAATTTTCATTTTCCATTTTTCATTTTTCAATTTTCATTTTCCATTTTTCATTTTCCAATTCCATTTTCCCTTTTTCAATTTTCATTTTCCATTTTTCATATTTCAATTTTCGTTTCCATTTTCCACTTTCCATTTTTCATTTTTCAATTTTCATTTTCCATTTCTCAATTTTCATTTTTCATTTTTCAATTTTCATTTTCCATTTTTCAATTTCATTTTTCATTTCGCATTTTCCATTTTTCAATTTTCTTTTTTCATTTTCCATTTTTCATTTTCCATTTTCCATTCTCCATTTTTCATATTCTATTTTACATTTTCCATTTTCCGTTTTTCATTTTCCATTTTTCATTTTTATTTTTCATTCTCCATTTTCCATTTTCATTTTCCATTGGAAAATTTCCATTTTTCGTTTTCATTTTTTCTTTCATATTGGCGATTTTTTTTTATTATAACGTGATAACGATAAAAAAAATATGTGGCAATACTACTAACATGAGCTATGTTCTGTGTTCTTGGTATTGTTAATATATATGCATATTATTTTTTATGGCATTTTTTTATGTTGTTGTACAATTAATGTTCAACCACTAAACTGTTACAACAAACACACTGGGTTTTATGTTTTTTTTAGAGATATATACATATTTTTGCTCGTATCAAATCACAATGATTCCCGATGTAGCCCATTTTCAATACCAACCTGCTGGGAATTATGGCAAATGATATTTTTGTAACCTTATCCAGTTAAATGGCTTTTTTTTTGTGAATGAGCGTGATTTCAACAGACAGACGGACAGAAGGACATCGCTATATCGACTCAAGCTGTGATAAGGATCAAGAATATATATACTTTATGGGATCGGAAATTAGTTTTTCGATGCGTTACAAACGGAATGACAAATCTATATATACCCTCTGCCACTGCCGTGTGGAGGGCATAAAAATAAATAAATTTCTTTCCTGAATGCCGTTACTTCGATATCTTAATCATCAAAACAAAAATAAATAATTATTTTTTTATAGCTCTTTCCAAATTCGTTTAATATTTATTAGTCATTTTTTTGTTGCTTAACACATACGAAGAGTTTATGGTCTCTCATAAACCGTTTAACTGAAGAGACGACGACTCATTGTCTGTTTATGGATAAATCAAGTTTTTTTTTTATTTACTTTGAAAGTTTTAACAGGTTTAAAAATCTTTCAGTATCATGTGTGAGATTATGATGTATAAGGATTGCGCACAAAAAAACTATAACATACATTTTCACTTGTAAAAGTTTACTTAATTAAAATTATAATTTTTTATTAATCACGTTAGCCCAGCAAAATATGATAAAATATGTTTTCCATATACAGTCAAGACCCGGTATAACGATTACTCGGTTTAACGAAACGCGATGAATGACCAAATTCATTCTATCGAATAACTTATACAACGAATGTTTCAAAAAAATTTATACTCGATATAGCGAACGCTTAGAAAAAAATTTTGGAATAAAACAGTAAAGGATGCAAGAAAATAACAAAAAAATAAGTAAAGCTGCGTTCACACTACGTGTTTTGCTCGTGTTTTTCTTATTTTTTTAGCACATGTAATTTGTACACATAGTGTGAACCCTTTGAAACATTGTTTATGTACTACACATTTTGCAAGACATATGTAAATTTTTCAATTAGAGCAGGTTCTATTTTGTCAAGATAAACATATGAAAATACAACACTGCTTGTGGCGAAAGAAAAACAGAGTAACTTATAAAGATTAATATTGGGAGAAAAATAAATTGTTTAATATTAATTAACTATTAAAAAATATATAACTTTATTTTTAACAATAATTTTTTGTAAATTCACAAATTAAATCAGCTGTTGTTTACATTTAGAGGTTATGTCATACGGAAATACATATGTACGTTTGAACGCAAAAATTATGAATCGTATGTAAAACGGCAATTTTGACACACACACGGAATTACGTATGGATCGTAAAACTGAATTTACACATGGAAAATACACATAGTGTAAACACACCTTAATGAATTCAAAAACAATAGAAAAGAGAGTAAAATTCATTAAAATACTTATTCTGTATTTGCGTATGAGCATTAACTACAAGTTTTTAGTACATATTTATCAACTTGTTGTGTGAGTGTTAATATTAGCATGGGAAACAGAAAAAGAATTTCTTTGAGTGAAAAAATAAAAAGTTTGAATGAATGGGATTCCAAAATCTTCAATATGCACATTAAAGAAAATGAAAGGAAAAATTATGTCAAATTTGGAAATTACCAACCAAGGCTCACAAATTGTCAATCACTTAAAGAAGGTGAGTATTCAGGGATGAAGAAGAAGCTCTGAGCTCTCTGGTGGTCTGAGCCAAAGAATTAAATTTCTACCAGTGAATGGAATGTGATTAAAATCAAAAGCTATAGAAATACAAAACTAGTTCTATGATGGAGGTTTCCACGCAGGTGAAAAGTCATCATCAATGGCAGATTTAGTGAAGCCATTTAAACAAAAATTGCAAAATATAATATGAGAGAACGATTTAACAATATGATATAATTATCAATGCTGAAGGAACGGGGCTCTATTGGAAGATGCTTCCAAACAAAACATTTGGTACATGCTGGAGAATCTCCTGCCCCCGGAGGAAAAATATCAAAAGAAAGAGTTACTTTACTCCTCTATGCAAATGCGGGTGGTACAAACAAAATTAAACCTCTTCTTATTGGAAAAGCAAAAAACTCACGCTCATTTGGAAACAAAGTTTTGCCTACAAATTATATTCATGCTAGAAGTGCTTGGACGAATGGTGGAATATTTGAGAACTGTTTTTTTTTTTTTTTAATGTTTGTCCCCGAAGTTATTATAATTATGATGCTCATTTTCGAATGCAGGTTTACAATTTTTTTTTTTGTTTGCAGGTAGAATCTTTCTTAGAATTAAATAATCTACAATGAAGGCTTGATAACGCACCTAGTCACCCTCCTTCAGAATATAAAAATATGGGCAATTTACATGCCTACAAACGTGACATCTCTTATCCAACCAATGCATCAAAATGCCATTCATTTAGTGAAATTACAATATAGAATTAGTCTCCAGCCAAATGGTGTGATCTGTTTTTAAACCCTTTAATATGTATGACGCAACGTCCCTGATTGCCTTAGATTGGCATAAATAATTTAATGCAAGATACATTAGCATAAACTGGAATAATATATTGTATTCAGAGAACTTGGAGTTTGATGAGGAAGATGAGATCCCACTGGCACAGATTATGCAACAAGTAGAAATTGTGGTAATAAGAAAGACTTTTGAGTTCAGTTTTTCCAAACTGGAATCAAGATGATATCGTTGAAAATGACATATATGCAGAAAAAGATAAGGAAAATGATGAGAATATTCTAATTGTAGACGAAACAGCAGCCACTGCATACAATGGAGTCAACGGAACAGGTAGAAGCAGTTCAGAAAACTATACGTATAGTAACAAAACAAACATCTGTCAATACTTTTTTCAAATCATATTAACTTTTAAAATAACCTCTACAAAATGGAGGATACATGTACAAGTAGTAGTAGAGTCCAGCTCTCGCAATTCGAGTGCAAATTCTAGGAAAAAAATTTTTTTTCATTCAATTATAAATATTTGTTGAACACACAGTAGATATATAATTGGTTTGTTAATAAATAATTTTACAAAATTGATTAGCATACCTTTAGGCTAATCAATTTTGGCCAATTCACAATTCAACACAATTTTAATAAACACACACACAGCATTGTATAGTTTTTAATTTGAAGCTTAAATATGTGTTTTATGTATGTGTTAGTAGCAACTTTAAATGTACTGTACTCAAAAAAAAAATGCTCCATACGGTGCAAATCAGTAAATATGATGGACAGCTAAAAAGAAATACCTTTCAAATTGGGTATATTTGGTCAAAATCGGTTGGTAACTAAAATTTTTATACCGGTCACAAGAAAATAAATAACATTATTGATATTATTTTTTTAAGTTTTGTAAATGTTAACGTAATAAATGTTAGCCTAATAAATAATTATAAAATTTTGCGTATTATCAATATTTAATAATTATTTTATTTTACTTTGAAATGGATTATCTATAATATTAATAGGCTAGGCGATTTCTTGTGACCGATGTTTTGTTCTACCGTTTTATCCCGATATTATTTGAAAGGTATTTTTTTTTAGCCGTTTTGCAGATTTACAAATTTTTAAATTTTTTCCTTTATTTTGACTAAATTGCGTTTAAAGTCGCTACTAACACATACATAAAATTATACATATGCTATGTGTGTTTTATTAAATTTGTTAATGTGTTTGTTAATGAGTTTGTTATCTTCATTCACAATAATAATAAACCATAAAAGTGTTGGTTTTTGAATTGGCTAAGTTGAAAAATAAATATAAAGCTGCCTAGAAATTGCACTCGAATTTCGAGCGCTGGAATCTGCTAGTGAAGGAAAAGTACGTGAACAAATTATTTGATTTTTTTAATAAAAATCCGAAACGGGCTTTTAAAACAATCGGCAAATGGTTTCTTGGCTTATTAAAAATTATTAAAAACGTTTTACTTTTAAGAGAAGCCTGGAATGTGGCAGAAGAAAAGGGCTATACTGGCCCGAACAAGGTTAGAAAAATATTGGCACCTTTTAAGTAAAATTCGAGGTGAAAGCAGCAGCTTTGAGTTTTTCGTAAGAAAGTGAAAAAGAAGGACGAACCTCAAATCGTTTGAAATAAAGATGCCGCATCAAAACTCAAAAAATAATATCGTAACAAAAGAATGTACTTAAGAAAAACTTATCATCAATAAGTATGAAAGTTAATACAAATACGTGCTTGGCGAATTCTCACAACTACCAAGAGGGGATTAATACATATACGAAAAAGTTTTTAGTTTAGCAGGCTATTAGTATTTGTGGTAAAAGAAGCAGTGCTTATGTGACTAATAGTAAGATTAATACTGATTTGTGGATTAAAGAATGCTTGCACAAGAGACTACGAGTAGTTCTATTTCTAAAGCATCCTGGGGTATCTACATCTTTTGACTTGATCTTGCACTATGTTGAATGGTACGAGAACGGTCCCAAAACAAGGCGACTTGTCAAAGAAAGCAACAAATTTCTTTTTAGCTCGATACGCTTTTCCCAACGATATTAAATAGCTTGGCTACCCTGTTCATAGTAAGACCTGTTGAGCTGCTTAAAAGAGCCATCAACCTTGTTTGCAAATCTTTTACCACCGATACATTTTTTCAAGTTTGGAAATAAAAAATAATCCGAGGGAGCTAAATATGGCAAATCAGAAGCGCGATGAAGCAACTTGAAGTTTAGTGAATGTATGAACTGGTACATTGTCTTGATGAAACAACTCTTTCTTTTTCACCAAATGCTGCAATAAGTTAGCATAGTACTCACCATTGATTGTTTTTCCTTTTTGAAGATACTCAATAAAAATTATCCCACGCCTTATTCGGGCACGATTACAGTCCACTGTTTTATCCATGGTTGCGAATCCATGCAAAAACTCGGCTTTATTGCGATCAAACATCCCCAAACACTCTATTGACACATCTTCAGGACGCTGTTTTTGTTCTATTGGGCAAAAGCTGTCCATATTTCGGACAGCTTTCTCATGCCAAATTTTCGGTCATATATACTATGGACAGCACTTTTTGAAATGCCTATCATTACAGCTAGCTCACGCACCCTCAGTCGACGATCATCCAATACCATTTTGTACAATTTCTTAACCGTTTCTGGCGTGGCCACCTCAAATGGTCGACCAGTACGGTGGTTGTTTTGGCAGCTCGTACGGCCTCGTTTAAACTCTGCCACCCAATATTTTAATCGTAAACGAAGGAGCGGACTTCCTTAGAGTAGAATCTAGCTCGGCTTTAATATTGGTTGGACTGAGACCTTTCAAATGAAAGCATAACGGTGACCATTTTTTCCATGTTCACAAATTCATTGAGATCGCTTATTTTTGATTTATTTATAATTTCTTTTAAATCACTTGTATTCATGTAACAATTTTTATAGTCCTTAATAGTTTTGTATTTCATTTTCATTTTCAATTTTTATGTGTGTAATCCTTAATAGTTTTGTATTTCATTTGTTTGTTACTCTTCACCATAAATCATTTATATTTATCATTTATCATGGAATATCCGTCTCTAGTCTGTTTATGTGTCAGTGAAAATTAAGATTCGACGTCAACGTTCTTAAAGGTAGATTTTTTTCCTTGCAAAAAAAAAATTATAGGCCTAGACGAAAAATTTAATTTTTATTTCCCCAAATTGTTTTAATTTTTTTTTCGCCAAAATGTTTTCTTTCACAAAAAAAAAGAATTTTCTTTAATAAATAATATAAAAATAATTATAAACAGAAACCTATAATAATCTAGAATATTAAAAGTGTGGAATATTTTCTGTATTGCCGTATTAATCATAAATCATTTATAAATAAATATTTATTTATAACAAACTTGAAATATCACTATTATGCCATTTGCCATTCAATCGAAATAAGCAGCACTTGCGAAATTTAAATTATTAGAAATTTTGAAAATTAAAAAAAAGGCAAGTGTTCCAAATTATTTATTTTGACAATTTTATATATATATATTTTTTTTATTATTATATATATATATATATATATATATATATGTATATATATAAATAGCAGCTATTTTAAATTAACTTTTTTCATTTAAGTAAACAATAAATAGAATCGCAAAACAAAATTTTTAATTAGGTCTTAGGTATTCACATATTATGACTCACCAAAGATTCTGAAATTTTATTTCATATTTGTATGCTAATAAAATTTCGTCAAACCCCTAAATGCAAAAACTCTTAATTTTCACAGCTGTTGGACAGATTCGATATTGATTTGAAGCAATAACGTCAACGCAACGGCACACTGTGGCTGAAATTTGATTCATTCCAAGTCTAATTTTTTTTGTCACCGCTTTTTAAAATTTCAACGCCTTTTTGAAGCTAATATATCCAGATTGCCCAAAAATTGGGTTAAACTATTGTTAATTGTGGGCGTGGCATGCTGTCAAACTCAACTGTTTTTTTAATTTCAGAAAAGGGTGATTTTTTTTTTGTTTTTTATCAAAAATAAATGGTTACTACTCGCAAGCCATCATCGATAATGACCTGCGGTTTTTTTATAATGTTGGTAGGATTATAGTCTTTAGTTGTTGTAAGTGGTCTAATATTACCGTTTAATATTAGGGGCGTTATGAAATAAAGGGTCCGCCATCTAACGTTTTTTTTTAACTAGTGCTTATTTCGTGAATGGTAACACTTAGCTCATGTCTGATTTGACAAATAATTAGTTTTATCCTTCCGCTGAACGAATATGGTTGTGTATACGCTTGAACAACGCTGGGAAATATTGCGACATTACTTTGAAAATCATGGTAATGTTGCAGAATGTGTGCGAAAATTGCGTACGGATTTTGGAAGAAGAGAAGCACCGTCAGCTCCGTATGTTCGTTATCTTGTGAAAAAAAGTGAAAGAAACTGGCATCCTCATCGATAAACCAAAGCGTGAAAAGCCATAAACAGTGCGTACACCCGAGAATATTGCTGCTGTGGCAGAAAGTGTGAGTGAAGCGCCATCAACATCAATTCACCGTCGTTCTCAAGAATTGAACATTTCAGAGGCATCATTGAGACGAATTTTGCATAAAAACCTTGGTATGACGCCATACAAAGTCCAATTGGTTCAGGAGTTGAAGCCAACTGACCATCCAATGCGTTTTCGCTTCGCTAAGTGGGCCTGCGATCGACTTACAGAAGCTGCCGATTTTGCCAAAAAAAATCATCTTTTCAGATGAAGCTCATTTTGATCTTGGCGGGTATGTAAACAAGCAAAATTGTCGCATTTGGGGCACAGAAAACCCGCACGCATACATTGAAAAGCCGATACACCCAAAACGAGTCACTGTTTGGTGCGGATTTTGGTCCAGAGGCATAATTGGGCCATTTTTCTTCGAAAATGAGCAAGGAGTGGCCGTTACAGTCAATGGCGATCGTTATCGGGCCATGTTGAACGAATTTTTGTTCACAAAAATTGAAGAGGAGGATATTGGCAACATTTGGTTTCAACAGGACGGCGCTACGTGCCACACAGCCGAAGCTACACTCGATGTTTTGCGACCTGTTTTTGAAGATCGCATTATCAGCCGCAGAGCTGATGTCGTTTGGCCACCTCGGAGCTGCGATTTGACACCGTTGGACTATTATTTGTGGGGTGCCCTCAAAGATAAGTGTTACGCCAACAAGCCAGAGACAATTGACGCTTTAAAGGACAATATTCGTGAAGCCATTGGTGAAATACAGCTGCACACAATCGATAATGTGCTTAAAAATTGGACCGATCGTGTAGGCTACTGCATGGCCAGCCGAGGCAGCCATTTGAATGAAATTATTTTCCATTATTAACCGGAAGGATTGTACTTTCAAATAAAAAAAGAAATTTGAGACAATATTCAGTAGTTTTTTTTATAGCATTTTCATAAAAAAAAGGTTATTTGGTGGACCCTTTATTTATGAAACTACTATATTTTTCTCAAATTTTAACTTTAGTGGAATAGAACTTCTAGGGAACAAAAGGGAACAAGAAACGTATACCACCCGGAGAAAGGTGAAAGTGTCCTCTTTAACCCTATATATACTTTTGCACCCGTGACGACCCGCGGGAAGAACACTTTTTTCATCTCCAGCATTCGAAATCAATGGAAAGTGGGACATCGGGATTTAGATGAAGTAGTCAAAAAACTACTAAAGAACAGAAATAACACAGAACAAAATATTGAATATTTGCAATCAATATTTGAGTCAAATCTATAATATTAATAGGCAAGGCGATTTCTTGTGACTGATGTTTTGTTCTATCGTTTAATCCCGATTTTTACCAAACGATATTATTTGAAAGGTATTTCTTTTTAGCCGTTTTGCAGACTTACAGATTTTTAAATTCATTTCTTTATTTTGAGTAAATTCCATTTAAGATTGCTACTAACACATACATAAAAGTATACAATGCTATGTGTGTGTTTATTAATTTTGTTAATGTGTTTGTAATAAAAATGAGTTTGTTTTTTGTGTTGATTTGTGAATTGGCTATAATCGATAAGCATACTTTCAGGGTCCTTGTTTAATGAAAAAAAAAATTCCTAGAATTTGCGCTCGAATTTCGAGGGCTGGAATCTGCTAGTGAATAATAATTATAATTGTCTTTCATTGTTATTTAAGTACGAAAAACATATTATAAGTAAAAAATAATAATAAACAGAACCCACCATTGTTACAAATGCAATTAAAATCTATTTCAGTTTTTATTTTTAAAGCGCCCCGGTAGATGAGTAGGTAGCGTGCTCGCCTATCATGCGGGGGTCGTGGGTTCGATTCCCACCAGAGGCTTTGGTCTGCGCTGCAAAAAAAAAAAAAAAAAAAAAAAAACATCTTTCCTGAGATCAACACAATGCACTGCATCTGTAGGAGGCATCCCCTGAGTGTTAATAAAAAAAAAAAAAAAATTTTTTGTCAACAAAAAATTTTTAATTTTTCAGTAATAATAGCAAAATCTCCAGTTGATTTTACTATTTTTTTTTTTTTTTTTGTGTAAAAATTTTTTGGGTGTAAGATTAAAAAAATCCCATTATTACAAAAAATTTTTATAATTATTATTAAAATCCAAATATTAAATTTTTAATATTTAAAAAAATCCCATTATTACAAAAAATGTTTATAATTATTATTAAAATCCAAATATTAAATTTTTTAATAAATAAAAAAAAAAAACACATTTCACTCTAAAAGTTAAAAAAGTTCAGATTTGACCTAGAATTCCTTAAAAAGTCCTCAATCAATTTTAATGTAATTAAAACTGAGTCAAGCTGAACTAAAAATCTATGCACTAAACAAAAAATTATTTAAATATTTTGATTGGTTCAAAAGTTACAGAATTTTGGCCAATGAAAAACGATTTTCAGCCACTGTGCGGCATCGACACACGTGTGTAGTCATCGTGGCAAAAAGCCATAAATTGGGCTGCGAACTGCCAGTTCAACACTAAAACAACAGGATCTTGGCAGAACCTATTATACGAAGGAATGCCGGACAAAATTTATCCAGCAGAAAAAGAAGATTGTTGCGAAGAAAAGGCTTTTTGCGGAAAAAAATATATTTTATTCAAAAAGTCACTGAGTTATCAAACCGCCCTCGTACTGCTGCCACGAGTTGCTATCTTCCTTATAATCATCATTATCGACAACAAGGTTAATAAACTTTTTTAACCAAAAAAGGAATTGATTTGGGTTGTTCTTCTCTTTAGAATCATGTTAAATAACAATTAATTGTCTGTTTAACATGACTTTTTTTTTTAGATATAAGTTATTGTCAATTATAGCTTGGTTGATTTGTTTACATGTTCTTTTTTCTATAAAATTTAACTCAAAAAACGTTGATAATAGCAATAAAGAAGTTTTTTGAATGTTAACATTTGTTTAAATGTATGTTTTTATACAAATTGCTACATAATCATATGACACAAAGGCATGAACAGAGATGGAAACAAAATGAGAAATTAATTTAATTTATTAAGAAAAATATCACAACTAAAAAAGATATTTTTTTTAGTTATAATTACTACATATGAACTTATGGACCTTTTCGGGAAGCCCTTTAGGGATTATATAATAGTTTTTGTCACTCCAGACAGTTTGGAGGATTTTCCTCCCTTGGTACAAAAAAACATATTTATTGTTCATGCACACACTCAAGAGCTTTCTCTTACCATAGTGGCAGAAAGCCAAATCGGCCCAAAAAATACATGGACACAGTGTTGGCTTATTTATGAAAGGAAGTAGTCTTTTTGCAAACACTACTTAACACAAATTTCTTTTGCCACAACTGCATATTGCTTGCCATATCAGGAACTCATCTTCGCGAAAAATATGCCAATGATTTCAATATCTATGCTCTGTTTTTGGCTTCTAAATTTTTTGCATTGGTTTTAACATTTCGCACCGGATGTGTTAGGAACTCTTTTCAATATGCTTCCTTTTTATTTGCCTTATAAGACATCATATGGACCTTTTATACTTCCCGAGCCATGTTTCCCATCAATGTTCAAATTTTGCTGATAGTTTATAATAACATTGGAAACAGTTTGAAAGAAGATATTTGATTCTAAGGGAAACTCTTTGTAGGACCAAGCTGGATTTTGTTGAAAATGTTTATATTTTTAGCACGTACTTTTATTTTATCACTCATTTCAATCAAACTAACAACAAATTAATAGGGCTGTCATTAAGCACTGCAAGCCGATCTAAATGAGTGTTGTCATATATCTGTTTTTTTATCTTTGTATCTTTTTTTTCTTGAGAAACAATTGAAAATAGGTGGTATGCCAATAAAATCTACTCCCATGGGCTTTCACCTGACATAAGACTACCCTCACTCAGGTTGGCAAGAAAAAAACGTTTTGGTCACTTAAACATTACATGCTGTTATACATTATTTTTAATATGAAATTAAAAAATAATAAAACAAATTTATTATTTGTCAGATATATGTTTATAGTCTAAATTTAATTACTAAAACTAGCAGATGCCAGCGCTCGAAATTCGAATGCAATTTCTAAGCAGCTTTATTTTTCAACTTAGCCAATTCACAAACCAACACTTTTATGGTTTATTATTATTGTGAAGATAAACTCATTAACAAACCCATTAGCAAATTTAATAAAACACAAATAGCATATCTATAATTTTATGTATGTGTTAGTAGCAACTTTAAATGCAATTTACTCAAAATAAAGCAAAAAAAATTTAAAAATCTGTAAATCTGCAAAACGGCTAAAAAGAAATACCTTTCAAATAATACACGTTCGGTCAAAATCGGGATAAAACGGTAGAACAAAACATCGGTCACAAGAAATCGCCTAGCCTATTAATATTATAGATATTTAGATATTCGCTTTTTACTTTACTTAAGTCGTATTTTGATAATTCTTTTTTGAAGATATGAATACGGTTGGACTATTTATTTCATATACACGTTATAGCATAAAATTTTAAGAATCTTTGAAAAAATTTTATAAATAAGTCCGTGACAGCGAATCTCCAGAGGCGTTGTTGTTTTGCGGTGAACATCACAATTCGTTACAGCATCATGTGAAATAAAAAAATCGAAATGCGTTTAAAAGCTGATATATTTCCCGAGGTAGTGACAAAGTTTTTTTAATTTTTTTTTTTTTCAGCATTTTGAAGTGCAAAATACGATTTTTGCTTTAAAATTTCGGGAATTTGTTGTTAAAAAATGGGGAAGAAAATGGAAAATAAAACAAGTAAGAAAATTATAGTCGGTCTATACCATGCGTTTAGAGACCCTATCTCTTAAGCCCAACTAACTGGATACAGAAAATAAGCATAAAGTAAATTTGAGTGGGATTTTTATTAATTTTTTTGGCTGCAGATATGGTCGGATGCTGTATCTATATGGGGACTAGGTCCAAAAATTGACCGATCCTGATCATGTTTGGTAAAGTCTCTTGTATTTTGCAAAAATATATACAAGCAAAATTTGAGAAGAATCAGTACAATATTTTTGTTTTTTGATAGATTTAAGTGAAGATCGGGAAGCAGCTCTATATGGGGCCTATGACTAAGAGTTGTCCCATAGGAATCATTTTTGGACTACTCATTAATGGATGTAATAAACTGTGACGGTGATCTTTTTTGCTCTGCACTGTAGCAAAAGAATTTCTGGTACAGGCAGAATAAGAAAGAAGAAAAAATAATAACCTTGATCTTGAAATTATTTTCAAGTTCAAGTATGTACAAGTAAACAACACCTTATATGGTAATAGGTTGATGGCATTTTTTGTTAGTTTTAGCAAACTGATTTATGGCGTTTTTTTCTCTTCATTGTGTTGGATTAAATCATGAACACATTCATATGCAATCATGCTGGTCAAACCACGTATTTTCTTGTATTGATCTCACTTGCTCTCATAGTCATATATGAGTGGGAGTGTTATAAATACTAGAGAATATTATGAATGCATATGAATGTTCTCAATGAATTGGTGGTGATTTTGTTTGTTTAATAAACCGGTTTTTATCTGCAGAGGAATGAATGAAGAAGTTTACCTTGATTAACAAGACATTTAAAATTAAACGAGGAGTTGAAATTAGACAGTGCAAAAGAAAGGTTGAGGAAAAACCTCTTAAAATTAAAATAAAAATGTAGTTTAATTTAGAAACTTTAAGAAAAAAAAAACTAGATTTTAGTGACAAATTTCGAAAAGAAATAAACTTTACATGTGACATGTGAATAAATAAAAATTTTGTGTTAATTAATAGTATTGCTGTTTGTGCTAAAGAAAGCGTTCTGAGCAAAAAAAAAAAAAAATTTTTAAGTTAAGTTAAATTTAAAAAAAAAAAAAAAAAGGAACCTAAATAATGTTAAGAAAAGAACAGAATGTTTAAAAAAAAAAATTATTAATGTTTAAGAACTCAAGAAATTGTGGAAGAACATTTTTAAAGACTCTTAAAATTAAATTATATTTAAGAACTTAAATACTGTTAAGAAAAGAAAAGAAGGTTAAAAAAAACAATAAATAATTGAAAAATAATATAAAAATATAAAACAACACATGTTGATTAAACCAAATTAAAGAATTATAAACATTTTGTGTGGAAATCAGCAACAATATCGTTATTAATGCAGCTATGGCCGATTTTTTTTAATTGCATATTGCGACACACAACCACGGCGTCTGGCGGCAGCAGCTTCATCCTCAACACCTACAACCATATGGCGGAAATTAAAAGACACTAATTAAAATGTTTTCTTAAATCTAAATTAAATAAAAAAAAAAATTTCTAAGATTTGTCTAACTATAAATTAAAATTATTTTTTAAAGATTTTTCTAATTATAAGTAAAAAATTTTTTTTAATTATAAATTTAAATTAAATATCAAATATTTTTAGATATGAGGTTTGCTAAAATTAAAATTGTGCAAAAATCAAAATTGTGCTAAAATTAAAATTTTTCTACTATTAAAGATTTTCCTAAAATTTAAAACTTTCCTAAAAGTAAAAAAAAAAAAAAAATTGTCCTAGAATTAAACTTTTCCTAAATCTTACTAATTATGGTATAAAAAAATTAAATAAAAAAAAAGAGAAAAAAAAATGAAAACAAAAAAATTTTCTAAGATTTATCTAACTATAAATAGAATTTTTTCTAAAGATTTTTCTAATTAGAATTTAAAAATTTTCTATATATGAAATTTTTCTAATTAAAGCAAATTTTTGTAAGTAAAAATTAGCTAAATATCAAATATTCTAAATATAAAAATTTACCTAAATACAAAATTTATCTAAAATTACATAAAAGTCTTCTAATTATAAGATTTAAATTAAAATTTTCCTAATTCTACACTTAAGCTGAAATTAAAATTAAGCTAAAATTAAAAATTTTCCTAAATTTAAAATTTCCCTAAATTTAAAATTTTACTAAAACAGAATTTTGCTAAAATTTAAAAATTCTTCTAAAATTAAAATTGAGCTATATTTAAAAATTTTCCTAAAATTAAAATTTCCCTAAAATTAAAATTTTGCTAAGAAATAAAATTTTACTAAACTGAAAATTTTTCTAAAAAGTAAAATTTTGTTAAAATATAAAAAAAAAACATTAAATAAGTTTTGCTAAACTTAATTTAAAATAACCTTAAAATGAAGGTTCAATAAAACTTGTTAAACCAATGTAGAAACCTAACCAAACCAAATTCTTATCATTGAAGTGGGTTACCTCCAAGTAAGATGGAGTCGAGGTAACATGGTTGGGAGGGCATAAGGGGCATAACATCCAGTCCCCAATCCCAAGGTAACTATGGCCGTCCATCCTTTTAGCGTCCGTGTTAATTGACAGTTGTTTTTTTTAAATCGCACGTGAAAATCTGTAGTGCGGTTTCCCTGGGCCTGAGCAAGACCCCACCCATCCGGCGAGCTAGGCCCCTACGCCAGCACGTGCGACCAGCAAAGGCTCAGGGAAACGGAAGCGGATATTCCATCCAACAACGCCGCACCATTACAAAACGCAACCAAACCCAATTTGAGTAAGATCTATGTATATGACAATTTGGATCTTATGGCAATTTATGTCGATTTCATAGGGGTCATTTGTATGGGGACTAGGTCTGAACATGGACCGAATTTCACCAATTTCAATAGCGTTCGTCCTATGGCCGATAAAAGCTTATATACCAAACTTTATCAATATATATTCATATTTGCGACCTGCAGTTTGATTACAAGGTTTACATGGACACACAGACGGACGTACGGACATTGTTGAATCGAATCAGTTAGTGATTCTGATTCGATCGGTATAATAAAAGATGGGTCTAGGTCAAATATTTTTGGTAGTTACAAACAGCAGCACAAAGTCATTATACCCAAACCACAGTGGTATAGGGTATAAAAACTCTTCGTGGTTACCTGTTGATTTATGTGTAGATATATATAATGTGTAAAATTTTAAAAGAATCGGTCAAGTAGATTTTGAGTTATGATGTTCACGGACTTCGAACATTTATTTGCGAGGTTTTTTTTGTATTAAATAAAACTAGCAGATTCCAGCCCTCGAAATTCGAGCGCAAATTCTAGGAAATTTTATTTTTTTATTAATTAAAGACCCTAAAAGTATGCTAATCAATTATAGCCAATTCACAAATCAATACAAAAAAAAAACTCATTTTTATTACAAACACATTAACAAATTTAATAAACACACACATAGCATTGTATAATTTTATGTATGTGTTAGTAGCAACTTTATATGCCATTTACTCAAAATAATGGAAAAAATTTAAAAATCTGTAAATCTGCAAAACGGCTAAAAAGAAATACCTTTCAAATAATATACGTTTGGTCAAAATCGGGAGACAACGGTAGAACGAAACATCGGTCACAAAAAATCGCCTAGCCTGTTAATATTATAGATATCAAATGAAAAGAATACTAAAAATATATATTAACTGATTATTTTCAAAAAACATCATTGGTCAAAATCTGGATAATATTATAGATTATTTTAAAAATTTCCTTTTTTTAATATTAATAATTCGTACCCGAGAATCATTCTATTTTTTTTTTTTTTTTAATTATCGTATGATTTCTAAGGTCTCAAAACAGGCTTATAGGGATCAAACTTTGGGAATTATTATGATGTCGGCTGTGTTAAATAATGAATTTCATTAGTGTTCTATTAAGTAATTAGGGGTTTTCTACTTTAGTAAAAGAAGCATAATGAAATTTTTAAATAGTAATTAATTCATTTTAAGGATCATTGTTTTTAAACTCACTTTTAACTCATGCTCTGTCTGTCTTCGTGGGGCAACCCCATTCCCCCATATCCAATTGATCTGAAACTTTGACCCTAGTCTTGTAACTACAGATTAATTTTGAGGTAGTCACGCATAGCCACGAACAGTCTCGGAGTGATCTAAATGTCATTTCGTCTTATCCGAAAAATTCGACCTCGACGGGACTGATGGCTTTTGTTTTTATTGGCACAATCTACGCGCATATGACTCCACGAATGAGTCGCAATTTTGGAAAGCTTAAATTATGCTTTGTCCAGACAAAGATGATCCAAAAAAGTATATTGATATATTGGATGACGTCTTGAATACTCCAGTACAAGAGTTTTTTTCATCTCGCTCAATACCATTACTTAACCGGCCAGCTAGAAGCCATGATTTAAATGCTTGGGGTATTATTCATAGAGCTTTGTATGCAAATGGAAGACAGTACTCAACGGTTCAAGAACTGAAAACCTAAATTTTACAAGCCTGGATTGATTTGGATATTAATGCGCTTCGGAAGCTCATAGAATCACTCCCATACAGAATTTTTGAAACAATAACCCAGAATGAAGGACCAACAAAATATTACAACATAAAATTAAAATTTTTTTTTATTTAAATTTCGGACATTAATATGGATTCATTATTAATTTTTTTTTTTTTTTTTATATAAGTTTGATAGCTGTTTGTATTTTTTTAATACTGTAATAAATATCTATAATATTAATAGGCAAGGCGATTTCTTGTGACCGATGTAAGTTTCACAGTTTTACCCTGATTTTGACAAAAAAAAATTATCGTTTGAAAGGTATTTCTTTTTAGCTGTGACCCAGATTTACAGATTTTCATCGTCTAGAATATTTTTCTGGAGTTATGATTGGTTAAAGTTGCTACTAACACATACATAAAATAATACAATGCTATGTGTGTGTTTATTAAATTTGTTAATGGATTTGTGATAATGTGTTGAGTTTGTTTCCTTCATTTAAATGAGTTGAATTGTAAAGCATACCTTTAGGGTCTTTATTAAATGAAAAAATAAAATTTCCTATAATTTGCACTCGAATTTACAGTGCTGGAATCTGCTAGTAAAAATATAAAAGAACTTCAAACCTATTAGTATTTCTTTGTTTAAATTCTTAAAAATTCATTTGCGACCAAGCGAACTTCGATCACTGTAGATCGACCGGGTAAAAACCCATATTGAAAAACTGAAATGTTTTATGAAATATAATGAAACAGTTAATTATCCAGAATCTTATCAAGGACTTTGGTTTCTAAAATTTGGCTTGAAAAGATTAAGCGGAAATAAGCCCAACAGTAATGCAAAATTTGCTATACCAGCATTCTTTAGTAAAACCACGCTGCTTTAAACAGTTTTTCAAATGTGAATTTTTATGTCTCTCAGCGGGAGTTAAAAAAGTTAAAACCTTAGTCCCATAGTTTCTTCGGAGAGTTTCCTTAGATTAAGTTTTTGCTTTATGCTTTTTACCTATTACCTATTTCTTTTTCGCTGTAAAATAAGTTTAAAATAGTGACCTAGTTTGGGTTGGAGTAACTGATGTTATAGTTTATTCTAATATTTTTTCAGTAGAATTTTTTTACTTTTATATAAATATTTTCTCAACAGTTTCTTTATAGAACCATATGTTAAAAAAAAAAACAAAGAAATGTAATAATTTGATTTATTTCCTCAATTCCATTTAGCAAAAGCAACAAACATTTTATTTATGTGCTCTGTAATATTTACAAATTTGTCTCAACCGGAAATACCATATTTGGAGCAGAAAGTAGTTACGTTAATATTGTAAATTAAATTGTTTTAATTTTTATAACAAATAACTCATGATTATACCATAAATAGAGTCTGGTTCAAGGAAAACATGTTTCACAGAAATATTCCTTATTAAATGTTTTCTACACAGAATTAATAAATCAGATATCTTTATTTAACTAGAAATATTCTATAATTGAGTTAGCCCACTTTTTATTCATTCAGCAAGGTGTGAAATCAAAACAATAATGAAAATGCGTTTCTTAATTTAAACAATAATAAGAATAACAATAATAAGACATACAAATAAATAATTAATTTCTTTAACACTTCTTTCTTTATCTTTATTTTGTGCAATTGTTTAATTTTCTGTAACAAAAGAAATCCATATTTTGTTTATTTTAAAAACAACAAAATTCGCTTGAATCACCGATAACCGGTTCTCACTTTGCTGCCCCCTTCACACACCCACAAAATTGACAGGTTTCAAATACACCAAATATCAAAGTCAAAAGGAAAATTTTTAAGTGTGAATTTAAATTTTAATTTATTTAATTAATACTAGTATAGCCCAGTACTCGAAATTCGAGTGCAAATTCTAGGAAATATTTTTTCATTCAATTTTAGTCTTCTAATGTTTTTTAATCTATATATATAAAAAATTTATGAATATTTAAATGAGCCTTAAGGTATGTAAATCAATTTTAGCAATTCACAATTCAACACAGAGCGTCTGATATATAATTTAAATCATTCGCATTAACAGGGTGTAACGAATTATTATAAATATTTTATTGTAAAAATTTTACAATTAAATTTGGAAAGGTCGAATAGAAAACAACTATAATAAATATTTTATTTTATTTAATTCAATATATTTTTAAGACAGATTAGACATAAATTTTATAATTCTCAGCTTCTCCATATCTATAATATTAATAGGCTAGGCGATATCTTGTGACCGATGTTTTGTTCTACTGTTTTATCCCGATTGTGACCAAACGCATATTATTTGAAATGTATTTCCTTTTAGCCGTTTTGCAGATTTACAAATTTTTAAATTTTTTCCCTCATTTTGAGTAAATTGCATTTAAATTTTCTACTAACACATACATAATGCTATTTGTGTGTTTATAAAATTTGTTAATGTGTTTGTAATAAAAATTAGTTTGTTTTTTTGTGTTGATTTGTGAATTGTCTATAATTGATTGCATACCTTTAGAGTCTTTATTTAATGAAAAAATAAAATTTGCACTCGAATTTCGAGGGCTGGAATCTGCTCGTGAACTATAACTATGCCAATTTTCACACTCATCCGTGCCCGCACATTGCTTAAGAAGGGAACTAAAAATTTACCTTAACGTATAAATATAAATAGATAAATCAACAAAAAAAAATATTGAGTATTTTCTTTAACGTGTAACGAGTACACACATAAATAAAAATACTAGAATACTCATTGCGCAATAATTATAAGTACGTACTAGTCTATTTATATTCACAACTTTTTTTGACGTTATATTTAAATTTTTGTAAATGTATCCGTTTATTCTTATCATGAATGTGATAATATTGAATCAATTGCTGACAGCTTGTGATACGAGGGCGGCTCAATAAGTCCGTGACTTTTAGAATGAGTTTTTTTTTTTTTGCAAAAAAAAAATTATTTTTCAATATAATCTCCTTTTAGCTCAATACACTTATGCCGTTTTCTTTTCTGACAAAAAATGTCGCACTTTTTTTGCCCTCTTTTCGAAAAGTGTATTTATTTATATATTCTGAATTAAGAGCAACCTTGTCTTATACATCAATCGAAAGGTCTCAAAGTCGAGCCCTCGTAAATCAAAAAAAAATTCCAGCCATTGACTTCTTTCAGGTCATAGTGTGAGAATATTTTCCCATTGTTCCCCTTTTTTGAATATTTTCACCCTACGACTTCAAAGAGGTAAAAAACAAATTTTTTGCATTTTATGAACACAGCTCTTTGAAACCTTTCGATTGATATATAATATAAGGTTGCTCTTAATTCAGAATATATAAAAAAATACACTTTTCCAAAAAAAGGGCAAAAAAGGGGCGACATTTTTTGTTAGAAAAGAAAACGGCATTAGTCCAACGTTTCTCCAATTTTTGTATCCCTTCCAAATAATAGGATTTTTCGAGGCCCAGAAAATAGGCATTTTTGATCAATAATTTCATCGTTTGAGCTAAATCTCTTTCCACCGAGCCATTGCTTTAGGTTTGGAAATAGGAAATAGTCACTGGAGGCTGGAATTTTACCATTGAGCCACGATTACGTTTATGGTTTTAATGTTTAATGAGCACTGAAATTCATTTTTTCCATTTTTAAAAAAAACCAGGAGGTTTAATGTTTTGAACGGCTGTTAAACGCAAATTATATGACGGAACTTGCTCAAAATTTTGCAGTAGTCTATTAACAGGTGGTACTTGATTAGAACAGTGTTGCATTTCATATAACTACGAGGGAAGTTAGAAAAGTCACGGACTTATTGATCCGCCCTCGTATCTACATATTCACTCATCTGTATCCTGACAACAAACGGTTAACATGTATTAACTCCCACGCACAATATTCATAAATAAAAAATAATAAAAAAAACACCATGTGAATGTAAAAAATTCCAACGAAAAATAAAAAATAATGGGCGTTTGAAAGATAACACTACTTTATATTATACAAGTGTAAGGATATAAAAAGGATATTCATACCAAATGCGTCAATGGTTACTAAACGTCTTTGGAAAAGATTTTTTTTTTTAATAAATTGTTTATTTATAAGTTGATTACATGAGTTGTAGAAATAAATTTAACAAGAAACAAGAAGCTTTGTTAAAAAGCAAGAAATTTTGATATTCATAATACTACGCAATAAAAAATTTAAAAATGTTTGCTTCTTATTGCACGAGAATCGCAATAAAGAAAATTTTATTACACTTTTTTTTATATTGTTCTTGTGCTTTTTTTTTTTAAGTATATAAGACCCTTAAAGCATGAACACATGTAAACTCGCTACTAAACAAAACATTTTCAAACTTTTAAAGAACTTTCTTAAAACATCTAAAGGAAAAATTCAAAGACTTCATGTGTTCTCCAAATATTTTAAAATTATTATTTCAAATGATAGATAAAATGAATATAACCGCATGGAAGATATTTGTAAAAGATAGTTCAACAAAATACACATCAAAAGTGCACCATCGGTTCTTAAGCCATTTTTGTCCGCGGACCCCCAGGGGTCCACCAGCTACCATCCTGGAGTCCGCGTAGTAAAACTTGAAATTATTCAAGCAATTATATTAATAGGCAAAGCGTTTTCTTGTGACCTATATAAAAATTGTATTTAATAACCGATTTCGACCAAACATACCTCACTTGAGAGGTTCTTCTCTTTAGTAGTCCACCAGATTTACAGATTTGCACCGTCTGGAACATTTTTTTGGAGTAATGCTCATTTAAAGTTGCTACTATAACACATATATAAAACACATACTGTGTGTGATTCTATTATAAATATCAAAAGACCTGTGTTGAATTGTGGATTGGCTAAAATTGATTGGGATACCTTTAGGCTCCTTTAAAAGTATTTATTAATAAATCCATTTATAAATCTTTCGTGTGTTCAACAAATATTTATAATGAAATTTAATGAATTTTATTTAAAAAGTGTTGAATTGTAAATTGGCTAAAATTGATTAGCATACCTTTAGGCTCTTATTAAATTATTTATTAACCCTTTCACGATCGAACCTAAACTGCTGGAAATTTTTTTTTTTGTGGATTCGTACTTAACGACCCAACATTTCGTCAAAAAGTGTCGTCAAAAATATTTTTTTTTCAATTCCTTCAAGGAAAAAATCCATGGGACATATATATCCCATTGGTCGTCAACGGTCAAAATTAATGAACAACTAATTTACTCCGCTCAAGGCAAGTCAAAGCAATAACTGTAGTTTTGGTTTTGTATTTGCTGTAAATTTTTAAATATATCACAGAGAACCGATTACTACTTTTTTAGTTCGTTTTAAAAGTGGAAAGGAAAATCGGACAAACACAATATGTTCCTTTTGTAAAAAACCATAATTGCTTCGAAGATTACCATAATTGATTTTGTATTTTTGAGATATTTAGAATTAAACTTTTTCTAAGTCTTTTTATTTATAGTTTAATTAATTGTTGATTTAATATTATGAATTTTTTTAATTTAATAAAAATATAAAACTATAAAACATCTTTTTTACCATTGACGGCCAATTGGACATATCTGTGGTTTTCTGGAATAACCCGTATGTCCATTTGTGTCAGTTTTAAGTTAACGATGCCAAATATATTAATTTTTAACGCTCTTTACATGTGTTTAATTAAAAAAAAAAAAAATATTGACCACTTCTGAGTTTTTTGTTTAAATAACGACGTAACTTAAATGTTTATTAAATTAATTTGCAACACTAACGACGTATGTCAACCTACGTTTGATCGCTGACAAATTATTTTCTCAGAAAACGACACATAGCGACATACGTTGTTATTAATGAAAAAAAATTCAAAATAATTTTGGATTATTTTTCAGTTTATAACCACTTATAAAAAGTTGTGTGTTTATTTCTGTTATTTTTTGTCACTATTATTCTTGATACGTTGTTATATTCTCATCCTAAGTCCGGTTAACTTTTTGCTGACGAACAAAAAAATCCATTTTTCAAGCAACAACAACTTATGTCTACATGGTTGGTTGCATTGGTAGTTTTCTTTTTCAAAGAAAACGACGTTTGTCGACATAAGTTGTTTTATCTGCACACACTTTAAGTGTTATTTACATATTGTTTTTTCGTCCTTTCTAGGATCTATTCCTCTGAAGATTTTTGACTCAAAGTTTTATATAAAGTATTTATTGCCCATATATACAAGACTGTTAAATAAAAAGCTCTAGAATCTTTATATCGAGCCCATAATTTAAAATATAACGTTTTTTGGTTCCCCTGAACATTTTCATTTTATGACATACGCGGTTATTCTAGAAAACCACAGATATATGTCCCGTTCTGAACTTTGCTGTATAATAAACCGATTCCAAATATTTTAGTGTTTGTGAAAACCATAAATACTGGTCCATGTTATATCAAAATTTTAATGCTTTTGGTTCAATAACGTCCGAATTAATGACATCCAAATATGATTTTTAAAAAAACATAATTTTCAGACTTTGGTCCAGAGAATACATGTGCCAACTTTTTTGGTATGGTCTGAAAGCTAAAACTATCCTGTGTCGAAAATATAAGAAAAAATAAAAATGGGACATATATATCCCATTGGTCGTGAAAGGATTAAATGAAAAAATAAAATTTCCTAGAATTTGCACTCGAATTTCGAGAGCTGGGCTCTGCTTGTACATACCAAAACAATCTAGCTTTCAAACAATACAGTTCAAAGTAGAATCAGTGAGATTTCCCAAAATATTTCCAACAACGCCAATTTGCTCTAATTCATTCGATATAAATTTAGCGATAAGCTTTATGAGGATTTTGTAAATTGCTTCCAACACGGACAGCCGGGGAGAGCTGCTTTTACAACTTAATGAAAAATATAATAAAACTGAGTGGTCAAAATGTATCGGAATAAGCACGGACAGTGCTCGAGTTATGTATGGAACATTAAAGGCATTAAGAATTTTGTTAAAGCTGTAGCTCCCACGTTGTTGCATACATCGAGAGCCACTTGCCGCAACGAAAATGCCAGATTCTTTAAGAACTACTTTCAACAAAAAAGTAAACTTGCTAAATTTTATTTAGGCGCGTCCATTAAATTCTCGTATTTTCCAAGCTTTATGCGAAGAAATGGGAAGTCGGCGAAAATAAAATAGAAGCAATAATGAAAAAATGGATTTGTGGATAAGCAGATTACCTAAGGGAATTATTGAATTCATTCCATCGCTTCATTAATTTGTAGTAAGTTTTGATCAAAATGTGTCTGCCTAAGAAATTTAGATTTTAATTTAACATATAAAAATCTTAAAAGAAGCCTTTAGAAATTATTTTCCTTCTTCCAGACCAGACCATGAGTGGATACGAGATCCGTTTCGTTGCAAATGTGACAAGATTAACTTGCAGAATTTTCATGCGATGCAGCTCCTACAGGTTGGTTTTTAACAGAGTTTAGAAAAAAAATATTATTATCTTTTATCTTTTTATTTTTTTTATAACTGCTGATGAATTATTTTAGATTTTTTTAAATAAATTTGGTCGAAACAATTGTTGTCGTGATTATAGGGGTGTATCAGATTTTTCCGATCGCGAGTGGATGTTTTAATTTTTAGCTGTTCGCGTTCAAGAACACAAAATGAAAATAAAGCTGTATGCGAACCTGTTTCTTGTTCATGTTCTGTTTTTTAGCAGTAGACGTACAAGAACATGAACTTAAAATAAAACTACACTCGAACCTGTGTGGTTTATGGGTGTTCGAAACAAAAAAATACGTGATAGAAACATGTTCGTGTACACAACCAAATATTAAAACGAAACATATTCATGATTGTGTTCGGCACCGTGCAAAATTTAGAAACACACATAATTGATATGAAAATATACATATGTGTTGGCTGCTTTTGAACAGAACATTGTGTGTTTGATGTGTGTATTTTCTGAACCTTGGTTTTTAATGACAGTACTCTTGAAGTGTTTTAGTTATATGTTAAAAATGTATATCCTACATTAGCTGAAAAAGCATATAAATATTTACTTCCGTTTTGTACAACATATCTGTGTGAAAGCGCTTTCTCGATGCTATTATATGTGAAATATAAATAACGAAATCGGTTTGATGTTGAACCAGAATTAAGGATAAATATATCAAATATAGATACTAACATTGAAATGCATGTATCGCAAAAAAAAAACAACATCCTTCACATGGTAAAAATTAAATATATCTGATATCCAAATATTTAAAACAAATTTTTTTTATTCGGTGAATAATGTGAATTGTATTTAATTGCATTTTAAAAGTATAAGAAACTCCCATAGTCATAGCCCACATTCAAAGCTACTTCCAATCTTCTCTTAAATCCACCAAAAAAAAAAAAAAATTTAATAGATTTTTCTGAAATTTTGTTTGTACATATATGCTTTTGCAAGAATATGTGAAATATGGTCAGGATCGGTGCACTTTTTCATATCTTCAGGCAAAAGAAAAATAGCAACAATGCCACTCAAAAACGGTTTATGCTTATTTTCTATATCTACTTGGTTGGACCTAAGACCCTCTAAAAGCATGGTATAGTCGGTCTAGACCGATTTTAATTTTCTTACTTGTTTTTTGTTTATAAAATTGGTATTCACCACAGAAAATTTTTTAAAATTTGGTAACAAGAGAACAGTTGAAATTTGAGAATATGAGAATATAACGCTTTTCGATTTTCTGTCAATTTTATATACACCAATTTTGTATATATACAATTTTAATACACCGCACCGGTCTGCTCGTGTTTATACTCTAGTGTTGAACTAATAAAAATGCTGGTGTGGTACCGAATCTCGGTTGGTGCCATAATAAAAGAAGTAAGAGTGTTAAATTCAGCTGTGCTGAATCGTTGGTAACCTCCACATCGCACATTGGGATTTTGCCGGCAAAAATACCGTTTTTCGGGTGTAGAATATCAAAAATCTAATGATGCAGTTTTGTAAAGAATTGTCTACTTAAGAGAAATAGAAAATTATTTTTTTTTTAAATATTGTTTTTTGTACAAAATAACGCGGTAAAGTCATATAAAGGAAACTCTGCAGTAACTGCCACAGATTTTCATGCATTTCAATGGCCTGGAAACACAATTTCTTTTTGTCGCATCTATTTGATGGAAGTATATTTGCAAAATATAGTATTTCAACATTAATTTTGCAAAAAAAAATTCTTGGATAACAATAACAGTTAAAAAGATATTCAGGTTTTTATGAAGGCACTCAAAAAGTTAGTGTTTCTTGTTTTTCTTGGACAAAAAAGAGGTTGCCTCGGTCTACCTCGGTGTTCTGGTTGCAAAAAAAATTAAAGGTTGGAGTGTATTCTTTTGATTTAACAACTAATTTTCTGCTAATATCTGCAAATGTTGAACAAAGTTATAAATTGTATAAAATAAGTCACACCAAAATTTCATTCCAGTAATTCAAAGAAACACGATGTAAAATGGTGTAGACTTTAAGGCGCATGTGTTTGAATGCTATCAATAATAGCAAAAATTTGTTAATGATTATTTTAGCTGTTTAAAAGAAGTGCATAAGGAAAAAACAAAACAAAAAATAAACATAAACAAAACAAAACAAAAAAAAAAGTACAAAACAAAAAAGTGTCAAAGTGTCGGAAAAAATTTCAATCGAGCTCTTGTATTATAAACTTAATTAATAAAATGTATTGTTTTGCAGTTACTTATTTTGATCGTTATGGTACCAATGTTGATTTGCTAAGCGATTACATTAAATCGAAAAATTCGCTTTTAACAAAAAAAGAAATTGAAGATATTAAAGCCGCAATTCAAAAGCGGTTTTTGGAACACTTTTCTAAGAGACTACAGGAATGTCCGCGTAGCCGAACTACAAAAATATTTCAATTTGTTTAAAAAACAAAATTTTTTAATAAAAAACTTTTTTTGGGTTATTTTGGGTTAAAGATTATTTTTTAGCAATTTAAAAAAAAAACAAGAAAAAATAAAAAAATAAATAAAAATACACCACAATATGAATTTTCAAGTGTTAAGCCGACTGAATCTTGTTTGCTTATTTACATTATGGTTTGGTTGTGTTTTTCCACATCCCTAAAAGTATGCACTGAGAAATGATCTATGTGTCCCAAACAATGGATAATTTTATAGTAAAAATTTGGCTTTTATTTTGAATGATTGGTTAATTAAAGAGAAACGGTAAGCTATGGCCTCCTAATTTTTTGCAAATGTTATGCTAACATATTGGTCTTTAGTTATTTATATAGATGTAAGTGCTGCTTCACATCGATCACGAACTACAAAGGATTATATCTATGTTTTCGAAAATCTTGAAAAATTAAAATTGTTATATGGGCGTTGGGCGTGGCAATTAAAATTGTAATATAATTGAGGACTCAAATGCAACCACTGGTAGTAATTTTTATTAACATAGATATGAAAATAAGGAAAATACAACGATTTTTAGTTTGACGTTATATGGGAGGTAGGCGTGGTTGTGGGCGGATTTTAACAAAAATTTATTTTTATCTAATTTGGCAGTATGAGAGATGTGTGCCAAATTTCAAAGCGCAACCTCGATTCCTTCGATTTTTTGCAGCAGCTTGTATGAAGAAATCCCACTGTGCATCGGTTTAACGTTTACATTATATGGACTTATTGCACTATTTATAATAAACTAGCAGATTCCAGCCCTCGCAATTCGAGTGCAAACCTAGGAAATTTTATTTTTTCATTAAATAAAGACCCTAAAGGTATGCTAATCAATTATAGCCAATTTACAAATCAACACAAAAAACAAACTCATTTTTATTACAAACACATTAACAAATTTAATAAACACACACACAGCATTGTATAATTTTATGTATGTGTTAGTAGCAACTTTAAATGCAACTTACTCAAAATAAAGGAAAAAATTTAAAAATCTTTAAATCTGCAAAACGGCTAAAAAGAAATACCTTTCAAATAATATACGTTCACTCAAAATCGGGATAAAACGGTAGAACAAAATATTGGTCACAAAAAATCGCCTAGCTTATTAATATTATAGATGTAAACAAAATATTTTAAAAAGCAACATTTTGACAACACACTGAATTTTTAAAATGTTTTGAGGAGTCTTTATCTTTTTGACCATATCACGGAACAATGATTCCCTTTACCCTATTTTCAATACTAACCTGCGCTCGAAATAATCACAAACAATATTATCATAACTTTAACCAGGTAAATGTTTAATTTTTTGAATGAGCGTGATTTCAACAGACAGACGGACGGACAGACGGACATCGCTTTATTTACTCAAGTTCTTATAAGGATCAAGAATATATATTTTTTAATTTTTATTTATTTAGGCATAATGCTATTAATATAAATTTAAAGAATGTTACATTCATGTTTCACGTACATTGTAATTTTACGTTTAAATATAAAAAAGTTTTTTTCATTCTTTAATTCTAATGGAATTTCATTATATAATTTAGTCCATTATAAAATAATAAATTTGCTCTTCCAAAATTTAACCTAAAATCGTTCCTATTCCCCAGATTGTATGGTTGTACATCTGCTACATAAACTAGTTACTTTCCCAAGTATTTAGTTAGTTGAGAGCCACTGCAATTTTTGTAACATGTCACTTATATGTGTTAACCTATGACATTTTAGAATACATCTCATACCGTTGTTTTGAAGCTTTTGAAGTCTTTCTTACATTTGTTGACTCCCAAGGAAAAGCAGTGTTGAACAATATTCAAAGTGAGGTTTAACTATTGTGTTAAATATTCTTATAGATGTAATCGTTGATGTATTATTTCGAATTCTTCTGAAGAAAGCTATTTTTTGTAGCAATCTTTTTGCAAATATACTTAAAATTAAACTAGGTTTTTATCTATAATTACATCTAAATATTTCTTCAACCTACTCAATTGATACACCATCGATAATTCTGTGGTTTTCTAGAATAACCGCGTATGTCATAAAATCAAAATGTTGAGGGGAGCCAAAAAACGTTATATTTGAAATTATGGGCTCGATATAAATTTTTTAGAGCTTTTTATTTCACAGTCCTGTAGATATGGGCAATAAATACTTTATATAAAATTTTAAGTCAAAAATCTTCAGAGGAATAGATCCTAGAGAAGGACGAAAAAAAAACAATATGTAAATAACACTTAAAGTGTGTGCAGATAAAACAACTTATGTCGACAAACGTCGTTTTCTTTGGAAAAGAAAACTACCAATGCAACCACCCATGTAGACATAAGTTGTTGTTGCTTGAAAAATGAATTTTTTTGTTCGTCAACAAAAAGTTAACGGGACTTAGGATGAGAATATAACAACGTATCAAGAATAATAGTGACAAAAAATAACAGAAATAAACACAAGTGGTTATAAACTGAAAAATAATACAAAATTATTTTGCATTTTTTCATTAATAACAACGTATGTCGCTATGTGTCGTTTTCTGAGAAAAAAATTTGTCAGCGATCAAACGTAGGTTTACATACGTCGATAGTGCTGCAAATTAATTTAATAAACATTTAAGTTACGTCGTTATTTAAAGAAAAAACTCAGAAATGGTCAATATTTTTTTTTTTTTTTTAAATTTAACACATGTATAGAGCGTTAAAAATTAATATATTTGGCATCGTTAACTCAAAACTGACAAAATGGAAATACGCGGTTAATCCAGAAAACCACAGAATTATGTTTTCATCCGCCATTCCATTTATCACCATGGATTTAGTTTAACATCTTTAAATAATAATAATAATTTTGTACATAAGGGGAAATCATTTGCTAGTTTTTTTTGAAAATAATTTATTTTCAACTTATCGTCCTAATTTAAAACCACCTTTAATTAAAGAATTCTTAAAAATTGCAAAAGTTCTTTGCCAACCTGAAGCCCTCTCTTTAGATGAGAAAATAGGCAAATTTGTTAAAAATTACAAGAAACTTTCAAAAGAAGATGCCGTAAAGCAATGCCGGGATCTTTTGGCTGAAGTAAATAGGACTTATGACCCCTAATGCTTTAAATTTATTGGCATTTAATGTTAGATCTTTAATCGAAGTAAGTCGTAGAATATATCTATTAAATATTCTAAAATTTAATAAGATAGATATTGCGTTCATCCAAGAAACACATTTGAGAGCTAGTCATAAAGTTAAATTTGCGAATTATACCTTTATAAAAGATCAAAGCGCACAAGGAGTTGCTATTGTTTTAAGAAATTCTTTTAAATATTCTGTAGTTAATATTTCAAGTTTAGGGTTTCCAAATGTTTTCATTACTATAGAAGTTTTAACTGATGGTTCAATAAAAATATATTTACTAGGGTCATTATATATCCCTTGTAACTGTAACGCGACACAGTTAAATGATGGTCTGTCATATTTATCGAATTTTTTTATTGAATGTTGATAAAACTTTTATTGGAGGTGATTTCAATGCAAAACATACTTCTTGGGGTGATTCTATATATTTTAAGTCGTGTTTATATTTTAAGTCGTGTTTAAAATATAACTGAACTCGAACCTGTTTATTGTACATGTTCTGTTTTTTCTCACTACACGAGCCACAACACGACTTAAAATATAACTGAACTCGAACCTGTTTATTGTACATGTTCTGTGTTTTTTTTTCAGTACACGTACCAGAACATGAACTTCAAATAAAGCAACACTCAAAAATGTGTGCTTTATGTGTGATTGAAACAAAAAGTATGTGATATAAAAATGTTCGTGTAAATAACGAAATATTAAAACGAACACCGTCATGGTTGTGTTGGGCACCGTAGAAAATTTAGAAACGCACATAATTGATATGAAAATAAAGATATGTGTTGGCTGCTTTTGAACAGAACATTGTGTGTTTCATGTGTGTATTTTCTGAACCTTGTTTTAAACACACAACCTACTTTTATTAGTTTTAAAAATACAAATTGGAATTCTTTTAAAAATGATGTAAGTCAAAGTATATTACAAAACTACTCAACATCAATTAGAAAGCTTTCAAATTTAGAAATTAATCAGTACATTCAGGAATTTACAACAACTCTGAACTTGATTGCTAATGAACATTCGGAAAAAATTGAATTGAGGAATCGAAAATTCATAGTTTCTGATAGAATTAAGACTTTGTTTAAAATTAAATATGATTGGCAAAGAAATCTAAAGAAAATTTACCATAGAACTTTAAATCGTTTCGATTCAAATTCTTTATTGCTTTCAAAACAAATACAGTTGTTGAATATTATTCTTAAAAGACAAGTAGAACTTGAACAATCAGGAGCATCTTGAAAAAATTAAAGCTGGCCCAACAGCTCAAAAAAAGATTTATAATTTAATAGGTTATAAAAAGAATCAAACTTTTAAACATTTATCTGTTGATGGCATATTGATAGAAAATGAAACCTTGAAATTGGAAAAATCATTTTTTAAATATTTATAATAGGCCATTTCCTAATAGAGATATCTCACAAATTGAAACAAATATTAATAATACTATTTCCAGAACTGCAAATTTTCAATATTTTTTTAACGAAAATTTTTCTGCCACAAATTCACAAAATCACACAAGTCTTGTTATTTTAGATGAACTAGTAGCTCATTCGAAAAATTTAATTAACAAAAAATCTTTCGGCCTAGACAAAATTTCCAATTTCATTTTAAAGCAACTTCCATTAAAAGCATTTGAATTTCTAACCATTATTTTTAATAATTGTTTAAACAATTCATATTTTCCTGATGCTTGGAAAATTTCGAAAATAATACCATTAAAAAAGAAACCAAACTTAACCGATATAAAAAATTTACGACCTATTTCATTGCTTTCAAATTTGGGAAAACTTTTTGAGAGAACAATTCGAGAGAAAATGGACATAGGAGTTATTGGATATTACATTCCAGATTTACAATTTGGTTTTAAGAATGGACATTCAACAACTGACGCTTTAATAAAATTTCAAAATGATGTCGTTTGTAATCTTCGTAAACGATTTTGCACTGTTGCAATTTCTTTAGATGTCGAAAAGGCATTTGATCATGCTTTTCACAATGGTATACTTCATAAAATGATTGAAATAGGGTTTAATTCTTTTATTATTAAATTATTTAAAAGTTTTTTTTTCTGATAGAACCTTTTGCGTACAATTTAATGATGGTTTATCAGATTTTGGAAATGTTACCTGTGACGTTCCACAGGGTTCAATTTTAGCTCCACATTTATATATATATAATTTTACAAATTCAATTGGTCTATTGTATGCGGATGACTCTCTTTTATATTCACATCATGAATCTCCACTTGTTGCCTTAAGAGAGGTTTCAAGTCACCTTAAAAAAGTTAAAATTTATTATGATAATTGGGGGATTAAACTTAATACATCTAAATGTGAAGCAATTTGTTTACGCAATGCTTCAGGAAAATGTAAAAATTTTGTTGTGCCAGAAAGTAAAACGCTAAAACTTTTGCTTTGTGGTTATGAAATTCCCTTCAAAGAATATATCAAATATTTAGGAATCAATATTAACAATCTTCTAAAATTCAACAAACATGCCAGAATAGCTTTAAAGAAATCTTATGGGTTCATTTTCAAAAATTTTGTTTAATAAGAGTTTACCCATGAAAACTAAGCTCTTATTATATAAAACAAGTATTAGACCAGTTTTCTTATACGGTTTTCCTATTTGGTTCAATATTTCACCTACAGTCATAAAGGAAATGGAAATTTTTGAACGGAAAATTATAAGATGTTGTATGTGTAAAAACTGTGAATCAATTTTTAAGCGATACTCTAACATTTTTATTTATAATCAATCAAATACTACTCCAATTGGCTTATACATATGTGATATTTTAAGAAAATTCATTTCAAAATTATCAAATCATGAAAATAATTTTATTAAAAACATTTTTATTGAACAGAGAAATTTTAGTTGGTCAAATACAAACTACTTATCACCTATTGGCTATATTAATGAAATTCCTCCAAATTTTGATTTGAATACAAATTTATCCGCTAATTTTTATATAAAAAGTACACCAGGTACTCATAGAGGATAGTACATTTTTATTATCATTTATTTGTGATTTGTGTTATTTTCTTTTAGTTTTTAGTTTATTTTTAAGTCGTAGTTTTAAGATTATTTTAATGTTAGCTCCGGGAGCAAGAGCATTTTACTCACACTTACTTTTCATTATAATTGTAATAATTTCATCGATTAAGCATGGTGCTGTTCAAATTTGTTGTAATTAAGATAATACTTTATAGTCTTAAGTTATTTACTCTCTTGTTATTTTTATGTTTCAGTTTCTATTATTGTATTAAAAAAGGCTCAATAAATATATCTTATAACTTATAACTATATTTAGTTTTAATCTATTCATTTTTAAATATCTGTCAGCTTCTCTCAATTCATTATTTATGTTTCGAACACAGTCTTCTGGGTTTTTTCCGGTGATATATATATTAACGCATCATCAGCAAACATACATACTTTTGTTTTTTTTATGACTCTTTATGGGGTTGCAAATGAATATTTTATTTATTTATTTTATTACAGCAAACACGAGTCTTAAAATAGTAGAAGTACAAACATAGTTAAATGTATGTTATTCGATGCGTTACAAACGGAATTACAAACCTAGAGAGTATACTCTGCACAGTGGCGTTGAGGGTATAAAAAATAAATTATTTCAAATAATACAGAAAATTAAAAATTTTGATTTTACTTTAGTTGTTACATGTCGAAGTAATAATATTCCTGGAAAAACATGCTCGTTCTTGGTGTTATATAGGACTCGATATGGACGAATGGTATAAAAAAATTAGTCCTTTTCCATACAACATCGACAAATTTAGCATAATGGATATAGGTATTTTGTTTGTTAACAACTCATTTTAGATATATAATTATAAAATATTAAATATTTTAAAAAGAAATAAGAATTCTATACTTAATATTTTATTTACATTGTCACTAAGTTTTTATTCATATTTGTCTATAATAAATAAAATCAGTGTTACTGATAAGTTATTTGAATTAAATTATAACATAAAAAATTATAAAAATTCCAGAAAATTCTAACGATTGTCAGCAAACAAAAAATTTAACATATTTTGAAACTACAAAACCATGATTTTAGAATGTTTCTAAGCACGTTAATCTTTGAAGTTGATTTTCCAAAAATAAATACTCAAATTATTATTCAAATGTGTCATTAGACCAACATTGATATATGCCAATGCCATTTAGTATAAAGCTGCAAAAACAAGCACTGGAGATATTCTACGCAACTTCTACACAGCGAAACTGGTTATGACGGTGTTGACGATTTAATAAAATGACTCACTAATAAATACCCAATTCTAAATATTCCCAGGGAAATGAATTCCCGGGGAATTCCCGGGGAATTCATTTTTCCCGAGAATAAATCCTCCTATTCTAAACAGGCGGGGAGAAGAATAATATGGGAGAGAGAATTTCGATTATTCGAAGACAGCTGTTTTGCTTCAGTTGTTTTGTTTTGTTTACAAATTTAAAAATTTTTATGGAAATTAATAGTAAAACTTTTTTTAAAATCTTTAAAAAATTAAAATAAATATAAAAAATGTTCAGTGTAGCGTTTCTGATGGTAGCTGAAGCAAAGGAACAGCAGCAGGACAAGACGGAGCAAAGCATGGCAAGAAGAAAGCTACGTGATGCCATCAACCCACTTGAATTGCCTGCTGAGTTTAATTTCCACTCCAAATTGCGCCATACCCGGCTTAGCTCCTCCTTGCTTCCTTTGAACATCCCGCATGCAACATCAGGGTTGGCTTGCATTGTGTTCAAAAGAACATGAATTTGTTTTTTTTTGTTGCTTTTGACCTGAAAGCAACAGTAATGCCATAATAATATTATTATACAAGATTTTAAATGATATATATCACTATTTTTCATAAAAATATTAAATACTTACATTTTTCGCAGCACTCCCGCTCAATTTTTTGGCGGAATTATTCCCAAATTATTCTCCCTTTTATTGACATTCAGAATAGCTACTTTTTTCCCGGGGAAGAGATTCCCATTTTCGAAGTTCTTTTAGAATAAGGGTAAAGGGAAAAGAGAAAAATTCCCGGGGAGATTTTTATTAAGAATAGGGGAACAGGGAATAGGGAAAAAATTCCCAGGGAATTGTTATTGAGAATTGGGCTGTATCAGAGAATTCTCCTTATCGGCTGATAAGGGAATGTAGAGAGAATCGGCGTAATGGTATCTATAAAACATAAATAACCAAATCGAAAATTATATATATATATATATATATCGGGATAAAACGGTAGAACAAAACATCGGTCACAAGAAATCGCCTAGCCTATTAATATTATAGATATTACAGCGAACAAAATTTATAGTCAAAGAATATTGAATATTTTAATTTTTAAAGGGAAAATATTTTTTTCGCTGTAATATCTATAATATTAATAGGCTAGGCGATTTCTTGTGACCGATGTTTTGTTCTACCGTTTTATCCCGATTTTGACAAAGCGTTTATTATTTGATAGGTATTTCTTTTTAGCCGTTTTGCAGATTTACAGATTTTAAAATTTTTTCCTTTATTTTGAGTAAATTGCATTCAAAGTTGCTACTAACACATGCATGAAATTATACAATGCTATATGTGTGTTTATTAAATTTGCTAATGTGTTTGTAATAAAAATGAGTTTGTTTTTTGTGTTGATTTGTGAAATGGCTATAATTAATTAGCATACTTTTAGGGTCTTTATTTAATGAAAAAATTAATTTCCTAGAATTTGCGCTCGAATCTCGAGGGCTGGATTCTGCTTGTTTTTATTAATAGCCTTTCAAAGGAAAGAGTATGAAAATATGACAATAGTTTGTTAGATGTATTTTTGTATATTTTTATAGTCCCAATTTTTCCAGTAAGAAAGAAAAAGTGCAATTAAGTTATTTTTCAAAAAAAAAAGGCAGTGTCATGTTTGTCACATCCCATTTTTACTAATATTTATTTTACAATTCATGTTTTTTATATCTATAATATTAATAGGCTAGGCGATTTCTTGTGACCGATGTTTTGTTCTACCGTTTTATCCCGATTTTGACCAAACGTATATTATTTGAAAGGTATTTCTTTTTATCTGTTCATCAGATTTACACATTTTTAATTTTTTCCTTTATTTTGAGTAAATATTATTTAAAGTTGCTAAAGCTACATATGCTAACCAGCTGAAAACAAACAACGATTTATTTAGCATTTATGAGCTTTTTGATATTTTCACTACAGCTATGGATGATTTGCATAGGTGCACTTCAAAAGTACAACAAATCAAAGTTGTAATGTCAATGGTAAAATACGCCCATGGATTATACTAATAATTTAAACGAATTCAAAATGCTTCACTTGAATGCTAATGGCATTTCAAACTTTTCTAAATTAAAACAATTTGAGATACTAATTGAACGAGAAAATATTAAAATAGCGTCTTTGAATGAAACATTTTTTTCAGAAAATCATAGACCCTATTTTAAAAATTGTTATTTATATAGTTAGAAGTGACAGAATAGATGCAAGAGGAGGGGCAGTAGCTCTGTTAATTCATAAATCTGTCGCTCATAAAAACCTCTTTATATAAAACACTTCATCAATCGAAAACATCTCAATTGAAGTTATTATAAATAATAGACCTATTGTTGTATCTTCGTTATATTCACCAAGATATACCCATAACTTCTGTGCTGATATCTTGAACCTAACACCTTCCACCAAAGAATATATAGTTTTTGGTGACCTAAACGCCAAACATTGTTCTTGGAATTGCCGTTCAAATAATACAGCAGGAATCGCACTCAATAATCTACAGCAATCAAACAATTTTTTCATACACTATCCTAATAGTCCAACCCTATTCCCCCATCAACACAATCGCGAAGCATCCACAGTCGATATTATTTTAAGCAATACCGCTTTAAATATAGACGTAAAAACAATGGATTACGAAATACCATCAGACTATCGCCCCATTATATGTACACTTAAAAGATCAATGGTCTCGCAGGTTGACCTCAATTATTATGATTATAGTGCAACCAACTGCAACATTAATATGAATTTTTTAGACAACAAAATCACGTTAAATTCGGATATATACACTACCAAGGTAGTAATTGATCAGGAAATACAAAAATTTATAAATGTAGTCTTCGAAGCAAGGGATGCGTCTACACCTAAAATAACCCAACAAAATAATTACACATTACCAGAAAGTACTGTGAAATATATTAAACTAAGAAGAAGCTTTAAAAGAAAAAGCCAACGATCTTCAAATATAGCCGAGCAAACTTTTTATAATCAATGTACTAATTTTCTAGGTAACATGATTGATAAAAGTATTAATTCGTAACGCAATAAGAAATGGTGTCAATTATTATCCAATTTAAAACCAGGTGATAAATCATTTTGGAGAATAAGCAGGAACTTGCGAGGGAAACGAAAAAATCAAATCTCTCACCTTGAGGTTGGAAATACAAGGATAACATCTGATAAGGACAAGGCTAAAGTCCTGGCAAATACATTTGTCAAAGCAAATAACCTCACTTCGAATTACAACCACTCAGCGGATATAGTAATAAATACAACAGTAAATTATTTTAAGAAGGAAAATCCCAGTTCTGAGTCAGCAATTTATACATCTCTAGAAGAAGTAATGAATATTGTCTCATCAATAAAACCCTCAAAATCTCCTGGTTTTGACAATGTTCCCAACCTGCTCTTAAAGAAACTACCACTCAAAGCTCTAAAATTACTGGTTATAATATTTAACAGCTGCATCAAACTCAACTATTTCCCAAACCATTTCAAAAATGCTAAGGTTATAGCCATAAACAAACCTAGTAAGCCAAAAAATAACCCAAACAGCTACAGACCTATTAGTTTATTAAGTAACTGAGGTAAAATATATGAAAAACAAGTAAGAAAATTATAGTCGGTCTAGACCGACTATACGATACCCTATACCATGCGTTTAGAGACCCTATCTCTTAGGCCCAACTAACTGGACATTGAAAATAAGCAAAAACCAAATTTGAGTGGGATTTTTATTAATTTTTTTGGCTGCAGATATGAAAAAGTTCATATCGGATGCTATATCTATAAAGGGACTAGGTCCAAAAATGGACCGATTCTGATCATGTTTGGTAAAGTCTCTTGTATTTTGCAAAAATATGTACAAACAAAATTTGAGAAGAATCAGTGCAATATTTTTGTTTTTTAATAGATTTAACTGAAGATCGGGAAGCAGCTCTATATGGGGTCAAAGGGATCATTTTTGGACTACTCATTAGTGGATGTAATGAACGCATACAAACCCAATTTGAGTAAGATCTGTATGACAATTTGGATCTTATGGAAATTTATGTCGATTTCATATGGGTAATTTGTATGGGGGCTAGGTCTGAACATGGACCGATTCTCACCAATTTCAATAGCGTTCATCCCATGGCCGACAAAAGCTTATATACCAAATTTCATCAAAATATATTCATATTTGCGACCTGCAGTTTGATTACAAGCTTTACATGGACACACAGACGGACGGACGGACGGACGGACGGACATTGTTAAATCAACTCAGAAAGTGATTCTGATTCGATCGGTATAATTAAAGATGGGTGTAGGTCAAATATTTTTGGTTGTTACAAACAGCAGCACAAAGTCATTATACCCAAACCACATAGTGGTATAGGGTATAAATACTACATTCTCGTCTTAGTGAATTTGTAACGACCAATTCTATTGTTGCTAAAGAACAATTTGGATTTAAAAAAGGGCATAGCACTACTCACCAAATAAACAGAATTAAAAATCAAATAATCACCAATAAAAACAATAAACGTTCAACGGGTCTAATATTGTTAGATATCGAAAAAGCGTTTGACACCGTTTGGCATAATGGCCTAATATTTCAACTTCTTGATGCAAATATACCAAAATATTTATGCAAACTTATTTCAGATTTCATTCAGAAGCAGAAGCTTTAATAATGAAACATCATCTCCAAAAACCATCACCACAGGGTTACCTCAAGGATCAGTCTTGTCGCCATTGCTTTACTCGATATATACATCCGATTTCAAAGTCCCGAAATATATGAAAGTTGCTTACTACGCAGATGATACTGCGTTAATTTCTTTAAACAAACTTACAAGTGCACTCCTGAAGAAAATGGAAAAGGGACTTGTAAATTGCAGTAAAGATTTTCACAAATGGAAATTCAAAATTAATCCAAACAAGACCCAAGCAATTATTTTTCCGTTCAACAAATCTCCCAAAAGATTACCAAGACGTCATCTTCATATTGGAAATACTATAAATGTAGTTAATCATGTCAAATATCTCCGAGTTGTCTTGGACAAAAAGCTTACTTTTAAACAACATATTATGGCTACGTGCCAAAAAGCTATAAAATCATTTAAAGCATTATGGCCACTTCGAAATAGAAGGTAATTTCTAAACCCCAAAAACCAAAAATCTCCTATTCAAAAGTGTTATAAGGGCAATATTAAGATACGCGTGTCCTATTTGGAGTGACGCTGCCAACTGCCACCTAAAACGCTTACAAATTATACAAAACAAATGTCTTAAAATGATAAATAAAAAGGCCTGGAGGTATCCTACAAATCTTATTCATGAAGAAACAGGTTGTGAAAAAATTATCGATTTCATAACAAGGATTAACAACAATTATTTTGCCAAAATTGAAAATTCCTCTTACCCACTGATAAGAGAATGTAGAGAATTAATGTAAAATTAAAAAGAAATCACCAAATTGAAAATTATATGCTTATTGAGGTCTATTATTTCTAATAAAACTTCTATAAGCATATAAATATTTTCAGATAGTATTTGAATTTATTAAATCATATAAAGGTTTTTTCATCCCATTTTCCTTTAAAAATCATTAAAAAATAATATAAAAACTATTTAATATCTTTAGATCCTATGTATTATTTGTTGCAATATCTATATGTAAAGATAAGATCTCATATGTAAATATCAAAAAATTTGTTAAAATATGTAAATAAAGGAAGAATAATAATAGAAATAAATCCACCCTGCATAGGTCCGCATATGCTAGAGGTTACTCATCCCTGGTACGAACCACGGGATAAGCTCTGTTGCATCATAAGCTGTATGAACTATGTTTTTGGAATTATTTATTAATTTTATTTATCAGTATTTTTAATACTTTTAATGTTCACAATGTTTACATATTTCATAAATAGTTTAATTTTCAATTTTAGCTCTATGAAAACACATTATTTCTTATAAATTTTACACATTCTCTTCTAAAGACACATTCATTTCTCTTATTTTTTATATTATTTGGAATTAAGTTATATAATTTAAGTCCTTTGTAGAAAAGTGATCGCTGCATTGCCGTTGTGGCGACTCGTTGTATTCTAAAATTTTCAGCATTTCTTAGTCTATACGGCTGTACATCTCCTACATAATTTAGTTGCTCGCTTAAATATTGTGGCGCATTACCATTTCTTATTTTTTGTATAAACATTAAAGTATTTAATTCCAATCTTTGCTTTATACTCATCCACTTGAGTGTATCTAACATTATAGCTATTGGCGTAAACCTGTTGCATCTTAGAATTGTCCGCATTGCCTTATTTTGCAATTTTTGTAGTCTGTCCAGTTGTGCTGCTCTACAACATGTATATATAATTGTCGAACCATATTCCAAGTGTGGTTTTATCATGGTATTATATATATTTATTGCTGTCATTGGTGATATTTTATTCCTAATTCTTTTGAAACAACCAATTTTTTTTTACCGATTTTCTTACAAATATACTCTATGTGATCGTTGAATTTTAGTTCTTTATCAATAATGAAACCAAGGTATTTTATTTGTCTCACTTTTTCTATTATTTCACCATTTATTATAAAGTTTGCATTGCTAGTCATATTTATTTCTATTATTTTTGTTTTCTGTTCATTTAGTTTCAGTTTATTCATTTTTAACCATATATTAATATTCTTTATATCCTGCGTCATATTGTTTTGGCATTGGTTCTCGTTATCTCCTTCCGTGTATATGAGAGTATCATCCGCATATAAAATAATTTCACATTTTTTTAATATGTTAGGCATATCATTTATATATATACTAAATAATAGTGCACCCAATATTGATCCCTGCGGAACACCGAACTCATTTTCAATTGAAATGGATTTTATACCATTAACCTTTGTAATTTGTTTCCTATTCGTTAAATATGATTTAAACCATTTTAGCTCGGTGTTCTGTACTCCGTATATATAAAGTTTCTTTAACATTATTTCCCTGTCTATGGTCTCAAATGCTCTTTTAAAGTCCAAAAAAATTGCCATTATTTTATTATGTTTTTCAATTTTCTTCCACCGATTTATCACATAATTAACTGCGGTTTCACACGAAAATTTTTTTCTGAACCCAGATTGATATTTTGATAACGAGTATTTCTCAATATAATTTTCTAATTGTATTTTTACCACTTTTTCTAAAATCTATTCACACGATTTTAATGTATTTATTGGACGATATTCTTCACATTTCTTTGTGTTTGCTATCTTCTCAATTGGTGTTATCATTGTTTCCTTAAAATTTTCCGGAAACTCTCCATATTTTAAAGAATTATTTATTATACTTAACAAAATATTTCCCGTTATGTTCCAATTATCAATTATAATTTTTCTCGATATTTTGTTATAGTCTGGTTTATTATTTAGTTGCATTATTATGGCCCTAAGTTCTAAATTCGTTATTGCGCGAAATTTTAATTGAATTAAAAATTTCAACTCATATTCTTAATACTATTTACAAAATAATTGTTTAAGTTATTGGCCATTTCAAAATTGTCCTTACATTCTATTTGGTTAAATATCACGGATTGAATCACAGTTGGCCTTTTTTCAGTATAAGGGTTTTTATTTCCTCCCGCATTTCTTTGTGGTCTTTGGCATCATTTATTGTTATTAATGTATTTATTCTTTTCGTTTTCAATTTTTGTTTTATAAGTGTTTCTAATCGGTTTGTAATTTGCCCAGGCTTCGTTTGTATTTTGGATTATTGCTATTTGGTATTTATCAATCTTTTCTCTTTTTAGACGCCTTATTTCATTATTAAACCATTTCTTTTTATTGTTGACTTTAATTATCTTTTTATACGTTAATTTTTTAACTGCATTCTCCAAATATTCATCAAAAATATATATGTACATAAGTTGTTATTCAAATCATTATTCATATTTATTTCTTGAATGTCCCAATTTCTGTGTTATATTGATTGCTGTTGTATTTAAATGTTTCTATTTCTTTATGTTTTTATTACATTTATTGGTACTGTTAATTATAATTTCGATTGATTCATGATCTGCAATTTTGTTTGAATTATTGTTTGCTGTTATATTCCTATCAATTAATGTTTTTGAGCTTTGTGTTATTCTTGTAGTCTTTGAAAATCTGTTTAAGGCCGTTATCGTCTAGTAGGTACTTAGTTTTGTTTTTATAAAATCCTCTTTTCTCTAGTCAACATTGAAATCAGCAGCTATTATTATGTGACAGTTTACTTCATTTATTTCTTCTAGTACTTCTTCAAAGGCTACTATAAACTCATTTTCAGCACAACTTGGGGATCTGCTGTAACTACAAATTTGTTATTATATTTTGCCATGTAAGCAGTTATCCATATATTTTGCTTCAACAATTTTTTCGAGATCCTGGGATCAGAGAAGAAAAATCCCGTGATTTTCCGGGCTTAAGAAATCTCGGAATTTCTCGTTTGGCAACCCTAGTCCAGACGGACTTCATGTGTATAGGCAAATGTGTATAGGCAAATGAGAAGTAGGTGAATATTCAATTACAAAAAGACCACTCAAACAAACAACCAAATAGTCAAAGAGAGTGTAACAATAAAAAACAAATTATTTCGTAAAAAAATTTCGAAATTTAACAACTGATATCACCATACTGTTAAAATTGCTGGTCTAATTATGTTTTTCATTTAATTAAAGTTCTGTAAAATTTCCAATTGACTTTAAATCCCTCTTTTAAATTTCATTCTCTTTTAAAACCCAATAAGAAACAGAAAAGAAACGAAAAAAGAAAATTCAGGTACTTTCTACTACGGAATTTTTATTCTTGAATAAACATGTGCAAAGCAAAACAATATATAAATAGAGAAAACGAGGAAATAAAATGAAAATAATGTTTTTCTGTATAATTTAAATTTATTTTCTTTGTTTACGTTTTGCTATAAATTAACTTTATATTATCTCAACATAATTGCCAACAAAAACATGTATGCAATTACATAAATTAAAAAAACAAAAAATAACAATGAAAATAAAAATTACAAAAACCCACCACTATTTTTGATGTTTTTATGCCACTCCAATTGGAATTTTTTTGTATGTCATGTTTGGTTTATATTATGTTAGAATTATGCTGTTTTATATACACAGATATATACTTACGTTTCATTGTCCTTGGGCACAATGGATTCGCTGGTGTTTTCCATTTTAATTTCAATTGGTTCAATATCCATATCTTCTAGAGATGCGTGGGACGAATTAGAATCCTGTTCGCTATCACTGCTTAAAACAATTACGTCTTCCATGAAATTTCTTATAATGTTGTGTAAATATCAATTAAGGGAACAATCAAAAACACAATTTTTTTTTTAGTTCATTAACCACCAAAGAAAGACACAATTTTCACAAGTTTGAAGATTTGTAATAGAAAAAATTGCACAAGAATTCAATTAATTCACGTTTTATTGAAAAAAAAAAAATGTATTCTTTAGAATTTTTTAGACCTCCAATTATATTTTTTTTTCTTTTAACAGCTGTCTATCAAAAGTAACTGGTTACAAGTCGTCTTCTTTGTTTTCAATTTTCTTCAGTGGCAAGTTTATTAAACTAAGTTTTTTCACGTTTTTCTAATATATTTTGTTATTTTTTTGCCCGTTCAATGAAATTAATAATTAGAAATTCGCACGAAGACTCGATGATAGCCAAACAATATTCACGCGTTTAACTTCGTTTAGCGAATTCGTGTAAAATGAACAGGAAAAAAATGTTTTGGAGAAAAAGGTTAATAAGCAGAGTTGTTGTATTTAGTACTAGTTCGTAGAGTTGAATTAACAGTATACTTGATATAGTACAGAAAAAGTTAACCCAGTAAACTGAATACATTTAACATTTAAAAGTTATATTGTACAAGTTTTTAGATGAAATTTGTTTGTGTATATTTCTTGTAAAAGTGCTACAATTTACAAAACTTATTTCTGTAAATTGATTTTAAAGCTTAAATTGACAATATTAAGTGTTTCAAATGTCTTAGACCTGGTCACATTCATTCAAGTATAATTATTCTAAGTGCCGGCAAGCCATTTCAAAAATAGCAGAGAATTAAAAATCAAATAGAAGCTGATTTTTAAAATTTAATATAACAATTAAATGACAAAATAGAAGTCAACGCAATGCAGTCAAGGAGGAATTTTGTCCGCTATGAAAATTTTGAGCATATATCGTGGATGACAATACTTTGGAAACTTTTTTGCGAAATAACGCGTTGGAGTTTCTCAATCGAAAGATAACAAACTTGTTATAATTTAAAAATAAATAGATAAACGGAAAAAAGTATTTTGTACTTCTTTACCAGAGTTGATTAAAACAATAAAAATAGAAAATGGCATGAAAGAAAATTTCTAGAATCTTAACCGTTATTTAGATATTTATATTTTTTGACGATTTCTTTCAACTGTTCTTTAAATACAATTGAATTTTTCAACGTTTTAATTTTGTAATTAATTACTAGAAAATATTGACAAGAATAAAGTTTTGTAAAGAGTTGAAAACCAGAGTAATAGATAATTTTACTGCTGATCTTAAGCAAAAGAAAAATTATGAGAAATATTCTATGAATAAATCCATAATTTCAAAAATTATCAAGAAATATCGTAAAAGAGGAACATATATAGCGATGACCCAACATTTAGGCGACAAGCCTCGTAAAACGAGTCAAAGACAGGATAATTTAATAGCAAGAGCGATTAAAAATATCCAAAAATGATTCTTAAAGAGGTCATTAACAAGCTGAAACTAAAAAATATGTACTCGACCTGTTTCCCAATGAGGAATTGAGGCTGATACTGTGAAGAAATCATTGATATTAAATAAAACACATGAACTGGGCAAGGTGGAATTGGTATACTGTTTTCTTTTCAGATGAGTCCAAGATGAATTTAAGAGGCCACAAGAACGTTTGTTCGACGGCCAAAGAGAAAAGGCCGAATACAACTGTTAAATTTGACGGTGCACAGTGGGGCCTTTTGACTTTTTTCGTTGCAAAAATCATAACTTTTAAACTAATTAAGGTATTTTAAAAATTATAAATTTTGAAAGATGACTTCCTTACCTTTAAAATGAGTGCTGGCGGAGGGTGGAAGGTCCACAGTGGGCTTCAGTATATCCTATCAAAATATAATATTATGTTGGTGCTAATATTACATGTTGCAAATATAAAGATAATGTGCTGAAATTTGGAACTTAAAGTGTTTTTGACCCAAAGACGAACCCTACTTAAATTTGTTGGAATCGGCCCATGTTTATGTTTGGACCTAGTCCCTATACAAATTTTCTTTAAAATTTGATTAAAATGCCACAAAAGATGCCAAATTTGCTATTTTCTATACTATATTTAAAAATTTTTTAAAAATAGTGCAAAAACACTGTAAAATTTTAATGAAATCGGTCACTTTTGGACCTATTTTCCCGATTTTTTTTATAAAGAAAAACACTCAAAGTTCACAAAGTTGCAAATTTCACATTGAAATTTGGTAAATTAACCACTCGAAAGACTTATAATTTTACAATACATATTGTTTAAATCCGAAAGTCTAGAAAATAATACCACTCTAATATAACATGTTAAGCCAATATTAATTTTTTTTATTAATATTACAGATACACATCATTGAAATATTTTTAATATTAATATATTAATGATATACATAGATATTAAGTTATTTAGTATATTTTTTTTTAACTAATATAATTTTTTTATTAGTTAGTTCTCTTTAAAATAGTCTTTAACATTGGGAGCGATATCTAATAGACTAAACATATCGGAGCTATAATTATGTTGTTCCAAATCCTTTCGAGATCTTAAATGTCTTCGTGATGAAATTAGTGGGTCTGAAAAGGCCGCCAACATATAGAAAAGGTCCTCATTATTCGTTGTTTTAAATTTCGTTCTTTTATATTTGTAAGTGCAATTTTTTTTATTATGTTAAATTCATTTTTTGAGCTGGTATCAGGTCAAAAGTTTCTAATTGTTGCAAAATACATACATTGTAAACTTTCGACCTCTAAAAAATAAACTTGGTACTGCAAGCAAATTTTGTTTTTTTTTTTGGGTGTAAAATAATTCAGGTAGCGCATGCAAATTTTTTATTGAGCTGAATTCTTAATAAATTTTCAGGTTTTATAATTGCCAATACATAAAACATTAACAATCTTCCAAAAACACTTCGCCATCCTATCAAAATAAAAATAATATATGAAAAAATTAAAATTTTTTGTTTTCAAGCACCAAAAAAAAAAACGCTAGAAATAAGATAATAATCTGCGAAAATTTGATAATATTTGGCATTTTATAGCCTCTAAAATAAGCCATATAACTTTAAAATCGATTAATTTTTGACTGAGTTATGGCAAAACACGTCTACCCATCTATCCAGTGTAAGTATGTCAAGATGTTTTTACAACTTTATGGTTGTTGCATGCAAATAGGCAAGTATATGCAGCCAAGTTCACTTTAACTAGTTAGAGTATTGTATTAGTAAACCATTTTAGGTAATATCTAAGTAAACATATTTAAACAGTTTTAGTTCTTCTATCAAAAAACTACCAAAATATAGTATATTTGAAAAACTGAGAGTGTAGTAAAAGTAAACGACCAAATATTTTATTTTGTTTTATAGAAACCAAAAAACCCTTTCAAAGGACACCAAAATTATTATAATTGGTTCACCAGTTTACCTACAATCCGATTTCAAAGAGGATATTTTTCAAAAAAAATTTTGCGCCTTTTTCTAAAAGCTAAAAAAATTCCAACTTTGCGGAGCTCTATCATCCATAATTTTTATCCGATTTTAAAACCGTTTATTGATTCTTAATCTGTCTATCTATCTTTATCCTATAAATTCACTGATTGTACTGAATGGTTCCATCAAATTTTTGATTTTTGCCACGCTATTTGGGGGAAGGCACCACTGTGCTGTGGCAATATTATGGTAAATTGGGTCATGGATTGGGTGCACTTCATAAAGTGAAAGATACTAGAATTGGATACCGGCAAATTCCAAATGACGTAATATATACATACGCGGAGGAAAATATGCCCCTGGTCTCGAAGTTGCAACACACATCTCCAAACCGAAAGGCTACAACTTAATGCAGTCATTGTTTTGGAATGGCCAAATCAATCATCACATCTCAGTCCCATAGAAAATCTATGGGAAATTGTAGGTGGAAAAATGCGAATTCACAAAATTACACAAACAACATAGGTCTCGTTAATTCGGAGCGTCTAAAAATTTCAGTACTAAAAAATTATGAATATATTGAAACTAAAAGTATAGGGAAAGTTTTCAATTACTATATAGAAAGGTTTCCAATGTTTTGTAAACAGCGTAAAAATTAATACTTTTAAGTTTTGTTATTTTTTTTCTGAAGTTAGGCTATTTTTTGTTAATATGTTTTCTTTTTAAAATAAATAAAACATACAAATTTATAAATTAATAAATGAGTTTTAGATTTTACGAACCAGTTTTCTTTTAATGGCCGTTCAAGTCGTCAAAAATATGTTTTATTAAAAGTTTCCACTGTGTTGTCATTTTCGTAAACTATGAAATGTAATTAAAAAATTTTCAAATTAATTACTTTTTTATGTTTTGTTTTAACTGAAAAACATATTTTTTTTTTATTTTAATAAAAACAACATCCCCGAAAAATGTCGGGACCTCGAAAAATCTCAGGATTTAATTGCTCAAAATTTTGAATATAACGATTTGTAATATAAAGTTTCCTAATTTTTTTTTTATAAAATCCTTATTGCGCTCGTCCTTTTAAATCAAATGTGCATTTTATGTAATTAGATTGTTATAATGGATTGTAGTACAGTATGGGACGATTGAGTCCATAATCATACCATATTTAGTAGGTGTTACTCCTTTATTTATTTAATCCATGCATTTTCGAAAGAAAGTTTGCCGGCCTCTGCTAGAGTTTCTACGAATCAAAATATCAAAAAGAATAGTTAAAAATCGAAAAGTATATCTCAAACATTTATTAATTTTTCTAACGGAAACATTTAAAACATGAAACACATAGACGACTGCGGCTACACAAACACATGACTACAAATGCTGCTGGCTGCAATTGTAGTCGTGTAGTCAGCTACTTAATTTTTTTGAAAACGACAGCAACATATAACAAGTATGAAAATTATAGTCGGTCTAGACCGACTATACGATACCCTATACCATGCGTTTAGAGGCCCTATCTCTCAGGCCCAACTAACTGGATATAGAAAATAAGCATAAACCAAATTTTAGTGCGATTTTTATTAATTTTTTTGGCTGCAGTTCCTACCTGCATATCATATCGGAAGCTATATCTATATGGGGACTAGCCCCCAAAATGGACCGATCCTGACCATGTTTGGTAAAGTCTCTTGTATTTTGCAAAAATAAAATATACAAATAAAATTTGAGAAGAATCAGTGCAATATTTTTGTTTTTTGATAGATTTAAGTGAAGATCGGGATCTACATATATGGGGCCTATGACTAAGCGTTGTCCAATATGGTTCATTTTTGGACTACTGATTAATGGATGTAATAAATACATACAAACCCAATTTGACTAAGATTTATAAGATAATTTGAATCCAATGGCAATTTATGTTGATTTCATAGGGGTCATTTGTATGGAGGCTAGGTCTGAACATGGACCGATTCTCACCGATTTCAATAGTGTGCATCCCATGGCAGAAAAAAGCTTATATACGAAATTTCATCGAAATATATTCATATTTGCGACCTGCAGTTTGATTACAAGCTTTACATGGACACGCAGAAGGACGGACGGACATCGTTAAATCGAATCAGCTAGTGATTCTGATTCGATCGGTATAATAAAAGATGGGTCTAGGTCAAATATTTTTGGTAGTTACAAACAGCAACAATATAAACAGCTGTTTTTATACAAATGCATTTTTATTTCAGTAGTGCCATTTTTTTTTTACTTTATTAAAATAGAAAAACATGCATGATTGTATATAAGCTTGACTTAAATATACAATAACTTATTTATAATGCATTATTAAAATGTAAAAATAAATAAATAAATTTATTTAACCCCTTTTGATTATTAATGGAATTATAGCATTTCATTTTGCGATGTTTATTTTTTAAACAAAATAAAATGTTTCATAGCACTAATTTCTTTTACATATTTTGTTATATTCTCAACACTATTTTTGTTTTGTAGCCAACAGAAATAGACATTATCCTAAGTTGACTACAGCGACAAAAGTTGTCAAGTAGCCGTGTAGCTGTGTTGGTGTCAAAATAATCGTTTTCATATAAACATGTGTATTTTATTTTTGACAGGCTGTAGTCGTGTAGCCGCTGTCGTCTATGCGTTTCATGCATAAGAATACAACAATTTATAAACTGGTATTATTAGTTTTCAACATGGCAACATCAGATAATCTATTACAATGCAAATACAACACTTTTTGCTTGTCATTTGGAATTTTCTATACTCTTAGGGAAAAAGAGACAGATATATAACGATAAATAAAATTCCAATTGGAAAGCGGTGGCGGTTTAATGTCGCTGGTAAATCGCAGCAGTACAAGTGCGAGTCAAGCGATTTTACAACAAAAACATTAGAATGATGCTAATTTCTCGCATAAATTTCTAGCAATAGAAATGTATTGCATGGTATTATAAGCGACTCGCTTGCTACTAGCGACGCTACTCATACTACAAATGTCAACTTGACACTACTACTCATTTTTCGGCAACAATTTTTTCGTAAGCTTTTGTAATTTGCTGTTGTCGATCTCTTTTAGTTGAAAATTGGAGCTCAACGAGAACGGTCGTCGTTGTTGTGCGTGTTTGCGAACTTTAAGTTAACGCGTTCTTTGCTTAATCTTTTTTGTTCATACAGCAAATTACAAAATTTTAAGTAAAAAAGAACTATTATTAAAAAAATCACTAAATGTGTTAAAAAAAATAAATGTCAGGAAATAATTAAAATCGAAATGTAAAGTGAAAAATAAACGCAAACCATTTTTTATATTGAAAGAAGTAAACGAGGGAAAGAGGAACCTAAAAAAAAATTAAATTGTGCACTAAAGGCATATTGTGAAGAATTATGAAAAAGAAGTTTATATAAACAAATGAAATGAATTAAAAAAAATTACATAGTTGAAATATTAAATTAATTGTGAAAAAAATTGCTAAAATATATAAAAAATATATATCTAACGGAATTTGGAGTACGTCAAAAGCCACTACATATTTAAGGTTGAGGTAAAATTTTTTCTGTTCACTTATTTTATGTTCCTATTCTTGCCATCTTTTTCAACAAATATCATATCTCTTCTTAGAGAAGAAAACTGTTTACGCAGTCAATTTTAATTTTGTATGATACTTCTTCGCTGTTGACAATTATGTCTGTTGTTTTTGTGTTTTAAATTCTTTTTTTTTTCTTGTTATTATTTACTATGGTGGGGCTTTTGATTGTTTTTTGTTTTGTTTTTCTTCTCTATTTTATATTATTTAACACTCACCGTCGGACAACGGTGTAAAGTAAATGTAATTGTCAAAAAAAAATATATATGTATGTGTTTTACAGAGATTAATATGTTTTTCTCTTTTCATGTAAAAATATGTGTGTAGTTTATGTTCGGATGTGTGAGATTGCTTAATTAATTTGTGTAAAGTGGGAAAAGATATAAAATTATAATTTGACAGCTAGAATCTGTTACGGTAATGTAATTTTTGGTTTATTATATGTATATATGTATTTGTGGTATTTGTGTTGGGACATTTAGAAGAGCTTTAGCAAAAATAAGTTAATTGTAAAACACTTATGTATAAAGGAAAAACAATCTAAAGGGTTTTCTTAAGGTAAGAGGTTTTATTTTTCGAAAGAAAAAAGTCTTCACAATCTGAGAATTTCTCGAAAATAAAGAGTCCTCATAATGTAAAGACAAAAAGTCTTAAGTTTTTTTTTCGCCAGAATCTACATGATTCAAGTTTATAATGTGGTAACTTACTTATGTCGCACAGTGGCGCCTGTAGAACAAGTGGGGTTGCAAAAATCAAAAATTTCATGTGGCCCTAAACCTATTGTACAGGAAATTGTCCAACGATTTAAAATATGCTACTCTTATTACAATCAGATTTTTGGTTCAGAAGATATATGTAGGTCGTCAAAGTTGGCTGATTTTCAGTGTTGAAAAAAACCAGACCATCTCGAAAACTAGGTAACTCATCGCCATTCTTTTTGATTTTATTGATAGATCTATTTATTGAGAAAAGAATAAAAAAAATCATGTGAGTCCGATCACAGGGGAGAAGTGTAAACATCTATTAATTAAAGATTTTTTATGGCACTTTTTTAAAATCAAACAGAAAGCGTCATCTATATATCACTTATAGCAATCAACCGCAAGGCTCTGCTAATATAAAAGTAATTATTATTATTTATTACTAGCTGTTTTTACCCGGTCTTGCCCGGGATACAAAGGCCTTTGACTTGAAAAATGGTTCACTATGCTTACCAGGCGCTGAGTACTTAGTCCCCAATTAACAAATTCCTCAATAAAATGAACTTTCTCCCCAAAAATTTGTATGGGCAGTAAATTGATTTTTTATTTCAATTAAAAATTTTTTTATTTTTTAATTTAGAAGTTTTTTATAAGATGCTGCAGCAAAAATGCTCCAAAAATAAGTTGCGAAGCCGCTTTAAGTTTTTTTTTTTCAGTTTATTTATAAATATCAAATATAACGGAATGGTTCGCAAGTTAAAGGAATCACAACTTTTAAAAATTGAATTACTTCATTCAATAAGTGATCATCATTGAGCAGAGACGTCAAATTCAAGTTTCAGAAATGAAAGAGTAATGCGACGTTTAATATTGTGTCGCAAGGTTTCTTTAAGCAACTGCTTATAGTATATGTGTGGCCTATTTTGATCAACAGGTAATTATTTCACATACGCAGATAAAATTTAGCATACGACATTTCACTAAGCTGTGTTCCGCGAGCGAGTCGTGCACGCGTTTGGCAGCCAGACCCATGCTGCCGTGCAGTTGTTGTCAAATTATTTTAATCGCCAAAATATATTTTTCAGATCATTGCGATATTTTAGCTGAGCTGTGTTCCGAGAGCGTGTCGCGTCCGCATCCGTCGCGTCCGCGTACTACCCGTTCTGCCGCTTAGTTCTCGTTAAATTATTTTAATTCCTAAAACATATTTTTTAGAGCATTGCGATATTTTAGCTGAGCTGTGTTCCGAGAGCGCGTCGCGTCCGCATCCGTCGCGTTCGCGCGCCGTGCGCCGCTTCCGCGCATTTGGCAACCACACCAGTGCTGCAGCGCAGCTGTTTCCAACTTATTGTAATTGTCAAAATATATTTTTCAGATCATTCCGATATTCTAGCTAAGCTGTATTCCCCGTGCGCGTAACTTCCGCGCAACGAAATGATGCTATTGAAGAGAATACTCATTTTAAATGCATTTATTGTAGGACATACACATAGCCCATTAAGTCTGCGTTCACACATCATAAACATTTAATTCAAATTAATTTTTATTTATATATTTTTTTTTACATTATCGAGTTCAAAAAGCAACAAAAAAAAATTCAGGTACCTCACTTCATTTCTGATATAACGGGGTTTAAGTATCACAACAAGTAAAAATAGCAACCAAAAAGTCTGCGTTCAGTCGTAAAACAAATTACAAAAAGTTTAGAAAGAATGAAGATAAATTAAAATTAATATTTTGTGGGATAGCCACGCTGTTTTAAGACTTCACTTAGTCTGTTTGGCATTGAATTGACCAACTTTTCTGTTTCCTCAGATGTTATTTTCGCCCATTCTGTTTGCATAACACTTCGCAAAGTCTCTTTACTTGTTATTACATGCTGACGTATTTTTTTCTCCATTAGATCCCAAAGATGCTCAATAGGATTGAGATCGGGCGATTGGGGGGGTGTTTTAAGCTGTCTTGGAGCATTGTATAAGAGCCAAAGTCTAACGATCTCCGACGTGTGTTTTGGATCATTATCTTGTTGGAACCAAAACGTCGTTGATAAGTTCAAATTTTCTGCACTTTGTTTCAAATTTTTCTTTAGAATACTCAAATATCCCCATTTATCCATTGTGGACTCAATAAATTCCAGCTGACCGACACCACCAGCCGCCATACAACCCCACACCATAATTCCGCCACCACCGTGTTTGACTGTACCAACAAGATTTTGTTTCTCAAGCGCAGTTCCAGATTTACGCCACACAATTTGACGGCCTTTTATGCCAAATATACAAAACTTGCTTTCGTCTGAAAATATAACTTGTTTCCAAAACTCCGGAGGCTTATTTATGTACTTATGTGCAAATTCAATGCGCTTTCGTCTGTTCACAAGTGAAATGTACGGCTTTCGTCTAGCGATTCTGCCATGATATCCAGCTTTGCGTAAAATTTTTCTAGCAGTTTCGGCACAGATACTTTTTTTAAACATTTCATTTATATTTCCCACAATTTTTGAAGAAGTAATTCTAGGATTTACCTTTGCCATATTGATTACGGTACGCTCTTCCCGAACTGTTAATATTTTTGGACGTCCAGACCGTGGCTTAGATGTTAAAATTCCGGTTTCTTTGAAATTATTTATTACTCGTTGGACAGAAGAATATGTTCTCCCAATAGTTTGGCCAATTTTTCGGAAGCTTTTTCCTTCTTTCCACAATTTTATAATTATTTTTCTCTCTGATACACTAATTTCTTTATTTTTGGTTTCCATTTTTTTTGAAATTATTATCACTTTTAAATAAATTGACCACCGAGTTTGTTAAACGATCAATTATAATAATAAGTAATAGAAAGTGAGCAAAAAGTAGAAAAAATAACTGAAAAAGTAACGGTACTATCACAACAAACAAACTGAACGCAGACTTTTTGGTGGCTATATTTACTTGTTGTGGTACTAATATACCGTTATTTCAAAAAGGAAGAGAGGAATCTGGAGTTTCTTTTTTGATTTTTGAAATAAAACATGTGAAGAAAAAATACATGAAAAAAAATTGATTTGGATTAAATATTTATGTTGTGTTTTTATAACACTTATAAATTTTTTAATGGTGAACGCAGATTTTATGGGCTATGTGTATATTGAGAGCAGTATGCAAATGTTTACTAAAATAAATATGTAACAAAATTCATTAAATAAAAATATGTAAAAATTTAAGAATGAATTTGGGGAGTAAGTTCATTTTTTCTTTCGATTAAAAAAAATAGGGAATTTGTTCATTTCTTTTGGGTGCCTTTTTTTAAGTTTGGGAAATTTGTTCACCGTGTAGTTATTTCCGTGTAAACCATATATCAGAGAAATCCGTTGAAAAGTACAAATTTGTATAGGAAAGAAATATACCACACAACAAAATGTGAGTTTTATATGAAAATTGGGCGTAAAAGTAGGCGTGGTCGGTAAAAATCATATGGCGACCTCTCTGGAGTACAGAGATCGTGCGTAGCAAATTTCAGAGAAATACGTTTAAAAAAAATTGTGTATCGAACAAATGTACCAAAGAACAGAATATGAATTGTATACAAAAAGTGGGCGTAAAAGTAGGCGTGGCCGGTAAAAAGTATATGGCGACCTTTCCTGGGGTATAGACATCGTGTGTACAAAATTTCAGGGAAATCGATTGAAAAATAAAAATTTGTATAGCGGTTAAACAAACAAACAAACAAACAAACAGAAAATGAATTTTATATATGTATGTATATAGATTTCAACCGGTTAAATTTTAATTTTTCGTTTTTTATTTTATATTTTTCATTTTTAATTTGTCGTCTTTCATTTTCCATTTTTTATTTTTCATTTGTCATTTTTTCATATTTTATTTTCATTTTTCATTTTTTATTTTTTATTTTTTTTTTAATTTTTTATTTTTAATTTTTTATTTTTCATTTTTTATTTTTCATTTTGCGTTTTTCATTTTTTATTTTTCATTTTTATTTCTCATTTTTATACCCTCCACCCCAGTGTGCAGAGGGTATATACTGTGAGCGTCAAAATAAAGTAAACACCTTAGTTCCTCATATTAAAAGTTTTTATTAAAATGAAGTATTTAACACAAAATCTAAAATAAATATAGGGAATTCAATAATTATTTAATTATAGCTGAACTCAATAAAAAAAAATTAAACAGAAGCATTACAAAACCGAAATAAATGCACTTTATTTAGAAAATGACCAAATTTTACGCGTCAAAAAAAGTAAACAGCAAAGAAAAGGCAAAGAACTTCAATACAAAAAGTAAACTGTTAAAATTTTTTAATATTTGGTTTATTTTCATTTGGCCTTAAGCCCCTTATGTAGTCTTCTAGGTAGCGACTCGACAATTTTTTTTTTGTTATATCAGGGAGATTATGCTCCATTCATTCTTTTGAGGCATCTTTAAGTTTCCCTTGATTGAAAAAGCCCTTCGACCTATTTTTCTGTCAAGATTTTCACACAGGTGTTCGATTGGGTTAAGGTCCGGGGACTGCGACGGTTGATCAGGTGTCTTAGGAGTCCGGTACAGTAGCCACTCTTTCACAATTTTAGATGTAAGCTTTAGATCGTTGTCCTGTTGGGAGATCCTATTTCCAGCCATGCCTTATTTCTCGACGCTAGGGCCAACATTGTCCTTCGAAATGGCTAAGTAATCTATTTGGGTCATAGTGGAGTAAATAAAAACGTAATTACCAACACCTGTTCCCGCCATATAGCACCAAAACATAACTGAACCCCACTGTATATAACAGTTTTGGTTAGGTTTAGGTTTAAGTTGAAAGTGGCTGCTAAACCAAAGGAAAAGCACACTTAGACTCTGGGGTCCATTGTGATACCACGGGACGAATAGGCGTTCCCCTCAGTCCCCACCGTAGAGCCAGTTTGAGCTCCTGATGAAGTTTTGGTAACACACTTTTCTTCAGAGTTCAGAAAAAAACACACACTGAATAAAAAACTCGTACATATATGTAAACAAACATAACTTAGACCAACACACACATATTTTTATTTTCATACCAATTATGTTTGTTTTTAAATTTTCTTCGGTGCCCAACACAACCATGACTGTGTTCGTTTTAATATTTCGTTATTTACACGAACATTTTTGTACCACATACTTTTTGTTTCAATCACACATAAAGCACACATTTTTGAGTGTTGCTTTATTTGAAGTTCATGTTCTGGTACGTGTACTGAAAAAAAAACACAGAACATGTACAATAAACAGGTTCGAGTTCAGTTATATTTTAAGTCGTGTTGTGGCTCGTGTAGTGAGAAAAAACAGAACATGTACAATAAACAGGTTCGAGTTCAGTTATATTTTAAACAGAAAAAACAGAAAAAACAGAACATGTACAATAAACAGGTTCGAGTTCAGTTATATTTTAAACACGACTTAAAATATAACTGAACTCGAACCTGTTTGTTGTATATGTTCTGTTTTTTCTTACTACACGAGCCACAACACGACTTAAAATATAACTGAACTCGAACCTGTTTATTGTACATGTTCTGTGTTTTTTTTCAGTACACGTACCAGAACATGAACTTCAAATAAAGCAACACTCAAAAATGTGTGCTTTATGTGTGATTGAAACAAAAAGTATGTGATACAAAAATGTTCGTGTAAATAACGAAATATTAAAACGAACAGTCATGGTTGTGTTGGGCACCGTAGAAAATTTAGAAACGCACATAATTGATATGAAAATAAAGATATGTGTTGGCTGCTTTTGAACAGAACATTGTGTGTTTCATGTGTGTATTTTCTGAACCTTGCTTTTCTTTGCATGTTTCATTCTTAGCACGCCATATTTTTGTAGGCTTGTTCGCGCCGAAAATTTCGAATTTTCTCTTATGTATATAATATGCTTTCCCACAAAGATAGAACCGTATTTTTCTACTTTTTATCGAAATTCATTAGCTTGCTCTGATTCGCCTTGGATATGTATGGTTTCTTGCATGGTATCCTTCCATGTAGACCATATTTGTGAAGCGATCTCCTTACTGTATTCGAACTTACTGGTTTGCCTGCTGTCTGCGTTATGTGTTCTGATAATTTAACTGCATTTTAGGCTGAATGTGCCTTCGATTCTCTTACTACAGCTCTAACTTCAGTACCACTAAGCTGCTTTGGGCGTCCAGATCTCGTTAAATCTTAAACCTGATGGTGTTTGGCGCATTCATCAACTACTTTTTTTTTTATTGTGCAGTGGTTCCTACCCACAATTTCGCCAATTTCACGCAAAGATTTACATTTTTCTTTTTGATCTAAAATATTTTCGGAGTATAAACCGATAGTTGCTTTCGCATAGTGAGAATATTTGCTTTTACATCTTTTTAGCTATTATTAATTAGTACAAATCAACCTCAAATGATTTCTAGTAAAGTAGAACACGTGATCAGTACACATTTGTCACAAAAAGTTTAGGTTCTTCCCCGAAATATAAAAAAGCGTAAATAAGTGTTACCACTGTTTACTTTTTTTGACTCGTAAAATCTGATGCATTTTCACTTTCGAGAGATTTGTGCAATATTCCCAATTGATTTGATTTCATGTTTAATGGTAGTCAATCTCTAAATGGTATAGTACTAAACTCTGCAACATTGCTTTTTATCGTAAGTCAATAATAATTTTGTTATAAGACAATTTAAAGATTAAAAATTGCTGTTTACTTTATTTTAAGGGTGTGAAGTTAGCGACGAAAGTTAACTACGTTTTTCAAAAATGTTAAAAACTTAACAGAGGCTGTTAAATTAACAGAATTTTTGTGAAGATAACTACGAAAGTTAAATACGTTCTACAAAATGTTATGTATATAGAGAATGTTGAACTAATATGTTTGTATGTTTTTTTGAAGATAACTACGGAAATTAAATACGTTTTACAAATAAGTTCAGGGATTTAGCCATATAGTGGCATTTGTAGATTAGGACTAGTAAATTATAAAAAAAAATAAAAATAAATTGAATTTTACGAAAAGATCAAAGTACGAAATATCATTTAAAAAAAAACATATGAAATTTTTTTATACTACTATATGAGAAAATTAAATGCCAAAATTGGACCAAATGGTTCGATCAGGGGCTTAGCCCTATATGAGGGATCATAGACGAACACTAGTAGAGTAAAAAAAGATCACAAATACGAAAATCGCTCGTTACGTTTTTGAGAAATATCGATTTTAAAAAAATATGATTTTTTTTCCCCTAGTACTATATGGAAAAACTAAATGACATAATTGGACAAAATGGTTCGATCAGGGGCTTAGCCCTATATGAGGGATCATAGACGAACACTAGTAGAGTAAAAAAAGATCACAAATACGAAAATCGCTCGTTACGTTTTTGAGAAATATCGATTTTAAAAAAATATGATTTTTTTTCCCCTAGTACTATATGGAAAAACTAAATGACATAATTGGACAAAATGGTTCGATCAGGGGCTTAGCCCTATATGAGGGATCATAGACGAACACTAGTAGAGTAAAAAAAGATCACAAATACGAAAATCGCTCGTTACGTTTTTGAGAAATATCGATTTTAAAAAAATATGATTTTTTTTCCCCTAGTACTATATGGAAAAACTAAATGACATAATTGGACAAAATGGTTCGATCAGGGGCTTAGCACTATATGAGGGATCATAGACGAACACTAGTAGAGTAAAAAAAGATCACAAATACGAAAATCGCTCGTTACGTTTTTGAGAAATATCGATTTTAAAAAAATATGATTTTTTTTCCCCTAGTACTATATGGAAAAACTAAATGACATAATTGGACAAAATGGTTCGATCAGGGGCTTAGCCCTATATAAGGGATCATAGACGAACACTAGTAGAGTAAAAAAAGATCACAAATACGAAAATCGCTCGTTACGTTTTTGAGAAATATCGATTTTAAAAAAATATGATTTTTTTTCCCCTAGTACTATATGGAAAAACTAAATGACATAATTGGACAAAATGGTTCGATCAGGGGCTTAGCCCTATATGAGGGATCATAGACGAACACTAGTAGAGTAAAAAAAGATCACAAATACGAAAATCGCTCGTTACGTTTTTGAGAAATATCGATTTTAAAAAAATATGATTTTTTTTCCCCTAGTACTATATGGAAAAACTAAATGACATAATTGGACAAAATGGTTCGATCAGGGGCTTAGCCCTATATGAGGGATCATAGACGAACACTAGTAGAGTAAAAAAAGATCACAAATACGAAAATCGCTCGTTACGTTTTTGAGAAATATCGATTTTAAAAAAATATGATTTTTTTTCCCCTAGTACTATATGGAAAAACTAAATGACATAATTGGACAAAATGGTTCGATCAGGGGCTTAGCACTATATGAGGGATCATAGACGAACACTAGTAGAGTAAAAAAAGATCACAAATACGAAAATCGCTCGTTACGTTTTTGAGAAATATCGATTTTAAAAAAATATGATTTTTTTTCCCCTAGTACTATATGGAAAAACTAAATGACATAATTGGAAAAAAATGGTTCGATCAGGGGCTTAGCCCTATATGAGGGATCATAGACGAACACTAGTAGAGTAAAAAAAGATCACAAATACGAAAATCGCTCGTTACGTTTTTGAGAAATATCGATTTTAAAAAAATATGATTTTTTTTCCCCTAGTACTATATGGAAAAACTAAATGACATAATTGGACAAAATGGTTCGATCAGGGGCTTAGCCCTATATAAGGGATCATAGACGAACACTAGTAGAGTAAAAAAAGATCACAAATACGAAAATCGATCGTTACGTTTTTGAGAAATATCGATTTTAAAAAAATATGATTTTTTTTCCCCTAGTACTATATGGAAAAACTAAATGACATAATTGGACAAAATGGTTCGATCAGGGGCTTAGCCCTATATGAGGGATCATAGACGAACACTAGTAGAGTAAAAAAAGATCACAAATACGAAAATCGCTCGTTACGTTTTTGAGAAATATCGATTTTAAAAAAATATGATTTTTTTTCCCCTAGTACTATATGGAAAAACTAAATGACATAATTGGACAAAATGGTTCGATCAGGGGCTTAGCCCTATATGAGGGATCATAGACGAACACTAGTAGAGTAAAAAAAGATCACAAATACGAAAATCGCTCGTTATGTTTTTGAGAAATATTTTTTTAAAATCGATATTTCTCAAAAACGTAACGAGCGATTTTCGTATTTGTGATCTTTTTTTACTCTACTAGTGTTCGTCTATGATCCCTCATATAGGGCTAAGCCCCTGATCGAACCATTTTGTCCAATTATGTCATTTAATTTTTCCATATAGTACTAGGGGAAAAAAAATCATATTTTTTTAAAATCGATATTTCTCAAAAACGTAACGAGCGATTTTCGTATTTGTGATCTTTTTTTACTCTACTAGTGTTCGTCTATGATCCCTCATATAGGGCTAAGCCCCTGATCGAACCATTTTGTCCAGTTATGTCATTTAGTTTTTCCATATAGTACTAGGGAAAAAAAAATCATATTTTTTTAAAATCGATATTTCTCAAAAACGTAACGAGCGATTTTCGTATTTGTGATCTTTTTTTACTCTACTAGTGTTCGTCTATGATCCCTTATATAGGGCTAAGCCCCTGATCGAACCATTTTGTCCAATTATGTCATTTAGTTTTTCCATATAGTACTAGGGGAAAAAAAATCATATTTTTTTAAAATCGATATTTCTCAAAAACGTAACGAGCGATTTTCGTATTTGTGATCTTTTTTTACTCTACTAGTGTTCGTCTATGATCCCTTATATAGGGCTAAGCCCCTGATCGAACCATTTTGTCCAATTATGTCATTTAGTTTTTCCATATAGTACTAGGGGAAAAAAAATCATATTTTTTTAAAATCGATATTTCTCAAAAACGTAACGAGCGATTTTCGTATTTGTGATCTTTTTTTACTCTACTAGTGTTCGTCTATGATCCCTCATATAGGGCTAAGCCCCTGATCGAACCATTTTGTCCAATTATGTCATTTAGTTTTTCCATATAGTACTAGGGGAAAAAAAATCATATTTTTTTAAAATCGATATTTCTCAAAAACGTAACGAGCGATTTTCGTATTTGTGATCTTTTTTTACTCTACTAGTGTTCGTCTATGATCCCTCATATAGGGCTAAGCCCCTGATCGAACCATTTTGTCCAATTATGTCATTTAGTTTTTCCATATAGTACTAGGGGAAAAAAAATCATATTTTTTTAAAATCGATATTTCTCAAAAACGTAACGAGCGATTTTCGTATTTGTGATCTTTTTTTACTCTACTAGTGTTCGTCTATGATCCCTCATATAGGGCTAAGCCCCTGATCGAACCATTTGGTCCAATTTTGGCATTTAATTTTCTCATATAGTAGTATAAAAAAATTTCATATGTTTTTTTTTAAATGATATTTCGTACTTTGATCTTTTCGTAAAATTCAATTTATTTTTATTTTTTTTTATAATTTACTAGTCCTAATCTACAAATGCCACTATATGGCTAAATCCCTGAACTTATTTGTAAAACGTATTTAATTTCCGTAGTTATCTTCAAAAAAACATACAAACATATTAGTTCAACATTCTCTATACACATAACATTTTGTAGAACGTATTTAACTTTCGTAGTTATCTTCACAAAAATTCTGTTAATTTAACAGCCTCTGTTAAGTTTTTAACATTTTTGAAAAACGTAGTTAACTTTCGTCGCTAACTTCACACCCTTCTTTATTTTGACGCTCAGAGTATAAGTTTGTCATTCCGTTTGTAATAATTAGAAAAAAATTCTGGACCCCATAAAATATATGTATTTGTGATCCTTATAACAAGCGGAGTTGATATAGCGATGTCCGTCTGTGGAAATCACGATGACAACTTCCATCGGGCAGCTAGGGTGCTCGTTTGCATAAAAAATGATTCATTGACTTTCTGAGAAGTTTGCTATTTAAGATCGTCCAAATCGGTTGAATAGGGCCCGAGATCTGAATGAAAAGTCTTGTAATAATATGATTTTATATGTTCTTGTCACGATCACGGCCTCAGTAGAACAGCTAGGGTGATCATTTTTGTGAGAATGATTCACCAAGATCATGGGAAGTTTTCTGTTTGAAAAAATCATTAAAATCGGTGGAACAGGTCCAGGGAAATCTCTGAAAAAGAGTAAAAAAAAAAAATTAAAAATATGTTTCTATATTGTTCTTGTTGTTATTCTAATGCCCGTTTTCTCAATAGGCGATTATCTTTTATCCCAACGAGAAACTGCCGACTAAAGAAATTTGGTTTTCTCAATGTCTGGTTTGCTTCTATTTTGTCGCAAAGCTAACCGGCACTCATCTGCCAATTATTTATTTATCGTACAGATAAATTATTCTCCCAACTTTCATATCAACTTTGAGAGGCATTGCCAACTGAAAATAATTCTCCCAACTTTCATACGTATTTTGAGAGGCATTGCCAACTGAAAATAATGTTTTTGTCGGTACATTGAGAAAACCAAAATTGTTAACAGGCAGTTTATCGGTACAATAAATTTATGTCGTGGTTAAGTAACAGCCAGTTTGACGGTACATTGAGAAAACCGGCATAAGTGTTGTATTGTTGTCATAGCTGGACTTGTTGTTTTTGTGGTCGTTGTAGTAATACTATTATAAAAACTAACCCTTTGTAAATTTTTTTTTAACAACTCTGGTAGAAAAATTTTAAAGTTTCCATTGTTTTGGCATCACTAAAAAAATTTGTTAGATCATTTTTGTCATCGCTGCGAGCCTGCCTGCAAAGTTTTAGATCGATTGGGTCACGGGAAATGGGTTAAAAATCAATCCAAAATTTTTTCGACAAGCAGACAAAATGAGTTAATATGCAGGGAGTAAAAATTCACCAACATTAATAAAAAAAACAATGTAAATTTACCAAACAAAATTTTATGTATTTATTTATTTAAAGAAAAAAAAAGAAAATAACTTTTGATGTTGTATTTTTTGTGTGTAATATTTACATATATGTATGTACATACATACATATATTAAATAACAAAATAATATAATATATTCTATACATGTATATTCATAATTATTATTATTTTATTTATATTAAATTCTGCAATATGTATTTTGTTTTAGGGAAAATACATTTCTTTTGTATTAACAAACTGAGTGTCACTTCAGTTTGCTCAGTGTTGCTATGCCACAGTAGATGGCACCGCAATTTTTGTTCTAATTAGTTTTGCAATCGTTATTTCTATTTTAACATGAATGTCAACATTTTCAATTAGATATCAAACTTCATTTTGCTCAGTGTTGCTATGCTACAGTAGATGGCGCCGCAATTTTTGTTCTAATTAGCTTTAAAATCGTTATTTCTATTTTAACATGAATGTCAACTTTTTCAATTAGATATCAAACACAACAATGTTAAGAGTATACACAGAGCTGGTCTTTTATATCATACGTTTTTCCATTATTCTTTTACAAATATGACCATAAGTTTGGCATATTAACTTTTTGTTGTGTTTACAAAATAGAGTTACCGAGTTAATCAAGGAGTTTTTTTTTGCTTTCAAAACAGTTCTACATAGATATATAAAATTATTATTCTGCTTTACCTACAAAATAGCTGATTGCGATTACATATAATTTTTAAAAATTGTTTATAATTACTAAACCATTACTATTGACATAAAGACAAAATTTTCCATTCAAATTTAAGAAAATATCAATTCTAAAAATTGGAATTCAGATTTCCAATTATTCGGATTGTACATGAAGTGAATAAATAAATAAAATAAATAAATAAATAAATAAATTGGAAAATAGCAATTGAACTTCAGAAAAACATATTAAAACGTCGGCGGAAATAATAAGTTGAAATTTAGAAGACATCAATTGAATTTTTAAAATACATATATATTTTACTCTTTAAACACAAATTGAAATTCAGAAAACACCAAATATGTTTACATTTAAAAAATCAACTGAAATTAAAAAAAAAAATATTGCGATTGAGGAGACATTAATAGCATTTCAGGATAAGAAAATATTAATTTAAATTCAATGAAGTTTAGAAAACTTCAAATGACATTTAAGAATTGCGAACATAAAAATTGTTACATAAATAAAGCGCAATTTGATGAGAATGTTATATATATATTCACAATTTTTTTGGATGAAAATTTTAAGTTTTTCAGAAAATAAAGATAACAAATTATTTTATCTAAAATTTTTGGGATATTTGGTTTTTGCGTTTGGCATCCCTAATTTGAACCAGTGTCCATGATAACTTCCAAATTTGACTTCATGGTAGGCAAGGTAAAACCCAAAACATTGAAGTTCGATAATAATTCCCAGGTAGTAAGTAGTATTCGGAGTCAATAAATGAAAATATATTTTATTAACATAATTTAATTCAAAATCAGAAGTTGGCATCACTGGGTTAGATTTTGTATTGTATTGTGCAAATAGTGAAAACTTCCTTTTAGTATGTAAAAAAAAAATAATTTATTTTCCAAATATGGCAATATTTTAACAAAAAAATTGAGAGAGCTTTTTTTTTGGTTATTATTTTGTTACTCGATCCGACCTATGTATACGGTCGCAATGAAGAATTATTTCGTTATTGAAACGTGTTTTCTTTTATCCGAAATAATAGAAAAGACGAACATGATCTTTCCTCGCTGGAGCGCGAATTACTAATGTGAGAGAGCTCTATATACGAACTCTTGGAATAAAGTTTAACAATTTGTTATTTTGTTTACATTTATTATCAATACTCAAACCGAGGTGGAGGATATCAAAGATTCGGCACAGCCGAATTTAAGACTCTTGTTTATTTTTCATTTCTTATTTTTCATTTTTATATTTCATTTTGTATTTTCAAACAGGTTATTACATATCATAATTTTTTCACCAATACAATCATAAGTCACACCGATTTTTTCTTACGCTCACATGTTACGCTGATTTTTTCTTACGCTCACATCTTACGCTGTTTTTGTGATTATATTGTGAAATAGAAATTTACCCCCCTGCGCGTATAGTTGTACTGTTTGCTTAGTGTTTATCCAGGTAAATCGATATTTACCAACTATCCATTTTTTCAAAATTCTCAACTTTGCTGAAAAATAAAAAAAAATATAAATTTCTATATTTGCCACATTTTCAAAATAAGTTCTTTGATTATTCCTTTACCTAATGCAAACATTTCCAGCTGCCCGTCCTTGCCACATTTTTTGCTAGAGGTAAAATTAAAAAAGTCATGGTTCTAGAAATGTGTTGCATGCATTATTGCGCAATTTATGACATAAGTATAACCGTGAAAACCCATTCTTATTGTTATTGTTTCGTACGTTGTTGTTAAGATATATGATTTTTGTTATTCATTCTGTAATGAATACCTGAGATCCTCTGTCAAATTCTGCCCCCAAAATTAAGGTGCTGATACAGGATGTACAAAAAACGGCACGCATGTATACAGGTAATAGGTACATAACATAACCCATTCATATGCCCTAAATGCAAACGGTATCTAACAGGCAATAGATTAGACTATATATTTGAAATTAATCATAATCCCGAGATTAGTCTACGACCGAAAGTTGGCGAGACAAGTAATTTTAAGACACTTCAAACATGAAGTTGAACAACTTTAAATTATTTGACCTGTTTATGAATACTAGAAGATTCCAACGCTCGAAATTCGAACGCATTTTCTAGGCAATTTTATGTTTCAACGTAGCCAATTCTCAAACCAAAATTTTTTTGGTTTATTATTATTGTGGATGAAGATAACAAACTCATTAACAAACACATTAATAAATTTAATAAACACACACATCTGTGGTTTTCTAGAATAAGCGCGTATGTCATAAAATCAAAATGTTCAGGGGAGCCAAAAAACGTTATATTTGAAATTATGCGCTCGATATAAAGATTTTAGAGCTTTTTATTTAACAGTCCTGTAAATATGGGCAATAAATACTTTATATAAAATTTTGAGTCAAAAATCTTCAGAGGAATTGATCCTAGAGAAGGACGAAAAAAACAGTATGTAAATTACACTTAAAGTGTGTGCAGATAAAACAACTTATGTCGACAAACGTCGTTTTCTTTGAAAAAGAAAAGTACCAATGCAACCAACCATGTAGACATATGTAAGTTGTTGTTGCTTGAACAATGGATTTTTTTGTTCGTCAACAACGGGAGTTAGGATGAGAATGTAATAACATATCAAGAATAATAGTGACAAAAAATAACAGAAATAACCACACAAGTTTTTATACATAAGTGGTTATAAACTGAAAACTAATCCAAAATTAGTTTGCATTTTTTTTTCATTAATAACAACGTATGTCGCTATGTGTCGTTTTCTGAGAAAATAATTTGTCAGCGATCAAACGTAGGTTGACATAAGTCGTTAGTGCTGCAAATTAATTTCATAAACATTTAAGTTACGTCGTTATTTAAAGAAAAAGGTCAGAATTGGTTAATATTTTTTAAAGAAAAATTGAACACATGTAAAGAGCGTTAAAAATTAATATATATGGCATCGTTAACTCAAGACTGACAAAAATGGACATACGCGGTTATTCCAGAAAACCACACACATATCATACATATAATTTTATGTATGTGTGAGTAGCAACTTTAAATGCAATTTACTCAAAATAAAGGAAAAAGGGAAAAAGTTAAAGAATCTGTAAATCTGGTGAACAGCTAAAAAGAAATACTTTTCAAATAATATACGTTTGGTCCAAATCGGGATAAAAAGGTACAACAAAACATCAGTAACAAGAAATCACCTAGCCTGTTAATATTATAGATGAAATTTAACCATTGCACGCAAGAATAAGGTGTAAGGAGTTCTTGTTAAAATTAGCGTATATGCTTCCACAAGAGGGGGAACACTTTGATGAAAATACATCAAACAAAGGAAAGGATCAGAAAGAATCGAATATAGGATGGGTTTTTCAAACAAGTTGGACTAAAAGTAGACTTCCCCAAGTACGGATACGAAAACTCAAACGATGGAAATACTTCGAGAAAATTTTTTAAAAACGATGAGGCTGTAACTCGAATCAATGGAATAACAAAAAAATTTTTTTTAATCTTTTCTGCAATAATTTTAAACCATTAAAGTCTTTAAAAAGAAACATAAAAATCATAAAAAATTAAAAAAAAAACATTTTTTTTTACTTCCCATAAAATTGATTTTTCCACAAATTTCAAGTTTGCTAACCCATAAGTAGGCACCTAAAAGGCATAGTACCCTTTTCAGATACTCATTTCATAGGTTGATCAATTATCTATCATATGCCTTTTAAATTTTTTGATTGTCTTATTTGGTTCAAAAGTTATGATTTTTGGAACGAAAAAACTTCGTCGTAGTGTTAGGGCACTGTTACACGTTCAATATATATTGTGATGTTAGGATCGCGATGCATTTCGCAGAATGGCCTCCCATTGTGAAATCCATTAAAATGGATCGCAATCCATCAATACTGTTGAATCGCGGTAAATAATATTGAACTTGTGATATCACACGATGTATTTTTTACTGACACCATATGTAATTCCGTATGTCTGTCAAAATTATCGTCTTACATACGATTCATAATTTTTGCTATCACACGTGCATATGTATTTCCGTATAACATAACCTCTAAATGTAAACAACAGCTGATTTAATGTGTGAATTTACAAAAATTTATTGTTAAAAACAAAGTTTTATATTTTTTATATTTTTTAATTGTTAATATTAAACAATTTATTTTTCTTCCAACATTAATCATTATAATTTACTCTGTAGAACCTGTTCTAATTGAAAAATGTACATGTGTATTAGACGATGTTTTTAAATCTTTGATACCCTCAACCTGCGTCTTAAACTCAATATTACAACCAATGTTGTTTTTATAAATAAATTTTTTTAAAAAAGGTTTTTTTTTTAAATGGGTGTTTTTTTTTATAAAAAGGGTAGTGTCAAAAAGCAATTTTTTAGGAGAAGCTACTTTTTAAAAAAGATTTTTTTAAGAAAGGAAATTTTTTAAGAAAATTTACCTTAAGAATTAAGTACGTTTTAAAAAATTTAGCTTTTTAGAAAAGGGTACTTTTTTTAAAAGGTACTCTTTTAAAAAAGGGTACTTTAATAAATTGGTACTTAAAAAAAAAGATATACAAAAAGGGTACTTTTAACAAAGAGTACTTTTGTAAAAAGCAGGGTGTTTTTTTTATAAAAGGTTACTTTTTAAAAAGAGTTATTTTAAAAAAGATAATTTTTAAAATGGGTACTTTTTTAAAAAGAGTACTTAAAAACGAGTACTTTGTTAAGAAAAGAGTAATATTTTAAAGACAGGGTACCTTTTTAAAAAGGGGTAATTTAAAAAAGAGGTATTTTTTTAAAAAGGTATTTTAAAAAAAAGTATTATTTAAAAGAATTTGATTTTTAAGGAAAAACACTTGAAAATGTACTTCTTAGGGATTATATATTTTCTTTCATATTGGCGATTTTCTTTATTATATCGTGGTAACGATAAAAATGTGTGGCACACACCCTCATAAAGCAAATGCCACAACTGCAATGACCTCGAAAATAAGAATTACAACATTTGCATATCTTAAGAAAAACAACAAACACATTGAACATTTTCATTCAAATCTCATGACAATTTGGACCGATTTTGATGATTTTAAATAGTAACTCCTTTGGGATGTTTATAAACGATTTTTTGCAAAAACGAAGAGTTTGGTTTAGTTATTGAGGGTGTGATCGGGATTTCCACAGACAGGCGGACAGACCGTCATCGCTAGATCGACTTCTCCTTTTATAATGATTAAGAATATATCTAGTTTATGGGTCTCCGGAATTTATTTCGATAAGTTACAAACGGATTGACATGACAAACTTTATATAAACCCTCTGCGCAGTGTTGTGCAGGATATAAATAGTGTCTAAAATATTTTTCTATATGAAAGTAATTTGTCGATGTCCGTCAGCATAAAATAACCTAAAAAGAAATGTTAAAAAGCGTCATTTTGATTGAGTGGATATCTAAAAGTTGACAACTCGGCTCTCAAAGTTCCTAACTTAAGCAATATTTAATATAAATTTAATTTTTTGTATTAATATTTCAAATGTACGAAACTTTTGCTTATAAATTTTTTCTCTATACGTTTTTATCCACAAAAAATTTTTCAAATGCAACAAACCTTAAATAACTTTTTAAAAATTAATAAATTAGCTTAATAATTTATCTTTAACTGTGGAGGTGGTGGTAAATTTTATCCTCTCGTACTGTTTTTTTTGTAAAAAAAAAGATTTGTGGAATAAAGTGGCTATTTTGTTGAAATTAATAAAAAAAATTTAATTTTTTATTAAAAATGTAGCAGCTTTCTTTTAAAAACAAATAATTATGAAGAAATGTTTTTTATTAACATTTTTTAGTAAAATTAAAAGGGGTAAAATTTCAAAATTTCACCTCCATAGTTAATGGTTTATTAAAAAAAAATACTTCAATTAGTTATTTTTTTCTTATTTTTCCATAGTATGATAGTTTTAATTTAAAAATTTAAATGTACGAATACCTTTACCAGCAAGTGTACATATACACAAGACACGTCAAAATGCTTGCATAAATGAATGTGGGTACTTTTATTTGTAATAAACTAAGAAAATAAGCTTTTGCATAAATGGTTCCACCTTACTAGTTATGAAATTTTTATTTTGGACCACTAGCTCAAACAGTTCCTGAAATTTAGAGCCTCGGAAATGGCAAAACTTATGAAAAATAACCTCAATGAAATGATCTATTAATCTAATCAAGATCTTAATTAAAAGGTATTGAGTGAGGCATCCTTTAATATTATATCTACTTACATATATGTACATATATGCAGTTCAAAGGTTATTGTTATATAATCACAATTTTTGCCGTGAAATATCTAAAATATCTAAAAAAAAAAGTAATATATAAAAAAACTCGGGTACTAATAATAGCTGACTCAATGAATTTAGCAGATGTGAAGAGATTATAAGAAACTACTAATTTTTATACCCTCTTGACCACTGTGCACAGGGTATACATACATAAGTCGTTTGTAACTTATCGAAAAAAATTTCGGAGACCCCATAAACGACATATATTCTTGATGCTTATAAAAGAAATTTGGCGCCTTTAGGTCCTATAGAATGAAGTACGAAAATGTAAAGATACGTCGATAAAACAATAAAATACATATGATAATTTCTGAAATACATTTTATAGTTTCTGAAATGGAATTGATTTTTTCTGAAGTAATTTGATAATTTGTGAAATATATTTTATAGTGAAATTTTCTGAAGTAGAATTGAAATTTTCTGAAATATATATGATAATTTCCGAAAATAAAATAATACTTTCTGAAATACATTTGATACTTTCTGCAATACCTTTTAATAATTTCCGAAAATCAATTAATGTTTTCTGAAATACATTTAATACTTTCCGCAATACATTTGATTATTTCTGAAAGACATTGATTATTTCTAACATTTATAATTTCTGAAATTCATATATAATTTTTGAAAATCAGTTGATGTTTTCTGAAATACAATTATATTTTTTGAAAACCAATTGATATTTGCTTAAATACAATTGGAAATGGTGTAGTTGTGCCTTATTTTTAAATGCAACCAAAAATAGATATAAGATTTTTTTTGGATTAAAATAGAAATATATCAAAAAATTGGTAAACTTGTAAGAATATTAGAAAAAATATTTTTTTTTTTGAATATTCAGCCCTGTTCTTGAAACGTTGTTATTTGAATAAGAGTGAATTTAAAATCACATGAAATTGAAATTTTGGGTTTCTTGAAACCACTTTTTTTATTTATTTAATGGAAACATATGTTTGAGTTAAGAACCATATGTTTGAGTTAAGAACATATGTTATCTAGAAACCGAGGTGCCATATGGTTCTTTATTCAGTTTCACAAAAAACTTTTAAGTATTTTGTGCATTTTTTTTCTTAAGTTTATAGAAAAAGTATAAAGAAAAATATTTTCTTTTAAAATAACAACTTATTTGTTCATTTAATTGTTTTTGTTCTTCAATTTCATTCAATTAAAAATTACTTTTCTATTTTTAAAAAGTTAGGCATCACCAAAAAAAATTTCGATATTCAAATAAATTGAATTTGACTGGCATCACTACTGTTTCGAACATATGCAAAAAAATAAAAATATCTGATTTGATGAAAATTTTTTTTTAATTTCCTTATTTGCAATAATTAGTGCATAAAGAATCTATGTTATAATTGAAAAAATTATAATGGAAAATAGATTGTGTAAATAAAAAGTTTTTATTATAGTTATAGAACAGCATCATCGCAAAAAGTGTGTTTTATTAACATTGACCACTTATTACGATTTTTTTTTTAAATCAGCGCAAAATGTAGACGTTTTTTAAAATCGTTTTTTTTTTTTTTCATAAAATTAATGTATAATTTTTTAAAATAATGACAAGGTTCAATAAAAAACATGTTAGAGTTTAAATATCAATTAGTTTTTTTTATCTCTTAAGACCTGCTTTGTAGAAAAAAGGGCATTTGTTTTGATTTCAAAAAGCCTTTTCTATGTGAATTAAAACGAGAAAAAATATTCTAATTGAAATTAGAGAACAGCAAAAAACTCGTAGATTTAAGAATTTTTGCATTTACGAGTTTTTTTTTGTGATAGTGGTTTCAAGAACAGGGGTGATTATAAAATTATGTGTGTCAGAGCGATTTTTGTTCAAATATTTTATGTACTAGAAAACATTATAAGAAAAGAGCAGAACTATTTTTTTTTTCTATGAATATGGCGAGTTTTTGCATATATGATCTCGATATGGTCGGCGGAAAATTCTTCGAAAACAATTCTTCGAAAAAACAATTCTTCGAATAGCAGTTTTTCGAATAACAATTTTTCGAAAACAATTCTTTTCCGCTATAGTTGAAACCTCTAGGGTTATTCCCCGCTATAGTTGAAAATATCTTATTATTTCCCGCTATAGTTGCAAACTTCTATGGTTATTGTTATTTGAAGAACTGCTATTCGAAGAATTGTTTTTTCGAAGAATTGTTTTCGAAGAACTCTCCGCAAATCCTCGATATATTGTTTTTTGATTTTCGTCAAGTTTAAGTTTTTAAAATTAATTTTTATTTTACTTATTTATTTAATTTTTTTTTGAAAGACATTCATTATTATTTTTGCGTAATTATTTTTGCGTAATAATTGAATAATCTGCAAAAAGAAGTATTTCTATATAAAAGCTTCAAAAAGGGAGTGATTCATGTTGATACGTAACGCAAAGTGCAAAATACGATAACAATTCTGTGGTTTTCTGGAATAACCGCGTATGCCCATTTTTGTCAGTTTTGAGTTAACGATGCCAAATATAATAATTTTTAACGCTCTTTACATGTGTTTAATTTAAAAAAAAAAAAAATATTGACCATTTCTGAGTTTTTTCTTGAAATAACGACGTAACATAAATGTTTATTAAATTAATTTGCAGCACTAACGACGTATGTCAACCTACGTTTGATCGCTGACAAATTATTTTCTCAAAAAACGACACATAGCGACATACGTTGTTATTAATGAAAAAATGCAAAATAACTTTGGATTATTTTTCAGTTTATAACCACTTATAAAAGCTTGTGTGTTTATTTCTGTTATTTTTTGACACTATTATTCTTGATACGTTGTTATATTCTCACCCTAAGACCTGTTAACTTTCTGTTGACGAAAAAAAAAATCAATTTTCAAGCAACAACAACTTATGTCTAAATGTGTAGTTGCACTGGTAGTTTTCTTTTTCAAAGAAAACGACATTTGTCGACATAAGTTGTTTTATCTGCACACTTTTTAAGTGTAATTTACATATTGTTTTTTCGTCCTTCTCTAGGATCAATTCCTCTTAAGATTTTTGACTCAAAATTTTTTATAAAGTATTTATTGCCCATATCTACAGGACTGTTAAATAAAAAGTCCTAAAAACTTTATATCCAGCCCATACTTTCAAATATAACGTTTTTTGGCTCTCCTGAACATTTTGATTTTATGACATACGCGGTTATTCTAGAAAACCACAGAATTATGTTTCTCAAACATTTCCACCTCCACTTAAGTATCTCTATCACTTGACTTATGTTCTTCTGACTTTCTTTATGACAACGCTGATTAGTCAACTATGCAGATATGTTAAAGCAACAGTTTAAACATAATTGAGGTGATAAACCAAACAAAAAAAAAATAATTTAATATACAAAATAACCACATGGCTGGCAATATTTGTGTTTAATCTATTTATTTTATTTATTATCTGCATAAATTAAACAAACGCAAAATACAGTTATTCTATGTGTTACTAAGTTGCAAGATATAAGTAAACATAATGTATTGACAGAAAGTTACAAACAAAATAACCTACAGCACAAATGAAAATGTTATCCTTTTCTTTACAGTTCTGTGGCTAGTCGAACCTGTTGTGATTTATCTCATAATGGGGAAACAAATTATTTTAATCTTCGGTTAGAACAGAGTCACCCCCTCTCTCTCTCTCTTTTTTGTTTGTTTTAATTTTCTCATTGAATAATCACATTTTTCATTTAAATAGTTTATGTTTGTTTGTGATAATTTTTTGTTTTCAAAAAGTCCGTGGGGAATTAGGTTTATTTTAAATAAAGTCATAATAGATGACAAATATGTATATATCGTTAGCTGAAATGCAAAGCGACGTTAGAGAATAAGCAACAAATGTTATGTTGTTATGCGAGCGTTTCTAGTTAATTCCTTTGACTTTCTCTATTAAAATCTTTATTATTGATTGTATGGATTTGATGAAATCCATTATAATCAATGAAAAACCGATTTTGAATTTTTTGTTAGTTACGTCGGACATTGCGATTCAACGTATCAGGGGAGAGTTCAAGGCTTTTTTATTATTATTTTTTAATATGTGTTCTACTAGGTACAATAAATAATTTTTGAATAAATTGGAAAATTTTGTTTTGTTTTGTTATAAAAGAAAAAAATATGTGGTATGTAGCAAATTATCTTCACTATAGTATTTAATTTAATCTTCACGATCATCATCGTCATCATATAATTATCTTCATTATCAGAATTAATGGGAAGAATGAGTAATTCTAGTGCGGATTGCGGCAATACGGTTTCTTTGATCTCATATTTCTTGCTCATTTGTGATATAATTGGATCCGACTGCTTTTGCGGGAAAAATAATCTCTGTAATTGTTAAAGTCGTTGTTGCTGGCTTCCTGTGCTTCCTCTAATAGCTGTCCAATTGGCAAACGTGCGTAAGCTATTATTTCAGGACAATGGACAAAAAATTTTTGTCAGTATTGTAGACGAAGTTTCTAAAACGTTCAATGTGGATTTCCTGACAACAAGAAACGACAATTAGTATGCATTTCTTTTATAAGTTCTATATCAGCAGAAAGTTCTTCATTTTTAGAGAAACATTTAGCGGTATTACCATCATTGGAATTTCCAAAGCCAGGTTTTGCCTGGTCAATAATTAGACCTGTTTTTTCTGTAAACTCCTTCAATATTCAGGAATTAGTTTCGGCCACAACTTTCTTCTCTTCTGAACTCGCTTGTCAATTTCATATTTGAAGTTTATACGACAGGTGTAAAAGACTCTCAAAAAATTTTGGTTTATTCCAAAAAAATTAGAAAACTTGGAATTTAGCCAAAAAGAGCTGCTCACATAATTAAGTCATCTGAAAAAAAATGGTTGAAATTGTAGAAATAAGTAATAAATTTTGTCGAGAGTCCCTTTTTTTTATTAGCTTACCTCAATATTGAGTAGGATAATCTTTTTGCTTCAATACTGTGGAGCATCGCTTTGGCATGTTAGCTACAAGAGAATCGCACTGGCCTGGAGTGATTTTGTGCCACTCCTCTTGGATAACTTTCCATATCATGTCCTTATTTGGCGGTTTTCGCGCTGCAATGACTCATTTTATTAAGATCCACAAGTTCTCGATAGGGTTTCAGTCGGGATTCTGCGGCGGCCATTCCAGAAGCTTGATGGACAGTGTTGCCAACCACGACTTAACCATCTTCGAACAATGCTTCGGGTCATTGTCGTGTTGGAAAATGCACGCAAGCAACAAATTGTCAGCATATTCGGTGGCCAAATTTTCCTTTAGTATATTCTTATACATTTCCCCATTCATTATACCGTCAATCCTGACTGTAGGACTCACACCGGAAGCGGTAAAGCAACCCCACACCATGACTGGTGAGCCACCGTGTTTCACAGTTTTTTTGGTGTATTTTGGATCCAATTCCTTAAGTGGAGGACATCGCACATAAGGCCTACCATCATTTCCAAAAACATTAAACTTGGATTCGTCGCTCCAAATAATTAAATTCCAAAAATTTAGGCCTTTAGCAAGATGATCAGTCGCAAATCGGAGCCGCTTCTTAGTGTTCTTCAACGAAACTAACGGTTTCTTCCTGGCCATTCGTCCATGCAAATTGTTTTCTTGCAAACGTCGTCTTATGTTCTGCAACGAAACATTTACGCCATAATCCGTTTCCATTTGAGCTCTGATTTGCGACGAAGTTAAAAAAGGATCAGTTTTACTCAGGTTTGCAATGCGTCTGTCATCATTTAAAGTAATTTTTCTCGGTTTTTGGCGCGGAATATTTTCAAAAGTTTCATATTTTTTGTAATGCGTAATGGCATTTGTAATTTTACCCCGAGAAAGGTTCAAAATCTCCACTACTTTTGCAATATTATTGTATCTTTGGAAACAATCCCATATTATTTTCTCTTCAGCCGAATTTGAACTTTTTTTGTTTAACCATAGCATTTCAGCTGATGTTATTTGTTTTTAATTTAGTTGTTTTTAATTTATTTATTATTGAAACCGCAAAAAAAATCTTCAAAACGCATATGACCTTTTTGAGGTTTTCCATATTTTTCGGGGAATACCCAAATTTTAAATTTTGCTTCAATCAATGTAAACAACTGCTACCATAGCAGGGTTGCACAAAATAGTAAGGTTAGAATCGGAAGAAATAGGTTTAAGATAAAAACTACAAAAACATTTCATTGCATACCCATGACTTAATTATGTGAGCATAAGTGTATATATCAAAAATTTATTAATATTTAAATGAGCCTAAAGCTATGTTAATCAATTTTAGCAATACACAATTCCACACAGAGCGTCTGATATATAATTTAAATCTTTCGCATTAACAGGGTTTGACGAATTATTATAAATATTTTATTTTATTTCATTTAATATATTTTTAAGACAGATTAAACATAAATTTTATCATTCTCAGCTTCTCCTCCATATGAACTATAACTATGCCAATTTTCACACTCCTCCGTGCCCGCATATTGTTTAAAAAGGGAACTAAAAATTTACCTTCACGTATTAATATATAGATATATGTAAATATACTACATGCAGTGAAAAGGGTACGGCCTAGCAATGAAAAACCGTTTTTTTTGGATTTGAAAACAATTTTATTCTTCAACGTAATCTCCGTTAAGTGAAATGCACTTCATCCAACAATCCTCAACATTTTGATACCCTAGAAAAAATACGATTTCACAAACTTTTCAAAATAGGCTTCCGTCTCTGATATGACTTCTTCATTTGTGGAAACTCTCTTTACCTGGAGCCACCTTTTCAAGTTTGGGAACTAATAATAATCGCTAGAGACCAGATCTGGTGAATACGGGGGTGGGGAAGAAATTCGTGATGTAGACTTCAATTTTTCTGAAGCCAAATCAGATGAATGCGCCGGTGAATTGTCATAATGGTCAAAGATTTTTTCTTATTTAAATGGGGTCGTTTTTTCAGAATTTCTTCATCCAATCTGTTCAATAACTCAACATAGTACTTGGCAGTCATTGTTTTTCCTTTCTCTAAGTAATCAATAAATATTATACCATGTGCATTCCAAAAAACACTGGTCATTACCTTTCCAGCCGATTGTTGAGTCTTTTGCCGCTTTGGTCGAGTTTCGCATACTTGTAACCATTCCACAGACTGTCTATTGGAATCCGGTGTATAATAATGAATCCGCATCTCATCCATTGTTATAAATCGACGTAAAAATTCAGTTCAATTTATTTCAAACATCTCGAAAGCAAAGCAGCTGTTAAAAATAGCGGCACCCCTCGATCAAGATGCTTTTTCATATTTAAATGATCATGTATTATACACCGAACTCCCTCTTTTAATATCTCTATAATGCCAGCAACCCTCATTCACTGTAATTTTTCGATCATCCAATACAACCTAATGCACTTTTCCCACGGATTCTTCGGTAACTGCCTCATTTAAACGACCAGGACGATCTGCATCATTTGTGATAATCTATAATATTAATAGGCTAGGCGATTTCTTGTGACCGATGTTTTGTTCTACCGTTTTATCCTGATTTTGAATAAACGTACATTAATTGAAAGGTATTTCTTTTTAGCCGTTTTGCAGATTTACAGTTTTTTTAATATTTTAATATTAAATATTTTTTTTATATTTTTTAATATTTTCCTTATTTTGAATAAATTGCATTTAAATTTGCTACTAACACATACATAAAATTATACATATGCTATGTATGTTTTATTAAATTTGTTAAAGTTTTGTTAATGAGTTTGTTATCTTCATTGACAATAATAATAAACCACAAAAGTGTTGGTTTGTGAATTGGCTAAGTTGAAAAATAAAGCTGCCTAGAAATTTCAGTCGAATTTCGAGTGCTGGAATCTGCTAGTATTGAATAATACCTTTTAACTATTGAATATGACGACGAAGTTTCACCATAATGTTTATCAATCCATTCTTTGGCTTGGACAGTATTTTTTCCCACCAAAAAACAATATTTATTCCAAACACGAAACTCTTTGCAATCCATTTTTTCTCAAACTTTGAAAGCAGCATCATTCTAATAACGGTAACTTTTTTTCTAATTAATGAAATGTCAGGAAATTTTAACACAATTTTTGGCCCTACCGAATAAACAGACAATATTGGCACTTAAGGTGCTATTACACGAAGTGTTTTTTACATATGTACTGTCACTTTTTTTATCCATATGAAATTCCTCATGTCTGTCAAAATTGTCTTTTACATACGATTCATAATTTTTGCTATCACACGTCCGTATGACATAACCTCTATATGTAAACAGCAGCTGATTTAATTTGTGAATTTACAAAAATTTATTGTTTAAAAAAAGGTTATATATTTTTTAATTATTAATTCATACCAAACAATTTATTTTTCTTTCAATATTAATCTTTAAAATTTACTCTGTTTTTCTTTCGCCACAAGCAGTGTTGTATTTTCGTATGTTTGTCATGCAAAAATAGAACCTATTCTAATTGAAAAATGTACATGTGTCTTTCCTCATGTATTGTACATAAACTATGTTTCATACGTATCACACGATGTGTACAACTTTTGTTGTGGGAAAATTTGACAGTACATATGTAAAAAACACATCATGTAATAGCACCTTTATCAAGCCATCTCTATATGAGGTTCCTTACTTTTCACTCCATGTAGTATATTTATAGGCTAGGCGATTTCTTGCGACAGATGTTTTGTTCTACCGTTTTAACCCGATTTTGAACAAACGTATATTATTTGAAAGGTATTTCCTTTTAGCCGTTTTGCAGATTTACAGATTTTAAAATTTTTTCCTTTATTTTGAGTAAATTGCATTCAAAGTTGCTACTAACACGTACATAAAATTATACATAATGAGTTTGTTATCTTCATTCACAATAATTATAATGAATTGGCTAAGTTGAAAAATAAAAATGCATAGCAATTGCGCTCGAATTTCGAGCGCTGGAATCTGCTAGTATTTATAAATATATTTATATACATATATACATATATATATAAATAAATATAAATATTTAAATTATATTATATCATATATATTATAACACCGATTGAATCAGAATAACAGATTCCGCCTGTCCTTCTGTATGTCTGTCTGTCCATGTAAACCTGCTAATCAAACTACAGGTCGCAAATACGAATATCGGCATTGAATTTGAATTTGTATGTTCAGACCTATTTCCCATACAAATGATTCCTATGAAATTGACTTAAATTACACAAGATCCTAATTACCATATAGATATCGTACAGATTTGGTTTAGTGCGTTTATTACACCCATTAATCTATAATCCAAATAAAAATTCCTGTTGGACCATTTTAGTCATAGTCACCATATAAAGCTGCTTCCTGATCTTCACTTAAATCTATCTGATAAAAAATGTTGGATAAATTTTTCTAAAATTTAGTTTGTATTAGTTTTGAGTAAAATACGGAACCTAGTCCTCATACAAAAATATCATTCGATAGTGTCTGTTTGTCTGGTTGTCTGCCGAAAGAATTTTTGGATCGATTTTGGACCCTTTTTCCGTAATCAAATCGAGCTGAAACTTTGCAGGCAGACTCTTGCTGGCGATAAAAATGATCTAACAAATCTGTGGTTTTCTGGAATAACCGCGTATGTCATAAAATCAAAATGTTCAGGGGAGCCAAAAAACGTCATATTTGCAATTATGGGCTCGATATAAAGTTTTTGGAGCTTTTTATTTAACAGTCCTGTAGATAGGGGCAATAAATACTTTATATAAAATTTTGAGTCAAAAATCTCTAGTGGAATAGATCCTAGAGAAGGACGAAAAAAAAATATGTAAATAACACTTAAAGTGTGTGCAGATAAAACAACTTATGTCGACAAACGTTGTTTTCTTTGAAAAAGAAAACTACCAATGCAACCACCCATGTAGACATAAGTTGTTGTTGCTTGAAAAATGGATTTTTTTGTTCGTCAACATAAAGTTAAAATTATTTTTCATTAATAACAACGTATGTCGCTATGTGTCGTTTTCTGGGAAAATAATTTGTCAGCGATCAAACATAGGTTGACATACATTTAAGTTACGTCGTTATTTAAAGAAAAAACTCAGAAATGGTCAATATTTTTTTAAAAAAACTTTAACACATGCAAAGAGCGTTCACAATTAATATATTTGGCATCGTTAACTCAAAACTGACAAAAATGGACATATGCGGTTATTCCAGAAAACCACGGAAATATTCGTTAAAAAAACTTAATTATAGTATAATTTTAAATTTTTCGAAATTTTAACGCGTTTTTATTTTTAGTCAATCAATTATTTAATAGCATGATAGTAAAATTAATTTACAAAGCAAGGGACTATGTATAATAAAAACTTGGGTTTTATGGGCTAGTTTTTTTTATATCTGCAGGCCACAAATTAATAATAATGCCACATAAATTTGGTTCAGGTTAATTTTCTATACACTCAAAATATTTCGTCGTTTAAATTAAATGAAAATGTCCATTAAAACAAATGAATATAGTACCTACATTCAATAACCGGTCATTAAATTTTCAGTTAAATTTGGAGAATTTTTCAAAAAACGGACTAAGCAAAAAAAAGAAATCGTTTTTATTTAATGACAGAATTTAAATTGCAAATTAGTAAAAAAAGGAGCGAATGTCGTGCTTTTTTATTATTTTTTATAGGTATAGCAAAAAACGAATTGGGAGAATGTTTATAAACATCGGATGTTGCAACATGTTGTAAACGGAATTATTCAAATTCATATACAGTATCGGACAATACTAAAGCACTGGGTTATACTAACTACTATGTATTTCAATAAAATTAGAAAACTTGGTTGGATTTCAATTTTTTTTTTCATTTATTACGATTATACACTAGTTTTACTAAAATAAATAAAAACTGAACATTATTCTTCATTTAAAACAAAAATATTCATATAAAATTAGAAATGATCCTTAACTTCAAGCAACAAAACTAAAGCACGAACTCATTATTCTAAATAGAAATTTTATTTTCTCCAATATTTAATTGCGTATCCTTTATTTTTTAAAACTGCTACACATCTTCGTGGCAGAGACTCAAATAAATTTGATAAAACCTCGCCAGAAATGCCTTTCCATGCGATTCAGTTTGGTGGAAAAGATCGTCCTTATTTTTGCATGTATCACGAATTATTGTACGATCTACAATTTTCCATAGATTCTCTATGTGGTTGAGATCAGGCGATTGTGCTGGCCACTTAAGTACATTGATGTTATTCTCAACAAACCTCACTTTCACATACTTAGCTTTATGTTTGTTCATAGAATATATATCATAAAAACCATGAGTTATCATTGGGGTCGTTATCTTGATGATATATCGACTTTAGTGGCATTTCCTCCTCTGGGTGTGGTAGCATAACATATTGTGATTCCATCTTTACTCAACATGACTTTTTTCAAAATAAAGTTGTACAATGAGGTTGTACACACATTGAATCGTTTGCGTGCAAAACACCCAACTTGATTACTAACAAAGTTGTACCAACGGTCGCATCGCCTATGGCCTACATAACAATCAAATAAACAGTAGGCCTGACTTTAGGTGAGTGTGTTAAAGCGCTGACCAAAAAGTGCAAGTACAAGTGTATGTGAAGGTTCACGGTTCAAAACCTCACGGCCGCCCTAAGTAGAAAAAATTTTCATATAGAAACAATCTATTCAATTAAAACATAACAATTATCACAATGTTCAATAAATCGCTGATGAAGGCTGAAATGCCAGAAACCGGTCCGATTAAGAATACAGTGCAGTTATGAATTTTTGAAATATATGCTTTCTTCTTCTTTACCACGCACCATTTAAACAGTAAACATTCAAGTTGATGTGTTTTAGATTTGTCGCTGCATGTCTAGGCTTCTTGTTGTAATTTTGAAAAAAAAAATTTTTCTTCTACTGAGGTCAAAAGTGTTTTTATTACTATTTTTGTATATTTTGTGTATATTCTTTCTAAAATAAAACATAAAAATTAATTAATGAATTTTTTTTGGAATTTTACTTACTATTTGCAAACATGCAGAAGTCCATGCTTTAGTTTTGCCCGACACTGTACATAATTTCAAGTAAAATAAAATTGTATTTGAATTAAAATTTTAAGAAAACAAAATCAACGAATGAATTAAAAATAGAAAATACAGTTTAAGAAGTATCATGTGAGACTGAAATAAACACAAAAGTCCTAAAAAATACGTTAAGTACAGTAATTTATATAGAACTACTATTGAAAAATTTAAAATATACACACAGAAGAACATGGGAAAATGTTGATATCAAGTTCTTGTAAGTTGCTTGAAAAAAAACTCATTTAATTTACTTTTACTTTTAACAATTAAAAAGGTTAATTATTTTCAAAATTGTTGTTTTAAAATTGTTCACGTTGAAATAAAATTTTACAAATCAATTTTAACCTTTTATAGGGTAAAAATAACATTGGTCGATGTTAAATTTCTAAAATTGCATTTTTTTTTTTAGTAAAAATAAAAGTTTTTCATGTAAAGTTAACATTGGAGCTAGTTAAAACTATATTGACCATTGTAAAATCAGCATTGAAGTCAACTTTAAAATGAACACTGCAACTTGTTGAAACAACATTTGTTAATTTTATATATGTATGTATTAAATAACGTTGGCTCTCATTTCATCAACAACATATTAATAATTTTTTAAAATTAAACTTTTGAAATATAAATAACAACTGAAATAAGTTTGAAATAACGTTGCGTAGTGTTGAAACAACATGAAAAATGTTGAAATGAAATAAATTATTGTTGAATCAGTATAGCCATGAACATATTACTCTTTCCCTTAAAAAAAATTTATGAAAGCCAAGGTCGATTTTAAACAAAAAAAAAGAAACTCAAAAAATTGTTGAATTGAAATCATTTTTTCAGCCGAAAAAAATTTCAGAAATTTTGAAAATAAAAAATTTCAGTCATTCATTCGTAATTTTCCTTTGTATTAATGGCATGAGCAATTGGTATGGATGATTTTTCATTCCCATTATTCAAAAGAAGAGCCTTTAAGCTGTACTTACAGCCATCAGTAAATAACATTCAGTTTTTTCATATGGCTGGTTCATTTTTTGAAATAAACCATCAACATCAGTATAGTATAGAATAGAGCATTTCTTTCCAAAATATGCAGCCAAATCCAAGCTTCTATCTCTATTAATTTTTACTTTTGTCCCAACTGCAAGATGTTTCCACTGCTGCATGCGTGAAGCTAGTAATTCTGCGTCTTGTCAGTATTGACTGTGTTACACAATTGCCAGCATACGATAAAAATGAACAAGACGTGATAGCCCAATTTTTATGCCAGATTCGAATTCAGCGCACCCAGATTAGTTAAAAAACATGCTTCGTTTCTGCAGTCAATTTTTTTTAAATTTGTAGCCCAATTTAATTAACAGATTTTTATTAAGTTCGTATTTTATTTTTTTGACACTTCACTTTCAGAACACTGACAAATGGATGTGTAACTTGCCAAATCGATTCACTTCAATAAACTTAAAAAAAAATTTCTCTAATAATAAGGATTAACACCTTATATTTAGAGAATATTGTGTTGAAACAGGCGTCAACGAAGCGCTTTAACATTACAACTAACAAAGCCCAGTCCTCAAAATTCGAGTGCAAATTCTAGGAAAATTTATTTTTCCAATCAATTATAAATATTTGCTGAACACACAGAAGATATATAAATGGATTTGTTAATAAATAATATTTTATAAGAGCCTAAAGGTATGCTCATCAATTTTAGCCAATTTACAACTCAACGCAAATTTAATAAACACACACACAGCATAGTATAGTATTTTTATTTGAAGCTTAAATATGTGTTTTATATATGTGTTAGTAGCAACTTTAAATCTATTTTACTCCAAAAAAAAAGTTTCGGACGGAGCAAATCTGTAAATGTGGTGGACAGCTAAAAAGAAATTCCTTTCTAATTGGGTATTTTTGGTCAAAATCGGTTGGTAACTAAAATTTTTATATCGGTCACAAGAAATCGCCTTATCTAATAATATTATAGATATATAAAAGTCAGAAAGTGGAGTTAATCGATTTGGCATGATATGCATCCAAAATTTTTTTTTATAAATTTTTGAAGTGAAATTTGTGCGCATTGATTTGTGGAAAATTCAAATGTTTAACCCTTTCACGACCAAACCTAAACTGCTGGAAAATTTTTTTTTTTGTGGATTCGTACTTAGCGACGCAACATTTCTGAACAAAAGTGTCGTCAAAAATATCTTTTTAAATTCCTTCAAGGAAAAAATCCATGGGCCATATATATCCCATTGATCGTCAAGGGTCAAAATAAGGAACTAATTTACTCCGCTCAAAGCAAGTCAGTGATTTGTGTTTATATTTTTTACATAAATAACTGTAGCTTTGGTTTTGTATTTGTTGTAAATTTTTAAATCGATTACTACATTTTTAGTTTGTACTAAATCGTTCCTTTTGTAAAAAACCTTTTCGTTTCACAAAAACTGTAACTGCTTCGAAGATTACCATAAGTGATTTTATACTTTTGAGATATTTAGAATTAATCTTTTTCTAAGTCCTTTTATTTATAGTATAATTTTTATTTTTACTTAATTGATTTAATATTATGATTTTTTTTTTAATTTAATAAAAATATATAACTATAAAACATCTTTTTTACCCGTACTGAATTTTGGTGAATAATAAACTGATTCCAAATATTTTGGTGTTTCTGAAAACCATAAATACTGGTCCATGTTATATCAAAATTTTAATGTTTTCGGTTCAATAACGTCCGAATTAATGATATCCATATATCATTGAAAAAAAAAAAAACACAATTTTCAGATGTTGTGGTCACCGTCTTAGGTCCTGAGAATACATGTGCCATTTTTTTTTGGTATGGTCTACAACTATCCTCTGTCGACTCAAGTCAGCTTTCAAAAAATCGGTTGGAAAATGTGGAAAATATAAGAAAAAATAAAAATGGGACATATATGTCCCATTGGTCGTAAAAGGGTTAACATAAATTTTATCTATAACAATATAATCTACTTTTTATTACGTTTATAATAAAATATTAACTTACAGAATTAAGAAATGTAGTTGTTTAATACATATTAGCAGATTCCAGCGCTCGAAATTCGAGTGCAATTTCTGGCAGCTTAATTTTTCAACTTAGCCAATTCAAAAATCAACACTTTTATGCTTTATTATTATTGTGAATGAAGATAACAAACTCATTAACAAACACATTAACAAATATAATAAACAACCACAAAGCATATGTATAATTTTATGTATGAGCTAGTAGCAATTTTAAATGCAATTTAGTCAAAATAAAGGAAAAAATTTAAAAATCTGTAAATCCACAAAACGCCGAAAAAGAAATACCTTCCATATAATATACGTTTGGTCAAAATCGGATAAAACGCCTAGCCTATTAATATTATAGATGTATTGATTTAAAATAAATTATAGAATAAATTATAAATTATATAAATTAAAAATGTAAATCAAATTTATGCTCTCTAAAAAATCCCCTAAACCAGAAAAAAATACCCTAAATCTATGGGAAAAACTTCCAAGTTGGCAGAACTGTATTGAATCTTAAAAAAATCCAAATCCAAATCCGCTACATATTTTATGTGTTACAGCTTTAAAGCAAGTAAGAAAATTATAGTCGGTCTAGACCGACTATATGATACCCTATACCATGCGTTTAGAGACCCTATCTCTTCGGTCCAACTAATTGGATATCGAAAATAAGCATAAACCAAATTTGAGTGGCATTTTTATTAATTTTTTTGGCTGCAGATATGAAAAAGTTCATATCGGATGCTATGTCTATATGGGGACTAGATCCAAAAATGGACCGATCCTGACCATGGTTGGTAAAGTCTCTTGTATTTTGCGAAAATATATACAAACAAAATTTGAGATGAATCAGTGCAATATTTTTGTTTTTTGATAGATTTAAGTGAAGATCGGGAAGCAGCTCTATATGGGGCCTATGACCAAGAGTTGTCCCATAGCGACCGTTTTTGGACTATTAATTAATGGATATAATAAACACATACAAACCCAATTTGACTAAGATCTATACGACAATTTGGATCTTATGGCAATTTATGTCGATTTTATAGGGGTAATTTGTATGGGAGCTAGGTACCTGAACATTGACCGATTCTCACCAATTTCAATAGCGTTATACCAAAAGCTTATATACCAAATTTCATCAAAATATATTCATATATGCGACCTGCAGTTTGATTACAAGGTTGACATGGACACAGACGGACAGACGGACATAGTTAAATCGATTCAAAAAGTGATTCTGATTCGATCGGTATAATAAAAGATGGGTCTAGGTCAAATATTTTTGGTTGTTACAAACAGCAGCACAAAGTCATTATACCCAAAACACATAGTGGTATAGGGTATAAACAATAATATGAATTTAACAAGCGTTGTTCAAAACTTGTGTCAATAGAAGAAAATATAAATTTTGTGAGTGACGAAGACCGAATACGAATACGAGTCAAAGTTTCCAATTAGATGATCCGTTGAAAACTATTGGCTTAAGTGAACTAAAGTATATGAACTACGTACACACATACAGTTTGTCAATAAAATCTTCGCACATATGTACATAAGGAAAAAAATTAAAAACTTCAGAAAAATATTGATTTCTAATTCAAATAACCAACTTTTTTTTTCATTTTATCTTTTATATATCTATCCATAATATTAATATGCTAGGCGATTTCTTGTGACCGATGTTTTGTTCTACCGTTTTATTCCGACTTTGACCAAACGTATATTATTTTAAAGGTATTTCTTTTAAGCTGTTCACAAGATTTACAGATTTTAAAATATTTTCCTTTATTTTGAGTAAATTGCATTTAAAGTTGCAACTAACACATACATAAAATTATACATATGCTGTGTGTGTGTTTATTAAATTTGTTAATGTGTTTGTTAATGAGTTTGTTATCTTCATTCACAATAATAATAAACCAAAAAAGTGTTGGTTTGTGAATTGGCTAAGTTGAGAAATAAAGTTGCAATAAAATTGTACTCGAATTTCGAGTGCTGAAAACAGCTAGTGTTTATAAATTTAATAAACACAAAAAAGGATAATAGTTCAATTTCTGTGCTGTCAAATAAATGTTGGCATACTTAAGCTTAAATCGATATAATGTTTAATTTAATGTAAATTTATGGGTTTTTAGTTGCTAATATTTTGTGTGTCCACGATGAATATCAATTACTAATTGCAAACGAATGCGCATTGCAAGAATGAACTTTGGAATATTATATTCTGCAGGGGTTTTCCCACTCTTCTTTAATAAATCTTATTAATTCATTTTTTGTTTGTTGGGGACCTTTTATCAGGACTCTGGGTAGAGGTTTCAATAACGTTGGTAAAGTTGTATAACAACCAGGACCTACTTATGTTTGGGATCATTATCTACACAAAATTTGTATATGAACTTGTGCGAATTTTCCTGGTCAACAAAACCGAATTTTCGAACGGTCAGTTAATTTTTGAAAATATCAAGATAAGCTTCTTTGAATATTGATTGAGTTTGAAATCAGGCTCAACAACAAAAAAAATTTTTACTTTAAAATAAAGCAAAAAAAAATTTGGATCATTGGTTTCAAAAATTGATCTATATTCTGCATGACAGTTTATACAGCTGTTTCGGGTCTTTGTTTATTATTTTATCCAAAATCCACATACCATAACTGACAGTTTTCTAAACTTTATTGTAGGAACTAAATTTTTATTTTCTAATGCTGGTAGAGATTTTCGCCACACTTCATGATAATATAGTATCATCACAGAAAATAGCGTCATCCCAGTAGTCTGGAGGAAGTGAAATGTGTTCTGAGGCTAATTTAAATCGTTTTTCAATATTTTTCACTGAAAGTAGAGCTCGTGAGGAATATTTATGTTTTTGTAATACATTTTAGATGGTTTCATGTGAAACACTCAGCCCGTAATCATTATTCACTTGAAGAGCTAATCCTCTTAAGCTATATTGCGGTTTATCGTACTTTTTTTTTGCTCTGCTTGACTCTTTTAATACGTCTTCCATCATTTTCAGAACAGAATATGAGTGAACAGAATAGCGATTTCCCTTGCTGATTTGCCTTTATAGTAATTGTATTACAACAATTGAATAATATTTTGGCAAACCTGTATTCCTGTCATTTTTTATTTTGTTCGTAGGACAATTATTTTGTAAATAAATACTATAGTCCTATAGTCCTGAACAAGTACAGTAATGGAATGTTTGTAAAAATTCTTAAATACATATAACCTTTTCAACTTTTTTTAAAGTGTCCAAAGCTTCTCTTGGCAAACTGTACATATAAAGGGTGATCCATTTCGAGGTTCCCAACATTTTTAAAGAAAACAAAAACACAGAAAGTTCAAACTTTGTGGGGAATGTTTATTATCATTTGAAAGAACATTCTTTGGCATTTATTTTTTTGAAGATTATGTCTATCAAATGTTGGCCGCGGCTACGTCTCAGATGGTCCATCCATTGAGTCCAATTTTCGATGACTCGTTCGAGCATTTCGACCGGTAACTGGCGAATGACACGCGTGATGTTTTGCACCAAGGCCTAAATCGAAGCGGAATTGTCCGCATAAACTTTAGACTTTACATATCCCCACAGCAAAAAGTCTAACGGTGTGATATCACACGATCTTGAAGGCCAATCGACCGGCCCAAAACGGGAAATTATCTGCTCACCGAAGTGTTCTCTCAATAAATCCATTGATTGATGCGCAGTGTGGGAAGTGGCTCGTCTTGTTGAAACCAAATGTCGCCGAGATCACGAGCTGCAATTTCAGGCATCAAATAGTCGGTTATCATGGCACGATAACGGTCGCCAATGACGGTTACGTTCTCACCGGCATCATTTTTGAAGAAATATGGACCGATGATTCCACCGGCCCACAAACCACAACAAACCGTTGTTTTTTCTGGATGAAGTGGCAGCTCTTGAATCTCTTCAGGTTGCTCTTCGTCTCAAATGTGGCAGTTTTGCTTGTTTACATACCCATTGAGCCAGATATGGGCCTCAACCCTGAACAAAATTTGGCTCGAAAACGTCGGATCTTCTCGGAACTTTTCAAGAGGTCATAGAAAGAAGCGATGTCGCTTGGGAAGGTTGGGCGGCTTCAGTTCTTGCACAAGCTGTATTTTGTACGCTTTCATATTAAGATCTCGACGTAAAATGCGCCAAGTCGTTCCACACGTCAGTCCGAGTTGCTGCGAACGGCGCCGAATCGACTCTCCACGCTTTTCGTGTACACTCTCAGCTACCGCCGCTATATTTTCTTCACTGCGTGCTGGACGTGGTCTATTCGGTCGAATGTTATCCAATAATGAATGCTGGATCTCAAGATGGGTGATGGTGTTGCGAATAGTACGCTCAGTAGGCCGATTATGTTGACCATAAGTTGAGCGAAGTGCACGAAACACATTCTTCACGTGAATTTTCGTAATAAAGTTGAACGATTTGTAAACGTTGTTCAGGCGTAAGTCTTTCCAATGATGAAATGCCAAACAATCCTAAACAAAAATAACGTGACAGTATGACACGGCTCACACGTGATCTGACAAAAAAAAGGCTATTGAAAAAAGTATCTCCACTTGGATCACCCGGTATTTAGTACTGTACATAAATATATTCAATATAATTTTGATAATTTCTCTAATATTTAATATAATTTTTGCTAATTTCTCTAACAAAAACTAAATAATTGCTTAGTAGCTGAAATTACATTTGAAAGCTTAAAATACTTATCAAAGGGGGACATAAAAAAGGTAAATACAAAGAATTTTTAATAATGTATCAAGTTGATTTTTGGCTAACTTTTCCATAATTTTGCGACAGAATGACATTGATGATACCTTGTCTTAAAATATTGCCAATAAAGTAGTCTCTTAGCTACAAAATCAGTCTTATGTTAGCACAACAATAACACCGACTTCATCATATTTCTTCGGAAAACTACTGAATTTTCATTTTAAATTAACTGTACTGAAAACTATTTGCTCGAACAAGAAATTGTTAATGTAGAAATTGTATAAGCCAATGGTGACCTCAGCAAAGGGCATTAGTATTTTTGCTTTAAACTGACTATAATTTTCTAACTTGTTTCTGTTCACTTATTCTCAAAGAAGTTTGTTAAATACAAAAATTATTATAATCATATAACTAACGAAATGTACACAAATCCTTTTAGCTATTTTCTGTATTTTTTTGTGTGTTTTTATTGCAAACATTAACAAATGTTTTCTAAATGAAGTGAATGTTTAAGAATGATGCTTTATTGCGGATATTCGCTGTCACAATTATCAGAATTTCTTAATACGTGCATAAAGTTTGTCAGGAAAATCTTTGCACAGTAAAAAAAGTTGAAAATGTTATTTTCATTTAAGAATTTTAACAACAAATTCTATATCTGTGGTTTTCTGGAATAACCGCGTATGTCCATTTTTGTCAGTTTTGAGTTAACGATACCAAATATATTAATTTTTAACGCTCTTTACGTGTGTTAAATTAAAAAAAAAAAAAAATATTGACCATTTCTGAGTTTTGCTTGAAATAACGACGTAACTTAAATGTTTATTACATTAATTTGCAGCACTAACGACGTATGTCAGCCTACGTTTGATCGCTGACAAATTATTTTCTCAGAAAACGACACATAGCGACATACGTTGTTATTAATGAAAAAAAAAATGCAGAATAATTTTGGATTATTTTTCAGTTTATAACCACTTATAAAAACTTGTGTGTTTATTTTTGTTATTTTTTGACACTATTATTCTTGATACGTTGTTATACTCTCATCCCAAATCCCGTTAACTTTTTGTTGACGAACAAAAAAATCCATTTTTCAAGCAACAACAACTTATGTATGTCTACATGGGTGGTTGCATTGGTAGTTTTCTTTTTTAAAGAAAACGACGTTTGTCGACATAAGTTGTTTTATCTGCACACACTGTAAGTATAATTTACATACTGTTTTTTCGTCCTTCTCTAGGATCTATTCCTCTTAAGATTTTTGACTCAAAATTTTTTATAAAGTATTTATTGCCCATATCTATAGGATTGTTAAATAAAAAGCTCTAAAAACTTTATATCGAGCCCATAATTTCAAAAATAACGTTTTTTGACTCCCCTGAACATTTTGATTTTATGACATACGCGGTTATTCTAGAAAACCACAGATATAAGACGCCAACATATTGAAAAAGATACACACTTTACAACAACAACAAAAAAATATTTGCATATGAGTGAAGACAATAATAAATTCGTTAATTTTCCGCGAATTTAGACTATGCGATTTCTTGTTACCGATGTTTTGTTCTACTGTTTTATCTCGATTTTGACCAAACGTATATTATTTGAAAGGTACTTCTTTTTAGCTGTTCACCAGACTTACAGATTTTTAATTTTTTTCCTTTATTTTGAGTAAATTGCATTTAAAGTTGCTACTAACACATACATAAAATTATACATATGCTATGTGTGTATTAAATTTGTTAATGTGGCTGTTAATGAGTTTGTTATCTTCATTCACAATAATAAGAAACCAAAAAAAGTGATGGTTTGTGAAATGTTTAAGTTGAAAAATAAAGTTGCCTAGAAATTGCTCTCGAATTTCGAGTGCTGGAATCTGCTAGTTTAAACAAAAAAGTGATAGGAAAACGAGCCTAAATATTATTCAATCTGGTGTATTTCAATTATTATAATAGCAAATCAGACAGGCAAATCGTTCTCTCCTAAAATAAGGACTGTGTACAAGATCATATCCAGTGCTGAAAAGGAAAGAAGACTCGAATTAAAAGGGTCACCAGGCATACCAAAAAAGTGAGGCGGTATATTGAAAGCAAAATAATTAAAACTATTTACGATAAACCGCAATCAATCACAAGAGGATTAGCTCTTCAAGTGAATAATCACATGAAAACATCCGAAATGTAATACAAAAACATATCGCACCTGTACCTCTAAAGTGAGTCAACTCAAAATTTACAAATTTTCAGTAGAGGCAATAAACGTATTTTTTTAATATTTGCTATAAAATTTAAAAACAGTTGTTTTATTGTAAATAAAGAATTGCGAATAAGTATACAACATTAGTTGTTCAGTGATAAAAAAAACAAGTTTTGTGGGTGCAACTCAAAATATGTCTTTTTAGTGGATTCTAAAGAAGCTACTCTTATAACACAAAGAGGTTTTTTGCGAAAGACCTGAAAACTCGATGTAAGATTTTTATAGTGGATATATATGTATATACTCTGTATCGTTTTCTTGCAAAAAGTGAAAATTGAATTGATATAACTTCCTCACGAGCATCTAGGAAAAAGCCTCACCTCTGAGTGCAAAATATTGAAAAACGATTTAAATTGACTACAGAACACCTTTCAATTCCTCCAGAGTACTGGGATAACGTTATTTTCTGTGATGAGACGAAAGTGATGCTGTACTATCATGATGGACCCCAAAAAATTTGTCGAAACCCTCTAACAGCATAAGAAAACAAAAATTTTATTTCTACTGTAAAGTTTGGAAAGTTATCAGTTATGTTATGTGGGTGTAAATTTAACATGGGAGTTGGTAAAATCAGCATTTTTAATGAAATAATGACCAAAGAAATTTATCTTGATTTTTTTTTAAATAAACTGACCGCTAGTGTTCGACTATTCGCATAAATTAGATAGATAGATAGATAGACTAATTTTTACTTTCATCAAAATTTTACAAGTAAATATACAAAGTAAATTTATTTTAAAATTTATAACACAGGGCTACACTAATTCTGCGGCATAAGGATTGTTAGTCAATTTTGATATATATGCTGATAAAGAGCTAAGTCTATAATTCACTTTTTGTGGATTGACTCTGGTTCTCGCGATAAACCGCTATTTAAAAAATTAAGGAGGCTTCACCACATATTTTAGCATAACTCAAGAATGGTTTGTTCGATTTGGTTAAATAAAAAATATGAAAATCCACAGCTAAATTACTTCCAAGTTAGCTCTGCACTATTTTTTAATTAGGGCAATAGTTTCGGCAATATTCATAAAGTTTTTCCGAAAAAACCATTTTTTTGATGTAAAATTTAAATAGTTTTGTTGTTTTAAAATTCATAAAAAATCAAAAACATCAAAATTGCTCTTTTTTAAACATAGATATGTTGCAAATAAAACAAGCCATATTTATTTAAAATCGATAACCAAGTTTTGAATTAATTTACAATTAAGTGATGGTATCTCATTTGGATAAAAAATTTCTAAATGCAATTTTGTATGGGATTTGCATCAAGAACAAACATTACTGCAGAAAAAGTTAACATCATGCCACTAAATGTCAAAATGGTAATCAGTGTTACCCAAATTTACTGGATTACTGTAAAAATTAAAGTTTTAACTTGTTAAATGTATTATTATGATTTCTTTCTTCAATTCTGTATAAGACTAATGTACTGAATACTAGAAAATTATACCAATATGTATTGAAAAAATATTTTTATTAATATCCTTTATAATAACGATATAAAAACAAAAAAGATACATCCTGTTCATTTAATAATTAATAATTAATTTTTGTGATGGTTTTGCTTACGGCAATCTCTTATTAAAGTCCAATAGTATTCTGCCAGCATTAACTCCTAATGTGTAATAATATTGAAGCATTTTAGCAACCAATTCTGAATAGTCTGGTGCTTTGAGATTCACCAAAAAATGTTTGACTACTAAAACAAAGCTTAGCCATGCTTCAGATCCAATTTGTGTCATATGTTTTACAAATGCAGTGTCTTTCATTAGAGTATGGATTTACGGTCCATCGAAGATGCCTTCTTTTAATTTTTCAATACTCAGGGCTGGAAATTTTTGACCTACATATTTAAAACAGTCACCAGTTGTACAAGGGCTTTGATGAACTTTTCATTAGGCCAAGCTTGATGTGAAAAGGTGAAAGAAGGATATTCTCTCGGCTTATCAGTGGTTCATGAATCACGTTTCTTCTTCCTATCTCCATACTTTCCCTCAAAGGCCAGACCTTTCTAATACATTGTTTTGTTTTTGCGCCACTATCCCTAAGACATTTGAAACAGGGATATTTAGTATACCCACCTTGGTGGCCTAACAAAAAATTCACCATCTTCAAGTCAACGCACTGATCTATTGCGTACGAAATCTTTTCTAAAACATTTAAATATTTTGGTATTCCTCCTTTAGTTTGATAGTATGACCGATTGGAACTGAAGCAAATTTATTTCCATTATACAGCAATACACATTTCAGACTTCTTTTTGAGCTATCTATAAAAAGCCTCCAATTGTCAAGCTTATATTCGGGAAGGCCCATACAATTTAAGAGTCCAGAAACATTGTTACAAAATACAAACGTATCTTCTTCGGTAAAGTAAGGAAGAAGGTCTTGATCTCTGGTCCTAAAGGATGTAATGATAACACCAGGTTTAAGACAGTGTTTTTCTTTCAATCTCGAAGCAAGAAGTTCGGCCGATTTTTTTTTGATAAATTCAAGTCACGAACCAAGTCATTGAGCTCCTCTTGAGAAAATCCCTCTTTTGTATAACTACTTTCTTCGTACTCACTTTCACTGCTGATCGTCTGATTGTCTGCTCCCTCTAACATTTCAACATCATCACATTTTGCAGTAGATGGTCCTGGAAACACTGGAATTGGCAAATCATCACTGTGTCCATATCATCGGCACTCCAAATTGAAGCCCTTTACGGCTTCCTTGACTCCAGTATCTCAAAGATTCTACACAAGACTTGCAGACGATATTGGACAACCAATATTTATTACTTTGTGCTAGATTTCTCTCAAAGTATGCTTCGTAGGCGTTTATCACAAACTCCGTGATCTTTTTCTTCGCTTATGCAAACAAAATTTGACAAATATATAACAAAAACTGTTGGGGTTGTTAACACAAGGTTTTCGTAAAGAACTCAAGACAAAAGCACTTTTTGTTAGCAGAGAAAAAAACTTGTTTTCTATGGTACAGATAAATTGATTCAAAACTAAAATACAAATCAATGAATATGTGTCTATAAAAGCAGAAACATAACAAGTGTTTTATTGCAAAGTATGAACTAATGAAAATGTAAACAAATTGATTCTCAAGACTTTTAAACTTACAGTAATCCAGTAAATTTGGATAATATTGAACAAAATTTAATCTAAAATTTTTTATCAAAATGAGATACCCATCACTAAATTATAAATTAAATCAAAACTTGTTAATCGCTTTTAATTAAATATGTCTTATATTATTTGCAACATATCTATGTTTTTAACCTAAGATTAAATGAATTTTAAAAATATTTAAATTTAAATTTATTTAATTTTACATCAAAAAAATTATTTATTCGGAAAATCTTTATGAATATTTCCGAAACTATTGCCCTAATTAAAAAATATTGTAGATATAACTGGGAGGTAATTTAGCTTTCGATTTTCGTATTTTTCATTTAACCAAATCGGACAAACCGTTCTTGAGCTATGCTAAAATATGTGGTGAAGCCTCCTTCATTTTTTAAATAGCGGTTTATCGCGAGAACCAGAGTTAATCCAAAAAAAGTAAATCCATACGGTGTATGTCCAATACAAGTGTTTAGAAAAACCATTAACAAAATAAATGCCGCAGATTTTTTTTTGTTCCGCAGTGTAATAATAAAGAATTTATACGACTTGGTTAATTTACCGTCATATCAAAATTTTATCAAGATAATGATCCGAAACATAAATCTTATTTGTGTCTTTCCTGGTTATTATACAACTGTATCAAAGTTATTGACAACTCTGCTCAGAGTCCTGATATGAACCCTATCGATAATTTAAACAAAAAGGTCGGTAAAAGGTAAAATAAAAATTATTTACTTTAGAAGAGTGATGGAAACACAAAATATTGGCAACTAAAAACTCATAAATGTACAATAAATTAAACATTGTATCGATTTAAGCTTAAGTATGCAAACATGTTTTTGACAGTACAGAAATTGAACTGTTGTCCTTTTTTAATATCCATTAGAATATTTTTTTTTTGATGAACATAGGTACATATATAAAAGCATAGATGAAAAAAAGAAATATAAAAAGTTGGTTATTTGAATTAGAAATCAATGTTTCTTTTTAAGTTTTTCATTTTTTCTCCATGTGCAAAGATTTTATTGACCCACTGTATGTATGTTAATTTTGTTTTTCAAATAGTCTCATATTCTGACAGTTTTCTAGAACAAAATTTCTCAAACTCATGCGTAATTGATTTTGCTCGTTTCGCTTTTACGCTGAGTAAAACTGTAATTTTACGCTTAAACGAGTTTGGTGCTCCGATAAGTATATCTCTTTGGTCCCGGTAGCTTGTGCTGGGTAGATATATATAGATATATTGTGTTTTTAGTATTGTTCATATTTAGAATATACGGTGAGTGACAATACAATTTAAATTTTAAACAAAAAAATATTTTTGAGGACTTGAACGATCAATTCCAAGAAATTGGATAATAAAATTTAAAACTCATTTATATTTAAAAAAGGAAAAATATTAACAAACAATAGCTTAGCTTCAGACAGAAATAACAAAAAAATAAAAAGTATTCATTTTATGCTGTTGACAAAACAATGGAGACTTTTGAAAACTTTCCCTCTATTTTTTGTTTCAATATTTTTTTGTGGTATCCATTATTTTTAAGTACTCTTTACAATGCCGAGGAATGAAGTCAATTATTCGTTAACTTACTAACAACTTTCTCATCAATTAGGTCATATCACGAATACTTTTTATACCCTATACGACCATGTGGTCAGGGTATAATGATATTGTGCTTATGTTTCTAAATACCAAAAACATTTGACCTAGACCCATCTTTTATTATACCGACTCAGAAAGTGATTCTGAGTCGATTTAGCGATGTCCGTCCGCCTGTCTGTGTGTCCATGTAAACCTTGTAATCAAACTTCAGGTCGCAAATAAGAATACATTTTGATGAATTTAGTATGTAAGCTTCTGCCGGCCATAGGATAGATTCTATTGAAATTGGTGAAAATCGCTGCATGTTCAGATCTAGTCCCCATACAAATGGGTTTGTATATGTTTATTACTCTCATTTATCAGTAGTCCAAAAATAAACCCTATAGGACAATTCTTAGTCATTATCCCCATATCAAGCTGCTTCTCTAAACGCATGCTATAATTTTCTTACTTGTTATATATAACATTTTTATTTCCGCTTTAACACCGCTTGGTGTAAAACATTTAATATAAAATTCATTTGCAAGGGACAGTCCAAAAAAATCTGAAAATTCTTCTTGTTGTGTTGCTGTATTAAAAGAAAACGGCGCCAATGTGTTTTTCACATGAATAGCAAATGCGTTAGAGGTAGCTTTGCCAGTTCTACCACATGAATTATTCGAATTTTTTAAGATGATATTCCTTTTAGTTGGTCTTTTAAGAAATTTTGTAGCTTTCCATATTTTCTTCGTATTTTGAATTATTTATATTTTCATGGAATTGTGAGGTTTTTCATTTTTATGTTAAAGCAGCAAGGCTTTAAGGTCTTTGCAAGCTCTTTTGAATAAACCTTTGTCAAATATGTTCCTACTTATCTGCCATCTTTTTCATAACAGTATTTTGTCGTTAAGGAGTTGACGAATTTCGGGAGAAATGTTAAAATTGCAGAAATGGTGTTGAGAAGATTCATCTAATATGGGTGTTGAGAAATGCGCAGCTTTATGTATATCGTTTGTTAAATATTCTACTGCATCATTTAGTTCTAAACTTAAAAAAAAAAAAAAAAAACGTTGAGGGTAACTAGTTCCACTAGTTAACATATGAGAATGGGTTCACAAATTATAACATATAGCAAAAAAAAAATTTACTATTTTGTTAAAGGTCTAACAAGGGCAACGATAAGTTTGATTGATTATAATAATCAGCTGAGATAACCCAATTTATTGTCAGCATATGATGGTTCTTATTTCCATAATGAATAAAATAAATAAAAAAATTTGTATGTTTTAACTTACATTAACTATTCTCCCTTCAAAATCGTATGTTAGTTATTTTCATTTATTGTTTCTCGCTAGATGGGGTGTTTTTCAAACATTGAGCCCCACTAAATAGTTAAAGTGGTATTTAGTGTGGTATCCGTACATTTTCTATGAACTATTTTCTTATTAGTAGTTCCCCCCCATTTAAGTGGGTTATATAACTATTCTATAACTAAATTTAAACATACACAACAGATTTATTTTCATAATTAGCAATTTTATACAACAACATTATTCTTTGTCTTCTTTTCTAACACTTTTTTTAAAGTTGTTGGGTTTTACGCTTTACCAGGATGATCGATATCATCTATACTTTGTTCTACTTAAAAAACAAAATGATATTGATCAATATCTTTAACTACTTTGTTCTACTAAATAACAAAAAGGACGAAGGACTTGTTAAATTAGCTCAGCAATATAAATTATTAACTTGTTTATCGTTTCTTTAAGTAAGAAAACCAACAGACCACCAGCCAGCCAGCCAGCCATCTTTAAAAATAAAAAGCAAATAACACTAATAAATTGTCATTATGAGGAAGAAAAAAAACAAGAAAATACAACTTAAACCTAAATAACTGAGTCAGTATGTCAGTCAGAGTTAAAAGAAAATACAAATATAAAATAAGACAACAAAAATCTAAAAAAAAAAAAAAAAACTAAAACATTTGTAAGTACAATCAACTACTGACAAGAGAATATTACTTTTTCTGCTGTTGTTGTTGTTATTGCTGGGTATTATAACACGTTTTAATTTTAGACGCGACGCAACGTTGTCCAATAATATAAAAAAATGCATTGGTTGGTTGGTTTGGCTGGCATACCATCAACAAAAAAAAAAAAAACTATCTTTGGAGCATTTTGTAATGTATTTATTTGAAATACTTGTTCTTTTTGAAATTGTTGCAACTCTTTCGGCTCTTCTCTAGCCTACGCTCATGTTTTAAGTAAACCACATTAAATTTTCAATTTAACACCACTTTACATGTCTCATAGTTGTTCTAGGTTATTCTTGTATTATCAAAACATACAAAAAACGTTTAAGATATGGTGTTTTTTTTTTTTTTGTATAAAAGTCAGAACTTAAAAGAATTAATTTGTCGGTGGAGGGATACGGTGTTTTTATAATGAGTATAATGAGTTTGTGCTGGTGTTTGTAATTACCAAAAATATTTGACCTAGACCCAAATTTTATTTTACAATTCGACTCCGAATAAGTTTCTGACTCTTATTTGTCTGTTTGTCCATCTATGTGTCCACGTAAACCTAGTAATTAAACTACAGGTCGCAAATATGAATATATTTTAATGAAATTTGGTATATCAGTCATAGGACGAACGCTTTTGAAATTGGTGAAAATCGGTGAATGTTTAGACCTAGTCCCCATACAAATAAACCTTATGAGATCGAATTAAATTCCCATAAGATCCATATTATTGTTTGTTTGTGTATTTTGATTACAGCCATTAATCAGTAGTCCAAAAAATAAACCCTCTAGGACAGTTCTTAGCCAAAGCCCCCATATAAATCTGCTTTCCGATCTTCACTTAAATCTGTCAAACAACAAAAATTTTACACAAATTTTTCTCAAATTTGGTTCGTTTACTTTTTTTTTTCGCAAAAAACAAGTGACTTTTCTAATTATGGTTAGGGTTGGTCCATTTTTCCTGAAAAACTAGTCAAACAAACATCAGGATAAGGAAAGATATAAAAGTTCATAAAAAAATTTGACCTGAAAACGCCATGACGTGAATTTTGGGACACCTTTTACAAGTGCCAATCATACAAAATATTTTTTGCAGGCGCATCTAATGCTATGTTGGAGAGGTCCAAATGTGTCCGCGTTATAGAGATATAGAATGAAATTACCATATTTTAATTTTAGAGATGTCGTATTTCTCAATTTTTCAATATTCGTGCTTGTAGAATTTTAGTCGAGAACTTTATATTTAACATAAATGGGTATCAAACTATACGTTTTATTAAAATCATTGCTAATAAATAAAAAAAATCTTTCAAATTACCCTATATCTTTATGTGGTCGGGGTATAATGAACTTATGCTGATGTTTGTAACTACCAAAAATATTTGATTCAATTAGCGATGTCCGTCCGTCCATCTGTGTATCCATGTTAATATAGCAAATACGAATATATTTCGATGAAATATAGTGTATAAGCTCCCATCGGCCATATGATGAACGCTACTGAAACTGGTGAAAATCGGTTTATGTTCAGACCTAGTCCCCATACAAATGACCCCTATGACATCGACTTAAATTGCTATAATATCCAAACTATCATATAGATCTCGGTCAAATTGGGTTTGTGTTTTTTTTTTTGCATTCCATTTATCTGTAGTCCAAAAATAAACCCTATAGGACAATTGTTAATCATAACCCCCATATGAAGCTGATTCCCGATCTTCATTGAACTTTATCAAAAAGCAAAAATATTGCGCAGATTTTTCTCAAATTTGCTTTGCACATGTTTGTGCAAAAAAGAAGTGGCTTTACCAAATATGGTCATGATCGGTCCATTTTCCGTCCCAGTCCCCATATAAATAGCATCCGATATGAACTTCTTCAAATCTGCAGGCAAACAAATTAGTAAAAGTTCCACCCAGATTTGGGTTTTGCTTATTTTTATACCGAATTAGTTGGATCTAAGAGATAGGGTGTCTAAATGCATGACATATAAAACAAGTAAGAAAATTACAGTCGGCCTAGACCGACCGTGTGTACCAAATTTCACATCAAGACAACATTACCGTGTGTAATAATAATTAAAATTTTCTAAAAATGATGTTTCGTGTCATATTTTGTTTCAAAATATTTTGCGGTAGGGTGGCAACTCTGTATAAAAAATATATACAATATATGGGGTGAATCAATAAATACGTGACTTTAAAAAATATTTATCGCAATACACTTTGTCCAATGTTTCTCCAATTTTTTTTCTCTTGTTTGATCAATAATTTCATAGTTGGAGCTAAATTTCTCTTCGCCGTGCTATTTCTTCAGGCTTGGAATTAGAAAAAATAAACTTGGGGCTAAATCCGGAAAATATGGCAGTTGAGGTAGCAACCTCGTCGCAAAATTAAAGGCTACTACACACGCATGGCACCCCTTAATTTTTTTAAAATGAAAAACCACCCACTACATCGTTCTTGAATCCGTCCAATAATTTGGCATAATATTGCGGGTTATGCCGCGTACATCCTCACAAACTGTTGACATGACCTTGCATATCGACAAGTAAGGCTTCTTCGGCCGGACAAAACCCAATTTTTAAATTGCTGCTTGTTCTTCGGTAAGTTCTGATGTATTCATGTACCATCCAGCACCCAGTGTTCGCCAGTTCAGAGTTTTCAAGCGGTATTTTCACCCCCTTCTTAAAATTTTAAGGGGTATTTTCATAAACTAAAGGGTGTTTTTTAAAACTACAGCAAAATAAATTTTTTGACTAAATTAATTATAAATATATACATTTAACAGCAATATGCATTAATAGAACAGTGATACATTTACTTTTTGGCGTTTCATTTTTCAGCTGAACGCCATCTTCAGTTTTCGATCCCATCATCACTGCTGTGCCATCTGCTCCCAAACCAAGTTATAAGAACACGGTAAAGTTTTCATAATATTATCAGCATTGCATGGAATCCTTTCTATTGACAAGTTGGCCCGAAATCGTACTTGTTGCTGGCAGTCGTTTGTACATTTGACATAAATAATAAATTTCTTTGTCACAGTAATATCAGTACTTTAATCGATCAAAATGGACATTACTGGGCTTTTCTGGAGATCCTCCGATAGCTGGTCAAGCGTTCCTTGCTTATCATGTAGACAGTTCTAAATAAAATCATATCTGATTCCGAAACTTGATCAGTCATTTTTTCAATAGTGTTTATTAACTGAGCAGCTTGACGAGGAGCATTCATTGCAGCTTTATGTTCATCTGAACTTTCGTGTCTGACAAAATTCGAGCACTGGACGTTTGCAGTGCCTCTGGTAGCCATAATGAATTGAAGCTGGTAATATAATTATCTACGGGAAAAAGTCACGCATGCTCAGTGGAACACTGAGATTATCGAAATATAGGCGTTTAATCGAAGTCGGAATTTATTTTTAAAAATTTAACCTTGATGTGCCGATGCGTGAAAATTCACGCATGATGGTAATTCTAAGGAGTGAAATAGATTTTCACGCATTTTGGCGAACCCTGCATCCACCATTATAAAACGTCGCAAAAACTCATCCGCATTGCGATTGAAGTCACATGATTGCTTTTATGAGCAATTGTTAGCAAACGCGGCAGCCATCTTTTGGATCGTTTTGTAGAATCAAAATGATCATTAACATCGAAACCACAGAGTCATAGGATATGGCCATGACATTAGCACTCTCGTGCACTGTTACTCTGCAATTGGCCAACACTATGTCATGAATTTTTTTTTTTTTGACATTTTCGGTCTTATTTATCCGCCTTCCTATATTATTTTTATATACGAGAGACAGATTTACGTGAATATGAGGATAATTGCTTTATATGAGGACTGTGTTTAAAAATTTACTGGTGATTGAACAGTATTTAAACTAAACCAAGTTACATGTGATAGTCTGGGTCATATGGTAATTTAGGGGACATTTGTCAGCTAGATCCGAAGTTTGCGTACAACTTGGATTCATAGACAGACAGACAGATAGAACGACGGAAGAACATCGATTTATTTAATCATAAATTTATTGATATCACGTTACCTTTATTCTACTTCTTGAAATTTTTAAATTAATAAGTAGCATAAGTACACTTGGTTATTTCAAAATCCGTTGAGATGTTCAAAATATAAAAGATGAAAAAAATTTTTTTATTATTTATAAAATACTTTTTTCCCTTTAAAATAAAATAAAGAAGTCAATTCTCTTACAGTTCTGATTATCATCAATGTGTGTGTATGCATGTATTTTATTTTTTTTTACTCTTTACAAGAAGAACACGGCAAATTAAAGAACAACTCAACAGTAAATGTAATCACTTTTACATCGTGGTAATGACGAAATAGAGAAACGTGTAAGGGAGGCACTTGTTGTCATCATCTTTCATTTCTTCATTATTTATTTTTATTGCCGTTAGTTGTTATTGTTGGCATTAACAAAATTAGGTTTTTAATGTTTTAGCAGTGTTATAATTAACATTTTCATTACTAGCGTAAAAAACAAATTTTTTTTTAGCGAAAATATACTTAGGGGGGAAATTTACAAATCTGACTTTTTTAATGTCAGAAACAATTTTGGAGGGAACTAAAAGATATATCGCAATAAAAGAATTTAATGGAAATTGGTGTCGAACTTGCGTACGATAAAATTAGTGCACTTCAAAGAACTAATTGCCAAAAAATATTGTAAAATATGTTTTATGAACAGAAATCATATTTATGTTAACATTTAATAAATAAAATATCATATATTAATGATTTTTATTTTTTTTTTCTAGAATACCTCCCAATAAACTTTTAATAGTGCCTTCAGTGATTTTTTTGCTTGAAGATAACTACTTTCTTGAAAAAGTGTTTTCAGCAACCTGTTTTGTGTCCTTCATGATCCCTTTTACCAGAGCCGAATATCTTTCAATGGGTCTTAGTTCCTGTGGGTTTTAGTTAGGTGGATTTGCATAACTGGTGGGTACGATCACAATATTATTATTTTCGTAAGTCGCCGTAAGTCACCCAGATTCACGAATAGAGAAAACCCTGATGATACTACTGCTTCTTCAATCCATACAACTCTGAACTCTGCAAATATGCTTACGACAATTACTTCTCCTTTGATGCCTCAAAATGCTGTCCTACCATCTTTTAATAAAGCATCATCGATACTTACTACTGATAATATACAATCTTTTACAAATACTGCTCCCTTGATGTCTAAAACTGGAATGCTACCATCTTTAAATAATACGTCCTTGACGCCTACAACTGCTATTCCACCATCTTTAACTAATGAAGAGGCGTTACCGAAACAACTAAAAGTAATACCGCCAAAAAAATCTATTTTTATTTCGCGTCTTTCTTCGGATACCTCCACTGATGACATTAACTATTATATAAACTCTAAACTAAGTTATAAAGCTGATGTTATGATATATAAATTTTCCTATTCCGTACCAAGAAGGATTACATCTTTTAAAATAACCGTTCCGTTCGATCTTTATGACCAAATCGTTAACCCTGGTTTCTGGCCTGTGAATACTTTAGTTCGTGAATATGAATTTAAAGAAAATCCACGGAGAAACAACATAGCTGAGCTTCCGCCCCGACATCGAATAAATGAAAATACGAATTTCAACATTAATTCAAAAAACTAGATTCTTTACCCGTTGAACGACTAATCATTATGTATCAGAATGTTCGTGGTTTAAATACTAAAATGTCTAATCTACTAGTTAACAGTTATGATTTTAAGTTTCATGTTATCATCTTTACTGAGACATGGCTGAAAGATAATGTTTTTAATTCTGAGTTACTATGTAACAATTATCAAATATATAGATATAACAGAAACGATCGTAATGGTGGTGGTGTTTTAATTGCTGTATCATGCCTGTTTGCTTCCGAATCTCTTCAATCTGAATCTTCTCCAAATATTGAGTTTGTCAGTGTAATGATAAAGCTTAATTATAAAATCATTTTCATAACCTGTTCGTATATACCTCCTAATTCTCCCGAAGAAATATACCTTGAACACGTTCAGGCCATCAAATCAGTTGCTCAACGTGCTAAACCTGAGGATTTAATTTTTGTTGTTGGAGATTTTAATTTACCATCTATAATATGGAAAAATTCGCCTGATGCTCCGGATTTTATTCCAATTAAATCTAATAACTGTGATGATTTAATATTGAATGAGATAGTTGATCTTAGTCTTTACCAGATGAATGGCATATTTAATGAATACGGTAAACTGCTAGATCTGGTATTTACAAATAATCCGGAAGATTGTATAATATCTCGCTCTGATCCTATCACCTTGCCGGAAGATCGCTTTCATCCAACTATTGAAATTAGCTGTGTTTTGCCTACTTTTGATGGATCCAATATTCGTATTAATAAAGATAAAGTTTTTTGTTTTAAACAAACCAACTATAGCAAATTGATTGGTCTAATTTCTAACACTAACTGGAATGATTTGTTGTGCCATACTTCTATTGATTTAATGGTGGAGGTCTTTTATAGAACTATGCATTCTTTTATGGATGAATGCATCCCAAAGCGTTCTGTCTACAAACGAACTGGCCCGCCTTGGAACTCAAAACAACTATCAAGATTAAAAAATTTGAAGAACAAGTAAATATTATAAAAAGTATAAAATTTTTGGTTCTCTTGTATTTTTTGAAAAACACTCCATTCATCGTGCCGAATATAATATTCTTAACAATTATTTATACAAAAACTATCTAAACAAAATGAAGGAAGATTTCAATCGTGATCCTAAAGCATTTTACAACTTTGTTAATTCAAAAAGAAAAACTACTGGTTATCCATCTGTAATGAAATTTAACGATATCGAATCTAGTGATGATACTATAATAAGTAACATGTTTGCAGACTTTTTTGCTAGTACATATTCTGTTGCTCAATATTGTTCCAACAGCTATTCATATCCAATAAACACAAATCAAGCTATATTTTTTCCCCTAATCGATAAGGCAGAACTTGTTAATAGCCTGAAGAAACTTAAAGTTTCATTTACTCATGGACCTGATGGAGTACCTAGTTCTATACTCAATTATTATTATAATGCGTCAATAAAAAACGGTTATTTTCCAAAATTTTGGAGAACTTCTTACATCATTCCATTATTTAAATCTGGAAATAGATCGGATGTTTCTAATTACCGTGGTATTGCTAAACTTAGTGCAATCCCTAAGCTTTTCGAGAAATTTAGATTTTTTGTGCTATCACTCATCGTCAATTTTGTCACCATTTCAACACGGATTTCGGAAAGGATGCTCTACCGTTACAAACGTGCTTCATTTTACGACAATAATTAATGATGGTTTTGTCAAGAAAAAACAAACAGATGCAGTATACACCGATTTTAGTAAGGCTTTCGATAAAGTAAACCATAACCTTCTACTGATCAAATTGGATTTATTAGGTTTAACACCATTAAGCCTTAAATGGATAAAATCATATCTTTCTGATAGAACACAACGTGTAATTTATAATAATATGTCATCTAAAGATATTATTGTGACTTCTGGTGTTCCTCAAGGCAGCCATCTTGGACCAATTCTTTTCTCCTTTTTCATCAATGATCTTCCAAAAGTGATAAATTTTTGTAACGTTTTAATGTACGCTGATGATGTTAAAATTTTTTTAAGTTACTGTCAACATAATGATCATATTCATCTTCAATCAGATCTCAACAATTTCTTTTCGTGGTGTAACCGTAACGTAATGGAACTAAATTTGAAAAAATGTAAATGTATGCGTTTTTCTAGAAATAATGTTTTTCCTGTTAACTACTTTTTGGGCGGATATCAGCTTGAACTTGTTGATACTTTTCTGGATTTAGGGATTCTACTTGATCCTAAATTAAACTTTGTATCTCACGTCACCATGACAGTTAATAAAGCTAGAGGTACACTCGCCTTTATTAAAAGATGGGCAAAAGAATTTATTGATCCTTACATAACCAAACAACTTTTTACATCTCTTGTAAGACGTATTTTAGAATATGGGTCAATAATATGGGATCCCTTCTATAACATTCATATTCAACGAATCGAGTCTGTACAGAAACAATTTCTACTCTTTTGCTTACGTGGCTTACCTTGGAATTCTGCAATTAATCTACCTTCATACGTTGATCAACTTAAATTAATAAAATTACCTACTTTGGAAAGCCGTAGGACTATGCTAAAAGTAACATTTATGATCAACCTAATTAATGGTGAAATCTGTTCTGACTTTCTTGTCAACAATATAACTTTTAATGTTCCTCAACGAGTATCACGCCAATTCCAACCACTCTTTGTTAAATCTTTTCATACCAACTATGCTCTAGCTGATCCTTTTAGAATAATTTGTTGTGTTTATAATAATCTTTATCAATTAATTGATTTTTGTTGAACACTGATGTAATTAAGCATAATATCATTATTTTCTTAAATTCCTAACTATTTGTTTTTATTTTTAAATTATTTAATTGTTTCAATATATGTACATATGTAATTATATCATTTATACAGGTCTGTAAGGATTTATTCCATTGACCTAATAAATAATAAATAATACCATTCAATTGCTGATTTGCTGTAATGACATGAAGCCAAATCAGGCCAAAAAATGTGGAGACCTCGTGCTGTCTTATGAATGGTAAAAGTATTTTTTTCAAGCACTCCTTTCTATATATAATTCGGTGTTAATTGTCCCAGTGGTTGTATCAACCGAACTGCTACGTCTGCCGCAGCTACAGATTGCCTGTCATACAAAAAATTTCTTAAGGAATTTTAACTTCTTTTGTGTCTTATACTCTTTTGGACATTTCCCCTATCATCATAAAAGTCGACACCTGCAAGCTGCCAAAAGTCACCAAGAACATAAGTCTCATCGTTCATAATCAAAGTATTTTGACTCTGTTTTTTGCATCACTATTATGTTCTAAAATTCCTTTAAAGGACTTTCTGGACTTTCTATGACTTTAGCCCTTCTATCCTTTTAACTTTTCTGAGAAAAGCCTTAGATCATTGTACTTTTTCGGCTACTTTTAAATCCTATATATTGTGATTTTTCTATAAAAGGACGATTACCTTTTTCACAGCCAAATGGTTATTAAAACCTTTTTTAGTTAGTTATTAACGATTCGCGAAACGATATTTCTCGAAACTTTTAATTTTAATCAATGTAATAATTTTTTTAGTATTTTTATTTTGCAACTCCTTTTAAAGCCAAAAAGAATACAATAATTTACAAATTTGACGTGAGAATTTGTACACATTTAGCAAAGGCAACGTGATATAAAAAAAAATATATAATTTTGAATATTAAAAATTTTACATGCAAATATGTGTCCACTAATTTTCTCGTACGCATGCCTTAGTAGCCAAAATAAAGCAAATGCAATTTGTGAACATCTAGAAAAAAATTCTTAGAATATCCCTACCAAATGGATTTGCCAATTAAAAACTTTTCACCAACCTCAAAAATTTTAAAACGCCTGGACATGACAATAGTGGCAAAATCCTTAACAAAAAAAATATATTTTCTTTCTCACTCTAATATATAATTCAACATTGAGGTTCTCACTTTCCATCGCAGTTTAAATGTTCTGAGATTATTATGATACCTAAGCCCAACAAACGTGAAAACGTTATATCATCATATAGACCCATCGGTTTGTTATCAACTTTTTCTAAAATTTTCGAAAAATTTTTATGAAGTAAACTATTATCTATCATTCCTGATCATCAGTTTATTTAAGGTTAAAAAAAACAACTGTTCATCTTACTTTTTAGATGCCAAAGTATGGCATGTAGTATTACGAATGCTCCATGATACATGGCAAACAAACAGATACATAAAGATCTTACAATTCCATTTATTAAGAATAGTTTGATTATTTTATATGATGGGACTCGTTTAGTATCGAAACGATAAGAATGTTAATATAATTTTAGGGTCTAATTTCTTTTCATAATTCGATTTTTCGAAAAAAAAAACTTTAAATTTTTATAACGGAAAAACTACAAAAGATTTTTTAAATCAGTTTCCACACGAAGCCACTTCATTCATATGGAAATCTAAAAAAAAAAGATTGTTTTTTAATTTAATTACCATTCAGCCTGAATCGAAAGCGCACAAGTGCGCTACTATCACACCCCCCGTGGGGAGATTTCGATGGTAGTTGCCGTTATCACTGGACACTGCCTCATAGCGAGACACGCTGAATGCCTCAAGGTCTCATCAAATGAATTCAGCCATAGCTACATGGATGTGGAGGAGGTGGAGAGTATAGAACATTTCCATTGCTATTGCCCGGCGCTCTCCAGAACAAGACTTCGAACATTGGGATCGCCGTTTCTTCACGATCTCTGATCTCAAATGTGGAAATTTCACATCTCAGGGGCTACTACGGCGGGGACTAAGGGGAACGCCCATTCGTCCCGTGTTATCACAACGGACCCCAGAGTCTAAGTCTGTTTATCCTAGGATTAGCAGCCACTTCCAACCTAACTTAATCTACTCTTCAGCCTATTAAAGAAAAATACTAAAAAGGAAATTATAAAAACCGATCATGCTTTAGGCAATATGTGGAAATTTTATTCCTCGAAAAATGTAATATATATCATATTTATGAACAATTAGTAATTTATAATTTAGGACTATTGTTCGACTTTTGTGAATTTTCCGTGTTCGAAAAATTGAAACCGGAAAATTCTTAAACGTTCATATGTTCTTAATGTGACTAAAAGAGGCAAACGCTAGGAGTTTCATCAAAAAATTCCATCGTTTTCAAGAAGTGGCAGGAAATGGTTTAGAAAATTTAACATTCTCAAAGTAACTACAACTCTGTTAATGAAAGTAAAATAGAGTTGTGAAAAGTAACGGTTACAATAACTGTTGTGTTGAAATCCAAAAAGGTCCTTTAAAATATTAAATAGTTTCGAATATTCATCTGAATAGTATGGAGTATTTAAAAGTAATCGAATTTACCAGCTGCAAAGCGGAAACAGATCCGTTTTGACTACCAAATTTATTGCCAACCGAATTCCGATGAAGCTAATAACAGAATTTTGAGTTGATTGCAATTATAACAACACAGTGGTACATAAAATTGCCATTCTGATATTAATCTATGGTGCCTGATTTGAATAATCTCGAGTGAAACTTTATGTCCTCAAAATTTGACACCATATAGTTTCTTCGAATACAAGGAAATGCTCCAAATACATATCTAGTAATGTTATTGTAAACAACGTGTGGATACCTCCCAAATGTTTATAAAATAACAGTTTTGTTAGTTTTGATTCTTTTGTCAGTATTTGTCATTAATTTTCACTTTAAGAAAAATTTGTCAAAAAAAATATATAATTGATTCAATATAATATTGGTGTCTTTATTTATTTATTTATTAGGTCAATGGAGTAAATCCTTACAGACCTGTATAAATGATATAATTACATATGTACATACATTGAAACAATTAAATGATTTAAAAATAAAAACAAATAGTTAGGAATTTAAGAAAATAATGATATTATGCTTAATTACATCAGTGTTCAACGAAAAATCAATTAATTGATAAAGATTATTATAAACACAACAAATTCTTCTAAAAGGATCAGCTAGAGCATAGTTGGTTTGAAAAGATTTAACAAAGAGTGGTTGGAAATTTTATAATTTAAATAAATATTACCAATATTAAATATTTTAAATTGTTCATTGACTTATAACATCCTATAATTGGTGACCCCTGTGAAAGAATGCCAAAAAAATTAGCTGATTTATCTTCGGAAGAAATCTCCGCTTTACTAAGAAAATGGAATTTACCATTGAGTAGACGGAAACCTGATAAAATTATGCGATTGGAATCATACCTTAAGGATCTTCAAGTTAGTGATCTAGAAGAATATGATTTTGAATTGGAATTAGCAGATTCTGAGATTACTCCATCTGGTTCATCTTCCGACTTGAATGTTATTTTACAAAATATGAAAAGTTTTATGGAAGGAATGGAGAAACGCTTCGAAGAATTCAAGATGCATAATTCTAACACAACCATACCAACAGTTACACAAAATTATTCAAGCGAGGAGCTCAAAAATTCGAAATCACTCTTACTTCAACTTTTTTGGACTCAAGATCCAGAACTTTGGTTCTTAAGCACCGAACAGAAATTTCAAATTTTCAATATTTATTCTGATAACTTAAAATATTCCAAAGTTATTGAATCTCTAGATTTTTCTACCATCACAAAAATTTCAAGCTTTATTCGAAATCGACCACAAGAAAACAAATACAACTCACTCAAAATTCAACTTACTGCAATGTTTGAAGAAAGTCAAGAATGTAAGTTCAATCGTATTTTTAATGATTTACATCTGGGAGATCAGAAACCAAGTCAACTTTTCAATGAAATTAGAAATCTTGCTTGTAATAGAATTTCTGATGATATCCTACTCTCTATTTGGGTTAAAAAACTTCCTAAAGAATGTGAACAAAATCTCAGAGGTTTAAACAAAATTTCACCCTTAACAAATTTGTTAGAAGTTGCAGATGGTATGCTTGAATGTCCCAAATCTAATATTGTATCAATTAAAGAAGATTCTAGTTTTTATGAATTGAACAAGAAATTTGAGAATTTAATAGATGTTATAAGTAAAAATTTACAATCTTCTCAACCAAATTTTATATCATCCTCAAGAAACAGACAGCGTTCTTCGTCTAATCAGGATCTTTGTTTTTATCATCGACGTTATAAAGAACGAGCTAATAAGTGTATTCCTCCTTGTGCATTTAATTCTAATTCGGAATTCATGAACAACCTTAAGGCCAAATTCAGGATGTTAAAGCCTGTATCAGGAACAAATCATTCAGTTAATAAACCTTTTATATGTAAAGATTTGCTTAACTCAACTCATGTTTTTGTACGTACGGATACCATTCACCCTACGCTAGAACCACCATATCAAGGACCTTTCAAGATACTAAAAAGATTCAACAAATATTATACTATTCAAAGTCATGACAAATCCAAAAACATATCAATTGATAGGCTTAAGCCAGCTTTTATTGAGAATTTCAATCAGAGTTAAATTTTCAATTATATAATTTCACTTAGAAGGGGGGTAATGTGGACACCTCCCAAATGTTTATAAAATAACAGTTTTGTTAGTTTTGATTCTTTTGTCAGTATTTGACATTAATTTTCACTTTAAGAAAAATTTGTCAAAAAAAATATATAATTGATTCAATATAATATTGGTGTCTTTAAAAAAAATATAATTTTATAATTTAAATAAATATTACCAATATTAAATATTTTAAATTGTTCATTGACGTTTAATCTTCGTTTACTTTCTGAGTCCTAACAAGAGAAAACATCACATCCATACATCAGAATGGGTAACAAATATGTTTTCGCGAGTAAGATTCTAATTTTTATAGGTGTATAGCATTGTGTGGGCCAGAGTGTTCTAAGCATAGAAAAAGTTCTGCCACATGCTGCATTACATGATCAGACCAAGTAAGCGTATTATTGAAGATAACTCCTAAATTTTTTGCGCTTTCAAGAACCTCAATCGGCTGATTATTTATAAGTATGTTTGGCTTAATTATAATTATGCAAGTCCTTTTGCGTATAACAATCATTTAGATTTTCATGGATTTAAACTTAATCCATTTGCTGAGACCCAAAGAAAAACTCTGTTAAGATCCTCATTAAATTTTCTGGTGCAGTCCTCAAGACCTTAATTTCTGATGCTTATATAAGTTAACAACAGAAATACTATAGAACCATAAAAAAAAACAACAACAACAGCTACAACAGATAACAACTACAAAACGTGCCAACGCTAAATTGTCAATTCAACAAACACAAATATTTCAACACAACAACAACTGCAACGAATTGCCCAACAGTAAATTCTCAGACGAAATTTAAGCCACACGCGCAGCAAAGTGGCCTGATGGTGGGAAACACAACATCAGCAGTTTTCCAGTATTTTTATTATTATATTTAGAAGTTTTTAATTGTAAATTCTTGCAGTCAGTTTGAAGAGTTTGATAATAAAGGTTTGTTGCTAAAATTAATTAGCAACATAAAAAAATATTTTTTTTAACTTTTAATAAAATAAATCCTTAATTGGCGCCCGAGCAGGGACCCTTAAAAAAAAGGTCCTTTGTCGTATAAATAAAACCCTCGGAAAAAGGGTTTTCCCGGTAGATTAATTAATAGATCGCGGAAATAGTGCGCCGTAGTAACCTCTTCGGAAAATAAGAGGTAAACCGGAGGTCTCAAAGGAGATCAGCGGCCGTGATATAAACAGTAAGAAACATTTTTTTTTTAAAAATAAGTTTTACAACAATTAGATAAACATAAAAAAACAACCTAATTTAGAAAACGTAAAGTGAACTGGAAATAATCAGAAAAGAAAAAAACACAAGAAAAAAAAAATTTTTGAAAAATTAAATCAAATAACAAAAATTTTAAATAAATAAAAAAAATTTTAAATTAAAAATTAAAAAAATACGAATTAAATTGAAAAACTGAATAAAAAATTTTTTTTTTTTGAAATTAATCAAATTAAATAAAAAATTGAAAATAAGAACTAAATAAAATAAATAAGTTCATGAAAAAAAAAAAAAAAAAACTAAGAATCTGTGAAACTAATTGTCGAGGAAACGTTTTGGCAATTAAAAGCAAGCAACGAGAATCAAAAATCAGGGGAAGTCTGCAATCATCATCCTCTCCATCATCATGTTCCAGATATTAATGTAAGAATATTATTAAGTTCATTATCAATTGGTTTCCTTATTTTAATTTAATTACATTAAGATTTTTTCCATTTTTCAAAACTCGTCCTTACTATCTTGAGTTAGTTGAAATTTTTTCATTAATATTTGTTGTTATAAATTTTATTTCCTGAAATCGGTTTTAAATTTTGTTTTTATCCTTGAACTTGATCGAGATTTGCGAAATAAATACTTTACATTCGATTTTTTTTTGTCCCTTAATTTCGAAATCATTTAACCGGTATGCCCGACGAAACCATCGACCAGCTGACTGAGAGACTAAGTAGGACACTGACAATGGCACAAACGACCGAGGCATCAGTAGGTTTTACTACACTACAGAAGGAACAGATAGCCCTCATGATAAGGGAGGCTATTGAATCATCGTCCGACCATTTGGCGGATGAGGGGGCCGATCACCCCATAGGTACAGTTACTACCAGGTTGGAGGAACTGGACAAGGTTCCCGACATAGTTAGGTCTTTGAGGGAGTTTTCTGGTAGGCCGGGAGAATTTAACTCTTGGCGAAAGTCCGTGGAGAGGGTTTTGAAGCTCTATGATTCGGTGAGAGGTACCGGAAGGTATTATGCAATTCTACACACTATTCGCACAAAAATCGTGGGGGACGCAGACACTGCCTTGGAGTCATATAGGACACCATTGGATTGGCCACGAATAAGAAAATGTCTCGCAATGCATTATTCTGATAAGAGGGACATTGGGACCTTGGAATACCAGATGATGGTATTATGCCAAGGTAACAGGAGCATAACGGAATTCTATCAAGTTGTTTACCAACACCTTTCACTGTTGCTTGACAAGGTCTCTTCCCTGGACCTGGAGGAAAATAGCCTTCACGCTATGACGAACACCTACAGGGAGAAAGCACTGGACACGTTCGTAAGAGGATTAAATGGAGATTTACCGAAATTGCTAAGTGTGCGTGAACCAACATCTTTGCCACAGGCACTACATATTTGCCTAAAGTTGGACAATATGACTTTCAGGAGAAATTACGCACATGGACAGTCTATCAGGAATAATGTACAGAAGGATAGGATCGGTACGGCAACTTTCGCAACTGGCAGAGTATTTTATCCCGAACTCGCTTATGTTGGTGGAACACCACCCATTAGACCACCTATACCACCTCGACATAATCCCGTTTCAAACTTTAACCGAAATCCAAACTTCCATTCGAACTTTTATCCAACTCAAAATCGCAATCCAAATTTAGGTCATAACCCAAACTTCCAATCTAATGTTAACCCAAATCTCAATCGTAATTTTACTTATAATCATAACCGAAACTTACCTGTAAATTCTGGGTGGAATGCGGGCACTCAAAACAATCCTCAGAATCAACGAGTAGAACCAATGGATGTGGATAAATCAATCCAAACCCACCAGGTCAATTATATGAACAGACCACACAACAATGTAGCACTAAAGAGACCAACAGCCGCGTCCTTTCAGGCTCCAGCGAATAAATTTCAACGGAATTTTCATATAGATACAGATTATATGCCGGAGGAAAATTATTGTGGCTACTATCCACCGGAAGAAGCTGAGGTAAACCATCGTCACGTGAGTGTGGAACCAGAGTACGCTCAAGATTACTTTCAACAAATTCCTGAGGAATTAGCTACTCTTGAAAAACAGGAAGAAGAAACTGATGATGTCCAACTTGCAGTAAATTTTTTAGACTAAACTGTTCCTCATTACCTTATTTCGAAGCAAAAATGGGGAACGACCAAAAATTAAAAATTTTATTGGACACTGGCAGCAACAAAAATTACATCAACCCTAAATTTATAACAAACCCAAAACAAAACGAAAGAAATTTTAACGCAAAATCCGTTAAGGGAGACATTAAAATTACACAACACAAATTTTTGAAATTGTTTGATGATACTCCCATAAAATTTTTCCTTTTACCAGAATTAGAAACATTTGATGCAATATTAGGGAATGATAGCCTGAAGGAATGTTCAGCTGTCATTTATACAGCGGAGGACTATTTCACCATTAGTGGGGATAGGAAAATTCCAATTAAACAATTCATTTCTCAGAATGTTAATAATATTGAAATCAGGACAAACCATCTTTCAGGGAGTCGAAAAAAATTATTGGAAAACATCTTCGATCGCCACAGGAATTTATTTGCGGACCCCGACGAAAGCCTTACGTACACAACTAGGGTGGTAGGTGAGATAAGAACAACAACTGAAAATCCCGTTTATTCTAAAAATTATCCTTATCCAATGGCTCTTAGGAGTGTTGTGGACGATGAAATATCCAAGTTATTAAGGGACCAAATAATCCGACCATCGCGTTCTCCCTACAACTCACCAATTTGGATAGTCCCCAAAAAACAGGATGCATCCGGAAGGGATAAGTATAGAGTTGTGGTAGACTTTAGGAAACTTAATACAGTAACCATCGCGGATAAATACCCCATCCCCGAGATAAACGACGTGCTTTCACATTTGGGAGGGAATAAATATTTTACAGTCATCGATTTAAAGAGTGGTTTCCACCAAATACCCCTTAGGATGGAAGATATAGAAAAAACGGCATTTTCGGTCAACAATGGAAAGTATGAATTCTTGCGATTGCCGTTTGGATTAAAAAATGCTCCATCGATATTCCAACGTGCGCTGGATGACATTTTAAGGGAACACATTGGTAGGAGGTGCTATGTTTATATTGATGATATTATCATCTTCAGCAAAGACGAGGATTCACATTTCAAAGACCTGGAGGCCATTTTCAAAACACTAAATGAGGCTAATATGAAAATACAGCTGGATAAATGCGAGTTTTTCAAGGAGGAAGTCGAATTCCTCGGGTTCATCGTTTCTTATAACGGAATAAAAGCTAACCCAAGGAAAGTTCAGGCAATTGTAGAATTCCCCTATCCTAATAATGTGAAGGAACTTCGATCGTTCCTTGGTCTTTCAGGATACTACAGAAGATTCATAAAAGGATATGCGAACATCGCAAAGCCACTGACGAAACTCTTACGAGGAGACGGAGGCTTGATATCCAGAACAGAATCAAGCAGGAGGAAAATTGAACTGGATAATGAAGCGAAACATGCTATTGATAATTTGAAAAACGCCCTAATATCACAGGAGGTGACATTGTCGTATCCTGACTTCCACAAAGAATTCCAGTTAACTACAGATGCATCCAATGTTGCTATCGGAGCAGTACTTAGCCAGGACGACAGGCCAATTTCCTTCATTTCGAGAACATTAACGGGATCGGAGGAAAATTATGCAGCGAACGAAAGAGAAATGTTGGCTATAATCTGGGCCCTAACAAATCTAAGAAACTATCTATACGGATCAGTCAAAGTCATAATTTACACCGACCACCAACCCCTGACTTATGCTTTGAGCAATAAGAATAATAATGCGAAGATGAAAAGATGGAAATCGATATTGGAGGAATACAACTATGAAATGCAGTATAAACCAGGTAAAAGTAATGTTGTGGCCGATGCACTCTCTAGACCCCCTGGAACGAACATCAACTCTCTAACAGGAACAGTGCATAGTAGCGACAGCTCTCCAGAGGAACTCATAGCTAGTGTCGAAGTGCCCATAAATGCATTCAAAAATCAAATCTTTTTGCAAATGGACGATACTCCAGCATACCAATTCCAAATAATTTTCCCAGGTTATCATAGACATTCGATTACGGAACCGGAATATGATACTGAAAAACTAATTTCCATCTTGAAAAGATACCTTAACCCGTCTGTTATCAATTGCATTAAAACGCCAGAATTTATTATGGGAAAAATTCAAGAAATTTACCCACATCATTTCGGAAATTTTAAAATTCGGTTTACTCAAAATGTTGTCGAAGATATTTTGTCTGAATCCGATCAGGAAACTCTAATTATAGAAACACATAACCGCGCGCATAGAAATGCTGTGGAAAATAAGATACAGATATTGGAAAAAGCATACTTTCCCAGCATGTTTTCTAAAATCAAAAGAATATTGAAAATGTGCTCCACATGCAGGAAAAATAAATACGATAGACATCCCAACCAACCGAAATTGAACGCTACACCAATACCAAACTACCCAGGTCAGGTTATTCATATTGACATTTTTTCAACCGATAGGAAATTGGTATTGACAGCCATAGATAAATTCTCAAAGTACGCCCAAACGAAAATTCTTCAGGGAAAATCAATAGAAGATATTAGGAGACCCTTGAGGGATATTTTGTTTTTCTATGGAGTTCCCAAAACGGTTGTCATGGACAACGAAAAATCATTGAACTCTGCAACCATACTTTTCATGATGAAGGATGAATTGGGTATAGAGGTATTTACAACACCACCATACAAAAGCGAAGCCAACGGTCAAATTGAAAGATTCCATTCAACATTAGCCGAAATTTTAAGATGTCTCAAAGATGAAGGTATTTGCAGGAATTTTGAAGAACTATTGGAAAGGTCTGTTAACGAATATAATCACTCAATACATTCCACAATCGGTAGGAAGCCAGTCGATATGTTTTTCGGGAGGACTGTGGATTTCTCCCCTGGAAGCTATGAAAGAACCAGGGAAAATAACATCACGATGCTGAAAAGGAAACAGGAAAAGGATTTGAACTACCACAACAAAGATAAAAAAGAAGTTAAGCAATACATACCCGGACAAGAGATTTTCGTAAGAATTAATAAAAGATTAGGTACTAAATTAACCGAAAAATTCAAACGTGAACTAGTGAAGGAAAATAGACATTCGACCGTAGTGACCGAAAGTGGGAGAGTCGTTCACAAAAAACATATAAAGAACTAAATCTTATTACATTTTCTTACAGGTTATTCCTGATGCTTGGATACTCCATAGGTGAGTTCCAGATAATGGATTACTCCAACTCTAGACTAGTCGTGATCAATACAGGAACGGCGAAAATTCAAAACGGTGTGTTCAAACTTGTCCACACGATTGACCTGAGGGAATACGAAGATATTATAGGGAAATTGGAGAACGGAATTGACTTACGCGACAACGATGATAACTCATTATTACCTTACTTATCCTATACCATATCACAAATTAAATCCTGTTTAACCAGACTAAAATCCAAGACGATGGCAAAGAGGTCTCTTGACTTCATTGGTACCGCCTGGAAATGGTTAGCCGGCAGTCCGGACCACCATGATTTCCAAATAATAGAAGATAAAATGAATAATGTTCTAGTTAACAATAATAATCAAATTGTAATCAATCAACTAACAATAGATAAAGTAAATCAACTCTCAAAGGTTACTAATAACATTTCTAAACTATTAGAAAATAAGGATAAAGGTGAAAAATTGTTAGATTTTAAGTATAAACTTGAAATTATTAAAGAGGAACTATCTAATATCGAATATGCCATCCATTGGGCTAAATCAAACATTGTTAATTCATTTATTTTTTCTAATACTGAGGTTAATACTTTAAGAGATATTTTTTACAATGATAATATTCCATTTGGTAATATGGACGAGTTACTAAATTTTTCAAAAATTAAAGTCGCCTCGAATAATAATGAAATTGTTTACATTGTCAATATTCCAACAACTAATAATGAAAATTGCGACAATTTGTTAATTAAACCTGTAAGAAAAGATAATAAAATAATTAAGACAATATTTAAAAATGTTTTGAAATGTAACGATAAGATATTTGGTATAAAAAATGACTGCAAGAATTATAATAAGATAAGTATTTGTGAAATAGATAATATCTTGGACATCAGTAATTCTGACTGCATCCCAAATCTGCTGAAAAGTAAACCATCCCGCTGCACAACAACCAACGACGAGCATGTGGCACCAGTGGAAGAAATAGATGACAGCATGATATTATTAAACGAATACAAAGGGCAAATTGAAATAGACAATTCAACAATCAACATAGCTGGTACGTTCATAGTTCATCACCTGAATTCTACAGTACGAATTGGAAATCGAACATACTTAACAACCCAAGTCTCCCTTACTAAACCTTTACCTGCCCTACTGCAACCAAGTAGCTCTAGTATCCAGGAACAAGTGATAACATTGGAAAGAATGGAGGCAGTTAATGTTAACAACTCTCACATAATCGACAAACTGCAAATCGAAAATAAAATAAATCTAACCATCAACATTGGACTGGTAATGACCATCATAATATCAGCTACCATTATCTACTTTATAAGAAGGAAGAAGAGAAATGAAAACCACAAAGATCGAAATAATTCATCCAAAAATAATGTAAAGTCCAATAAAGCGGAGCAGAGAATAGAAATTGCAGAGAATGTTCAAATAAGCACCAACCCAAAAACCTCCCTATCATTACCATCAAGAGGTCCCAAAAACAAGAAGATTCATGACCTTCCATTTTTTTGAAATATGGCTATTCATGCGGGGACGCATGAACTTGAAGGGGGAGGAGTTAACAACAGAAATACTATAGAACCATAAAAAAAAACAACAACAACAGCTACAACAGATAACAACTACAAAACGTGCCAACGCTAAATTGTCAATTCAACAAACACAAATATTTCAACACAACAACAACTGCAACGAATTGCCCAACAGTAAATTCTCAGACGAAATTTAAGCCACACGCGCAGCAAAGTGGCCTGATGGTGGGAAACACAACATCAGCAGTTTTCCAGTATTTTTATTATTATATTTAGAAGTTTTTAATTGTAAATTCTTGCAGTCAGTTTGAAGAGTTTGATAATAAAGGTTTGTTGCTAAAATTAATTAGCAACATAAAAAAATATTTTTTTTAACTTTTAATAAAATAAATCCTTAATTTATATAATCACGCGTCGTCAACATACAAGCGAATCTTATTATGCAACAACTGGTTGGGAGGATCATTAGAGTAAATTGAAAAAAGAAGAGGTCCAAGAATTGAACCTTGCGAAACTCCTCGTTTAACATAAAGTAAACTTGACATTCCAGACTTGGTTTCCATACACTGCATTCTGTTTTTAAGATAAGTCGTGTTTAAAATATAACTGAACTCGAACCTGTTTATTGTACATGTTCTGTTTTTTCTTACTACACGAGCCACAACACGACTTAAAATATAACTGAACTCGAATCTGTTTATTGCTCATGTTCTGTGTTTTTTTTCAGTACACGTACCAGAACATGAACTTCAAATAAAGCAACACTCAAAAATGTGTGCTTTATGTGTGATTGAAACAAAAAGTACGTGATAGAAAAATGTTCGTGTAAATAACGAAATATTAAAACGAACACAGTCATGGATGTGTTGGGCACCGAAGAAAATTTAAAAACAAACATAATTGATATGAAAATAAAATTATGTGTGTGTTGGTCTAAGTTATGTTTGTTTACATACATATATGTACGAGTTTTTTATTCAGTGTGTGTTTTTTTTTTGAACTCTGGTCTCAACCAAAACATTTTAACTTCTTTTTTGTATTCTAGATTAAAATGGAAGAGGTACGTAACTAAAACGCCAGGGTATATCTTATGACCAAAAAGCAAACACCGACACGTGCTTTCTCTTGTACGAAATAACAGAAGTGACGAAGCGACATTTCCTCGTTGGGTCGATAATTACTTTACATTATGAAAATACAACAAATGATTGTATTGTGTATTTTAATACAAAATACAATATACAACACCCGTTGTGAATTGCCCAAATGAATTGAATGTGCTATTTAATTTTTTTTTTATATAAAAAGTTTTTTAATGAAAGCAAAATATTTTCACTATTTTATTTTTATTTATGTAGGACGACCTTTCAACCTAAAAATTTAAGTTTTTATCGATTGAATAAACAACACAAAAATGGTTGTCGTTTAGATAACACCAACAGCTGAGTTTAACAATAGCGATATCGTTTAAACATTTTACTGATAATTTTGTTATTTTCTTTTTTTTTTAATGATTCGACTATCGTTAAAAGAAGTTACTGAATCGCGCTACTGAAAAGCTATTAATTTCTCCTGAATGTCAATATTTTTTTTAAATGTAAAAATTTTTTAAATGTAAACATAGGTATTTGGTGTTTTTTTTTTTGGAATTTCAATTTGTCTTTAACGAATAAAATTTATAGATTAAAGATGCAATTGATGTCTTCTAAATTTAAAATTATAATTTCTGACGTTTTGATTTGATTTTCTGAAATTCAATTAATTGTAATTTATAATTTGAAATTTTTAATTCCAGTTTTTAGAATTGATATTTTCTTAAATTTGAATGGAAAATCTAAAAAGTGCACTTTTGTATTTATGTCAATAATAAGGCTTTAGTAATTATAAACAATTTTTACAAATTAGATGTAATCGCAATCAGATATTTTGTAAGTAAAGCAGAATAATAATTCTATATAACTATGTAGAACTGTTTTGAAAGCAAAAAACTCATTAATGAACTCGGTAACTCTATTTTGTAAAGACAACAAAAAGTTAATATGCCAAATTTATGTTCATAATTGTAAAAGAATAATGAAAAAACGTATGAAATAAAAGACCAGCCCCTGTATACTCTTAACATTGTTTTGTATGATATCTATTTGAAAATATTGAGATTCATGTTAAAATAGAAATAACTATTGCAAAGCTAATTAGAACAAAAATTGTGGCGCCATCTACTGTGGCATAGTCACGCTGAGCAAAATGAAGTGACACTCTGTTAATGCAAAATAAATGTATTTTCCCCACAACAAAATATTGCAGAATTTTATGTAAATAAAATAATATATCGATTTATTAATAACATTCAGTTATTATGGATATGCATATGTAGAATATATGTATATTATTTGTATTATTTAATATGTGTATGTATGTATATGTAAATATTACACACAAAAAATACAACATCAAACGTTATTTTTGTGTTTTTCTCTTTAAATAAATTAATACTTTAAAATTTTTTGCTAAATTTACATTGTTTTTTTTTAATAACAACTAGGTATTTTAGCATTATTTGCTTTAGATGTTGGTGAATTTTTACTCCCTTTATATTAACTCGTAGTGTCTGCTTGTCGAAAAAATTTTGGATCGATTTTAACCCCTTTCCCGTGACCCATTTGATCTGAAATTTTGCAGACAGGCTCGTGGTAATAACAGAAATGATCTAACAAATTTTTTTAGTGATGCCAAAACAATGGAAACTTTTAAATTTTTCTACCAGAGTTAATAAAAAAAATGTACAAAGGTTAGTTTTTATTATATTATTACCACAACGACCACAAAAACAACAAGTCCAGCTATGACAACAACACAACATTTAGAATAACAACAAGAACAATATAGAAACATCATATTTTTAATTTTTTTTTTTTTCAGAGATTTCCCTGGACGCGTTCCACCGATTTTAATGATTTTTGAAACAGGAATCTACCCATGAATTTGGTGAATCATTCTCACTAAAAATGATCACTGTAGCTGCACTATTGAGGGCGTGATCATGACAATAACAACATGGAAAATTATATTTTTTCAAGACTTTTTTTATTTCTTCATTCAAATCCCGGGCCCTAATAAACCGATTTGGACGATTTTAAACAGCAAACTTTTCAGGATGTTAAAGAATCATTTTTTATATCAACGAGCACCCTAGCTGCCCGAGTAATGCCGTCATCGTGATTTCCACAGACGGACAGAAGGACAGACGGACATCTCTATATCAACTCCGGTTGTTATAAGCATCACAAATATATATATTTTATGGGGTCCAAAATTTTTTTTCTAATTATTACAAACGGAATGACAAACTTATATATACCCTCTGCACACTGGAGTGGAGGGTATAAAAAGAAAAAGGAGTGTTGGGAGAGAATTCACGTGGGAATTATCATAAAATTTATTATCCGCTTCTTGCATATTTACACTAATAAATTTCTTGTTCACATCGTCCGGACTTTCATTAATAATATTATTGCTATTTTTGTTTTTATCAATTCCAATCTCTTGTATTGATTTCCACTTTTTTTGTGTCTATAATGTTGTTCAATTTTTCGACGTGAAAATTAGATTTAGCATCTTTTATTTTTTTTTTGGTTACTATTCTTCTAGCTAAACGATAATTTTCATGTAACTCTATAGTTTTGTAGCGTTCCACCGAGAATAAGCAGTCACGTTGTTCTTTAAGATGACTAATTGCTGGTGTTTACCACGGTTTTCGCTTAACGTCGATTATCTTCGTTTCCAAAGGAACAGTTTGATTAAATCGAACAAAATTGGTTAAGGAAAAATAACATCAAAAAATGCATTAAAAAATTAAAATTTTTTAATGGACCTTAAAAGTACATTAATGTTTTTATCATTTCGATACTAAACGAGTCCCATCATATAATATTTTCGAATTATGGTAATTTATACCGATTTCGACTGCGGTAATTAATATCCTTAATAAACGGAATTTTAAGATCTCTATGTATCTGTTTGTTTTTCATGTACCATGGAGCATTTGCAATACTATATGCCATACTTTGGCATCCAGTGTGTCTGTTATAACATTAGCTAAGAGGTGACACTGTTCTGATTTTTCATGTTTATAACGAAAGTCAAACTGATGGTCAGGGATGATAGATAATATTCAACTTAATAATAATCTTTAAAAAATTTTGGAAAAAGTTGTTAACAAACCGATGGGTCTAAATGATGATATAACATTTTAATGTTTATTGGGTTAAGGTATCATAATAATCTCAACTAGCAGAGCCCAGCCCTCGAAATTCGAGTGTAAATTCTAGAAAATATAATTTTTTCAATTAAATGGTGCGTGGTAAAGAAGAAGAAAGCATATATTTCAAAAATTCATAACTGCACTGTATTCTTAATCGGACCGGTTTCTGACATTTCAGCCTTCATCAGCGATTTATTGAACATTGTGATAATTGTTATGTTTTAATTGAATAGATTGTTTCTATATGAAAATTTTTCTACTTAGGGCGGCCGTGAGGTTTGAACCATGAACCTTCACATACACTCGTACTTGGTCAGCGCTTTAACACACTCACCTAAAGTCAGGCCTACGAGCAGTGTGGTTAGATTCAGTTTTCGTACCATACAGCTTTACTTTGTATTAATTTCAGAAGATACAACTCTGTCCAAACAAACAATCGTTATTTTTGAATTTTGAATACTTTTTGCATTCTACTTCTAATTTCAATTTTAATTTTTTCATTTAATAAATAATTTTATAAGAGCCTAAAGGTATTCTAATCTATTTTAGCCAATTCACAATTCAACACAGGGCTTTTGTTATTTATTTATAATAAATATACACACAGTATGTCATTTATAACTTTAAATGATCATTACTCCAAAAAAATATTCCAGACGATGCAAATCTGTAAAAGAAATACATTTCAAATGAGGTATGTTTGGTCAAAATTGGTTATTAACCAAAATTTTTGTATCGGTCACAAGAAATCGCCTTGCCTATATTAATATTATAGATAACAACAATTTAAATTAAATTTGTAAATTTGTAAATATGTAGTACATTAATTATTTTTTAATGACAGTCTCAATGTTGAATTATACATTGGAGTGGGAAATAAAATGTTTTTTTTGAAAGGGATTTTGCCACTATTGGATGAATTTTGTCATGTCCAGGCGTTTCAGAAATTTTGATGCTGGTGAAAACCATTTTATTGGCAAATCCATATGGAAGAGAGATTCCAAGAATTCTTTTTTCTTGATGTTCACAAAATGTAACAGCCTTCTTTTTGCTATTAACACACTAAGTTCTATTAGATCTTTTATTTGGATCTTTCAGATAGTATGTTGCTCTCCATAAACTATGTCCATTATCAGATTTCTTAAGAAATTTGATATATTATAATTTTTTTTTTCAGCAATGCGTGTTTTTTTAGGTAAATGGCAGCTCTTTTGTAATTTATTCGGATTCATACTGTCCAACTCTTCGGAGTCTTCTTTTATTTCTAGTTAGATCTTTTGTTTTCATAGATATGTATAATAACCTTGGTACCATTATGGGGAGCTGATTGTGACGTTGATAAAAGGGCAGCTTCTTGAATTAGTTTTATGCATTGATTAGCTAACTCAAACTCTTCACCTGGTTTAAGTGAGATATTTAATTGCTAATTCGCATCCATCCAATTTTTGAAATATTTAGTATTTATTTATTTTTATAAAAATCCTTTTTTTTCATGAATAAAATTTAAAAGAAGCTTTAATATTTAAAGCCTTTTGAAAACTTCTCTTTTTGCATCCTAATAACCTTGAAATATTATTTACATGTATTTGTTAACCTTAGCTTGGTGAACTTTTTATACGTGTTGTGAGACATTTAAAAAAAAATTGTTTGTTCTTATGTGGTCAACGAAAAACGTACGTCATATGACCACCGGACCCGACTTCACTTATCATATGGATATTTTAAGGCATGACATGTTTTGTTTGTTTATAATATTTGTACACTTTCGCATGGAAAACTTAGAAAAAAAAAAATATATAAACTCAACTTTCTTAGACATTTTCCTTTTTTGCACGTATGAGACTATAAAATGTATGTCAATTACAATTTTCCTTCTACAACTTTTTGTTCTTTTAACAAGACATTATTAAAAACAAGTTCTCTTTTCTCTATATTTGTAGTTGGTATGCTAATAGCTTTGTTGTTGTTATTTAAATTGAACTTTACTACTCTGATTGATCTAAATTTTTTTATTGTACTTCTTGTTTCATATGTTTTGCTTTTTTTTTATTTTTTAATGGTCAGTTGTTTTTTTTATTTTATCGAATGCTGTTTTGTTATATTCTGACATCATTGGCTTGGTGAAGTTGTTTATGTTTTAAAACTATTATGGATCGAAAGTATGAGTTTGGTTTTTTTTTATTTTTTTTAGTATCAAAATTAGTTTTTGTATTACTATTTTCTAAGTACTTAGTTGATATTATGTATATTGAATAAATAGAAAGTTGGTTCTTTAGCTCGCGTAGGATTAAGATGAAAATTTAATTATTTTTATACCCTCCACACCACTGTGCAGAGGGTATGTATCAGTTTGTCATTTCGTTTGCATTTTTGACCCAAATAGTAAATGTTGACTTTATAAAATGAAAAATTTTGAGCACTGAACCATATGCCTGTGGTCTCAACTAGTTCACACACTTTAAGTCGTCATTCACTCAAAACTTGATCATGGATTTTACCAATGATTTCCGAAGTAACTTTACATCCAGACCAGCCCACCTTAACCTTCTTCAGCGTCCCGGTTCGACCGAAAAACCCCATTTTTTAGACTTATACCGGGGAGTTATAAAGGATCCCTGTTTGATCCTCCGTTATAAAATGCCAAACACTTCTTTGAAGCAGTCACATAATTGTGTTTATTGTCAATTGTGAGCCTACGCGATACCCATCTTGGGGACAGCTTTCCAGAACCCAACCGATCATTTAAAAAATTTAATATTTTTTTTGACTACAGTCGCCCTAAATATAGTGTTCTTATCTGAAAAATAGTTTACAAGTTGTAAATTTATTAACACTTTTTTATTGTTTGAAACCACTAAGACTATTTCTAAACGCATAAAAAGTTAGTCGGTCTAGACTCTAGACCGACTATAATTTTCTTATTTGTATTGTATGAAGAACTCCTTAAAGATCATTCCTGAGCAAATAAGCATGAAATATAGAGAAATTTCAAAATTTCCTCATTAAAACAACGTTACTACTGTTGCATTTTTATTTCTGTTGCATTTTTGTTTCCTTTTATTTTTCCTCGTACGATGGAATAAATTTTATACAATTTTTTTTTATTCAAATCTTATCTGCCTTATCTATTGTTCATTCAAAACACAATTTATGTGACTTTCAAGACAATGTAAATAACGTACTGCCAAAGGTTTTGGTTTAAAACAGAGGTCGTTGCAGCAAATACATAATTGCATGAATAAGTGTGTCTGCACATAATGTATTGTCTTGTACTGGCAATTGTCTTGCCTTTGAATAGAAAAAGAAATATAAATATAAATATGAATATGAATATGAATAAAAATTTAGTACCCATCAAAATCTTGGTACATTTTTATAACATCGTATAAAGAAACTGCTTAGGGTCTCTGTTGCATTTCTTGACATTTCTATTTAAAAAATAAGTAGTTTTTTAATGGAGAAAGTTATTGAATAACTAAAGTTTACTTGCATGAACAAAGAAACATGCGTCAAACTATATTTTAAGCCAAATTAAATTTGTGGCTTGAACGTTAGTATAATAGAATTCAGAATATAAAATAGAAACATTATTTTGTTATTTATACTGGGTAAAAATAAAAATACATTACATCAGAATTTAAAAAAAAAGAGTTTTTACGCAAGAAAAGAGGGTTGTTTTTATTATTATGCGTCGCAAAAATTTGTTTAGCTTTTTTTTTAATTATTTGTATAACGATACGCAAAAATATGTGTTGTACTCGTTTAAAGCTTTCTTTGGACGGTTTCATTATGGGTGTACATAAAACATTAAACAGTGCAGTTTAAATTTAAAGATATGTACAAAATTGGTGGGACAATGTATGATATTCCCTCAAGAATGAAAAACAAAATAAATTAAGTAAGAGTTATAAGTTCGGCTATGCTGAATCTTTGATACCCTATTGCCTTGCCTTCTATTTTTTTTTATTTAAAAATAATTGAAAAACGTATAAAACATTTTTATTACATCATCTACTGCGTTTTCGGATTTAATATTTTTTTTAAGAAAATGTAAAAATTTTATTTTTAAGGAAATGTACTTTTTTAACAAAATTACTTTTTTAACAAAAGTTATTTTTTTAACAAAAGATAATTTGTTAACGAAAGGTACATTTTTACCAAAAGGTAATTTTTTCACTAAAGGTACTTTTTTCACAAAAGGTAATTTTTTCACAAAAGATACTTTTTTCACAAAAGGTACTTTTTCACAAAAGGTACTTTTTTCACTAAAGGACTTTTTCACAAAAGGATTTTCTTTAATACACAGTTAATTAGTTAATAAAATGTACTTTTTCGCAAAAGGTATTTTTTTTTTAAATGTACCTTTTTTTTGTCAAAGTTACTTTGTTTTTAACAAAAAGTTCTTTTTTAACAAAGGTACTTTTTACTTTTAGCACTTTTTTAAAGCAAAAGGTACTTTTTTAAGAAAAGCTACTTTGTTTTTAACAAAAAGTACTTTTTTTATAACAAAACGTACTTTTTTGAAGAAAATTTATTGTTTTAACGAGAGTTGTTTTTTGGACAAAAGGTACTTTTTTTTTTGCAAAATATACTTTTTTAACATAGGTGCTTTTTAAAGAGAATACATAAGAATATATATTTGTTTAAATGTGAACTCCAAAAAAAATGTTTATTTAACAAAAGATACTTTTTAACAAAAGGTACTTTTTTATCAATAGAACTTTTCTATAAAAATTACTTTTTTAACATAAAGCTCTTTTTAAACCAAAAGGTACTATTTTTTAAGTACTTTTTAACAAAAGCTATTTTTTGATCTAAAGTTAATTTTTTAACAAAAGTTCCTTTTTAACAAAAGTCACTTTTTTGAAAAAAGTTCCTTTTTAACAAAAGCTCCTTTTTAACAAAAGTCACTTTTTTTGAAAAAAATTCCTTTTTAACAATTATATTTTTTAATTAAAAAACTTATTAAAAACATATAAATTTTTAAGAAATGTTATTTTTTAACAAAACGTACTTTTCTTAATAAAAGGTATTATTTTTAACAAAAATTTTTAACAAAAGTTAAATATTTTAAAAAAGGAACTTTTTAACAATAAGTACGTGTTTTGGAAAAGGCACTTTTTCACAAAAGGTATTTTTTCAGCAGAAGGAATTTTTAAGAAAAGTTTTTGTTTTAACGAAAGTTATTTTTTGGACAAAAGGTACTTTTTTTTTTTGCGAAAGGTACTTTCATAACATAAGGTACTTAAAAAAAAATTAAATTTTTTAAGATTAAGTAGTTTTTTTTAATATGAAATTTAAAAAAATGCCTTTTTAACAAAAGATACGTTTTAACTAGAGCTTTTTTATCAAGGTACTTATTTAACAAAAGGTGCTTTTTTAACAAAAGGTACTTTTTTAACAAAAGGTACTTTTTTAACAAAAAAAATTTTTTTTACCAAAAATAGCTTTTTTAACAAAAGTTAATTTTTTAACAAAGGGTAAGTTTTTAACAAAAGTTCCTTTTAACAAAAGGTACTTTTTCCAAAAAAGGCCTTTTTAAAAAAATATGTTTTTAAACAAAAGGTACATTTAAAAGAACTTTTAAAAAAAGACTTAAATTTAAGAAAAGTTACTTTTTTTTTTAACACAATGCACTTTTTTAAAGCAAAACGTACTTATTTAAGAAAAGTCATTTTGTTTTTCACAAAAAGTACTTTTTTATAACAAAAGGTACTTTTTATAACAAAAGGTACTTTTATAAACGGTACTTTTTTTAGCAGAAGGTATATTATTTTAAAGAGAAGTTACTGTTTTAACGATAGTTATTTTTTTGGGAAAAAGTTACCTTTTTTCTAAAAGGAACTTTATAAAAATACCTTTTTTGCAAAAGGAACATTTTTAACATAGGTACTTTTGAAAGAAAATACACTTTTTTAAGAAAAATAATTTTTTTTAAAAATATGAACTTTAAAAAAAATGATTTTTTAACAGAAGATACTTATCAAAAGGTACTTTTTATCAAAAGAACTTTTTTTTATATCAAAAATTACTTTTTTTTTTAACAAAAAGCTCTTTTTAAACCAAAAGATACTTTTTGTAAGTACTTTTTTAACAAACGCTACTTTTTTAACAGAAGGGTACTTTTTTTTTTTAACAAAAAGGTACTTTTTTTTTTAACGAAAAGTAAATTTTTACTGTTTTAACAGAAGTTCCCTTTTAACAAAAGTCACTTTTATTTAAAAAGGCTCCTTTTTAACAATGGTTTTTTTAATAAAAGGTATATTTTAAAAAAATTTATGTTTTAAGAAAAGCTACTGTTTTTATTAAAAGTACTTTTTTAAAAAATATACGTTTTTAAAAAATAATTTTTAAAAAGAGCTACTTTTTTTTATCAAAAGCTATTTTTTTTAAATGAAATTTTTTTAACAAAAGGAAAATTTTTTAAAAAGGCAGTTTTTTAATATTAAGTACTTTTTTAAATTAAGTACTTTTTTTAAATTACGCTTTTTGAGAAAAATTTACTTTTTTAACAAGAGGTATTTTTTTCAACAGAAGATATTTTTTAAGAAAAGTTTTTGTCTTAACGAAAGTTATTTTTTTGGCAAATGATACACTTTTTTGCAAAAGGTACTTTTTAACAAGGTACTTTTTAAAGAAAATATACTTTTTTAAAGAATAAGTATTTTTTTTAAATATGAACATTAAAAAAATGCCCTTTTTAACAAAAGATACTTTTTAACAAAATGTAGTTTTTTATGAAGGTACTTATTTAACAAAAGGTGTTTTTTTTTTAACAAAATGTGCTTTTTGAACAAAAGGTACTTTTTAATCAAAAGGACTTTTCTATCAAAAATTGCTTTTAAGCCGAAATGTACTTTTTTTAATAAACAAGATGCACTTTTTAATAAAAAAAAGGTATTGTTTTATCAAGTTACTTTTATAACAAAAGCTACTTTTTTATAAAAAGGTTCTTTCTATCAAAAATTACGTTTTTCTTTTTAATAAAAAGTAATTTTGTTAATAAAAAGTACTATTTTAACAAAAGGTACTTTTTGATCAAAAGATACTTTTTAACAAAAAGTTATTTTTTTTTAACAAGAAGTTAATTTTTTTTTGAAAAATGTTGCTTTTAACAAAAGTTTTTTTTTTAACAAAAGGTACATTTGAGAAAAGCTGATTTCTTTTATTAAAAGTACTTAAAAAAAAACATAAATTTTTAACCAAAGGTACTTTTTTTTAACAAAAGGTATTTTTTCAACAAAACGTCATTTTATTTAACAAAACGAATTATTTAACAAAAGGTACTTTTTTAACAAAATTAGGAAAATGAATTGTAGGGGAACCTACATTCGAATTTTCAAGTTCCTAGCTCCAAGATAATAATACTTAGGGTTATTGGCGATGATTTTACTATATTAAATTTTAATCAATTAGCATGTGTCTGTGAAGTTGGCATCTCAAATTTTAGCATCCCACTAAAAACATGCAAATTTACTTGCATCCAGCATAGTTCTATAGTTCCTGCAATAGTTCTTCAATAGTTCTATTGATTTGGCCTTAAAATCGCGATTTAAAGATTTAAAGGTATGTGATGCCAACTTCGAAAAAAAATCTCAGCATATCATCAGATTTTGAATATATACCCTTAGAAAAGTTGCACCCAGCATAGTTCTATAGTCTCCGATAGTTTTAACAATAGTTCTGCCGATTCTGACTTCAAATCGCGATTTGAAGGTATGTGATGCTAACTTCGCAAAAGATATATCAGCATCTCATCAGATTTTGAGTATATGACCTTAAAGAAGTTGCATCCAGCATAGTTCTATAGTCTCAGTAAATCAGTGGTGAGTCAGTCAGTAAATCAGTGGTGAGAGTTACTATATAGAAAGATTATATTCAAAATTTCACCATTGTTATAATTGAATAGATTGTTGCTATGAGAAATTTGTACAAATAGCGGCCGTTAAATTTGGACTAGCTTATACGAATATCCCACTTACACTTGTACATGCATTTTTTTTGCGGTATTTCTTATTTTCTTTCGTCTCCTTAAAAAAAGATAAAACGCGAGTTATGACATGACATGTTACGACCATCAATATGTTTATTAGTTTTAAGGTTATTTATAATTTTCTCATTTCATGGTCCAGAGTGTATGATGTAAAAAAGGTTGTTGGCATACGTTTTCTTAATTAACACTTTAATTTACATTTCGTAATTTATTTAGCAACAATTGTGAGAAAAAAATAAATCTTGGAGATTACAATTCATACCTAATATTTTTGTTACTAATGCAACAATTGCTACAAATTAAAATCAAATGCCGGTTTGTCTTCGAAAATAAATTCATAAAACCACTCAAGTAATAAACAACAATATTGATATTTTTGAATTAATGCCAATATTGCACACAATTATTTTAACATAAATAAAATGAACAAGTACGAATGTCTTGGCTGACTACACAAAGCACAAGCTTTATGAAAAGAGTTTTGGGTCTGAAAGTCAATGGACTTAGCATACGAGTAACGGAGAATCCATAATAACTTTAATAAAATTTACCATAGATGATACATATTGCAAGAGTTCAACAAACTTTTGTCGCCTATAACTTTTATATTGGACAACATAAAATTTTCATTTGATCTTTGATCTTGAGAGATAAAAATATTACCTTTTAACCGATATACATATAATTTTTTTTGTATTACAAGGTCAAAAGTGCGTTTTTGGGATTTTGAGTTTAAAGCCCCATTCATATTTTAAAATAGCAATTTTTTTTTTAAATTCTAAAAAAATGTATGATAGTGTTCTCCAATTCTTAAGACATTATATTTTGGAAACCGAAACGGTCTCGAAATGGAACGTTTTTGATTGGATAACGATCGGATAAATTTCTTATATGTCTTTTGAAAGATTTTAGTGAATATCTGAAGACTTCATGTGTATGGGTACTATGGTACATTGTCAACTTTTATATTGATTATTTATGGATATAAATTAATCAGATATGACTGAGATTAGGGTAATTAAAGTCTAACTCAGAGAGGACATATATATTGCGACTGGGTCCGGAAAATATACTCATTTTTATTTTTTACTAATATCACTGTCAATCTTCACAGTTTAGTAAATGTGTATGTCGATCAAAGATTGTCCAATACATTTCCTTAAAATTTTTTTAAAAGACATCGCTAAATTGAATCAAAAACTTATTTCACAGTTAGTGTCAAAATAATAGCACCAAGAAGAGTTATTAATTTCATTTGGCAATTCTCAGGTCAGGCTTATGGTTAAAACAGTTGAATCGTATAATATTAGAAGTAGAGTAACTAACGAACCTCTACCAATGTTCTATGTTGACCTTGATCCCAATACAAATAACAAAGACATATTCAATGTTAGACATATTAATTACGCTTTGGTTACTGTAGAAGCTCCTAGGAAAAGTATCGACTTAGTCCAATGCCATAGATGTCAACTTGTTGGGCACACAAAGGCCTATTGTAAAAGACCATTTAATTGCGTCAAATGTGGCCTTAACCACCCTACAGCAGAATGCAAAAAACACATTAGTTCGCCACCTCGATGTGTTCACTGCTTAAAAGACCATACAGCTAATTATAGAGGGTGCATAATATATAAAAAATTACAACAAAGAAGACTACAACAAGATTATAACTTCCATAATTATCGCCAAACTGAAAACTTTGCTGCAAATCCAAAAGACTTTCCGCCAGTTAATAATACCCAAAACAATTATTCTTCTAAACATAATCAATTCGTCAATAATCAATCATATTCTGAAGTGTTAAGAAATCCAAATGAAAGCAATTATACAAATAACAATAATTCCATTGCTATGGATAGAATAGAAGCTATGTTAGCAAATCTGCTAAACATGATAACAATGTTAGTATCAAAATTATGCAAATAAATTTACGTATAGGAATATGGAATTCTAACGGACTTCCACATCGCACTAGAGAAATTGAAACTTTTATCCATTTAAATTATATCGATATATTTTTAATATCCGAAACACATTTCACAAAAAAGACACATTTTAAAATCAAAGATTACAATTTGATATCATGTAACCATCCAGACGAAAAAGCCCATGGTGGTTCTGCAATCTTGGTAAAGTCTTCTATTAAATACACCGTACTAGATAATTACAGAAAATCTTATCTCCAAGCAGCTGGTATTCAAATCAAAGCTGGTAATAACGATATTTCAATTTATGCTATATACTTTCCAACCAAAACATACACTAAAATGTCAAGATTATGATAACTTTTTTACAAAACTTGGATCAAAATTCTTCGTTGGTGGTGACTTCAACGCCAAGCACCAATGGTGGGGTTCAAGACTTGCTAACCCCAAAGGCAGAGAACTTTACAAAAGTATAGTTAATAATAATTACCAAGTCCTGTCTACAGGCAAACCAACTTATTGGCCAAGCGATCCTCGAAAGATATCAGACTTAATCGATTTTGTTGTATACTCGGTAGTTTCAAGACATCTTTTAGATATTTTGAGTTCTGATGAACTGAGTTCTGACCACTCGCCTCTTATCGTTAATTTTAACACATGTTGTTCAACAATAGACAAAACATATAAAGTAATCTCGCCCAGAACTGATTTACATTCATTTAAATACTGGCTGGAATCCAATATCAATCTTAACACACGTATAAAAGATGGTTATGAACTTGATGATGTTGTTGAAGGTTTTACAAACTTAATTCGTGAAGCTGCCTTTTTGTCTGCCCCTACTTTAATACAAACAAGCAATACGAATAAAGTGCTAGTATCTGCGGAAGTCAGAGATCTCATAAGAAACAAAAGAAGATTGCGCAAAATATGGAGACAAACTCGAAACCCAGTGAACAAAACAAATTTAAATCGAGCAACGAATGAGTTAAAAAAACGTTTAGCGGAAATAAAAAATGAACAGTTCAGCTATTATATAAAAAGCCTGAATACTGTAAATAATGGATCTAACGAACACAACTTGTGGAATGCCACAAAATATTTAAAAAGACCACCGAAAAAAAATATACCTGTGTACCAAATGGTACTTGGTGCAAATCGGAATATAGCAAAGCTGTTTCGTTTTCTAAATATTTGGAAACCACTTTCCAACCATTTTCTTTTAATAATGCTGACGAGGTTAATACCATTACCACTTTCCTAGACAGTCCATGCCAAATGGATTTACCTATTAAGCATATATCTCCTAATGAAGTAGAAAAAGAAATATCCATATTAAATAATAAAAAATCACCTGGATATGATGTAATAGGTGCACAATATATTAAAGCATTACCAAGAAAAGCGGTTGTGTTTTTAACGTTAATCTTTAACTCGATTTTAAGACTTAATCACTTTCCAGGACAATGGAAATGTGCTGAAATAATAATGGTGCCAAAACCTAACAAGCCTGAAAATGACATTAAGTCATATACGCCAATAAGTCTTTTATCAACATTCTCAAAAATTTTTGAAAAAATATTGTTAAGAAGATTGCAGCCTGTTTTAGATAACCAAAATATTATACCTGAACACCAATTCGGTTTCAGACATAAACATGGAACTCCTGAACAATGTCATCGTGTTGTAAATGTTGTAAGAACTGCTTCAGAAAATAAACAATTTTGCTCCGCTGTCTTTTTAGACATAAAACAGGCTTTTGGCAGAGTGTGGCATTTAGGTCTCCTGTTTAAACTAAAACAACTGCTTTCCGCACCATTCTTCTTGGTACTTAGATCCTATCTACAAGATCGTTATTTTTATATAAAAATAAATGATGAAATCTCCAATATCTACGAAATAAAAGCTGGCATACTCAGGGAAGTGTACTGGGCCCTGTGCTCTACACTATTTTTTACTTCGGATATGCTTGTAGCTGATGATGTCACTGTTGCTACATATGCGGATGACACAGCTTTAATGGCTAGTAATGATAGTAGTATACAAGCTTCACGTTTAGTTCAAAACCAGCTTATAGTATTTCAATATGGCTAAAAAAAAATGGAACATTTGCGTGAATGCTGAAAAATCGGTACATGTCACATTCGCACTAAGAAAAGGTGATTGTTCACCAATTTTTTTTAAATGGAGAGAGATCCCTAAATCCGACAGTGTCAAGTACCTTGGAATGCACATAAATAGAAGACTGACGTGGAAAACCCATATAAAAGCCAAGAGAGATTATTTAAATATTAAGACTAAACGTATGTATTGGTTACTAGGCCAAAGATCGGAGTTAAGCATTGAAAATAAAGTTCTACTATATAAAGCTATACTAAAACCCGTGTGGACATACGGAATACAACTTTGGGGTACTGCAAGCAACTCCAATATTGAAATTCTCCAACGTTATAAATCTAAAACGCTTAGAATTGTTGCTGACGCCCCATGGTATTTGACTAATGACAATATACACAAAGACCTCACCATACCAAAAGTTAAAGAAGAAATCAGTAGATTTAGTTCAAAATATATTGAAAGACCTAACTTATTAGCAATTTGCTTGTTGGATGATAGTGAAGAAATACAAAGACTAAAGAGACATCATGTTCTAGACTTACCTTTTAGGAAATAATTATGTAAATATGTATATACTTATGAAATAAATATAAATATATAGGCTACAAATGTATATAAATGTATACATGTTTGAACCTCAATGAAGGTTTGAGCTTATGTCAATTTTTAGTTTTAATTAATTTGTTTATTATTGTAAAATAGATTGCAAATAAATGTATGAAAAAAAAAAATTTGGCAATTCTGATTTACTACATTTAATTAATGAGTCTTATGCCGTTTTCTTTTCTGACAATAAATGTTGCATTTTATTTGCACTTTTTTCGAAAAGTGTATTTTTTATATACTCTGAATTAAGAGCAACCTTATTTTATACATCAATCGAAAGGTCTCAAAGTCGAGCGCTCGTAAATCGCAAAAAATTGTAGCCATTGAGTTCTTTCCGGTCATAGTGTGAGAATATTTCCAAATTGTTCCCCTGTTTTGAATATTTTCACCCCATAACTGCAAAGAGGATAATAATCAAAATTTTTTTGCATTTGATGAACACAGCACTTTTAGACCTTTCGATTGATGTAAAAAATTAGGTTACTCTTAATTTAGAATATATAAAAAAATACACTTTTAGAAAAAAGTGCAAATAAAATGCGACAATTTTTGTCAGAAAAGAAAACGGCATTAGAGAAAGCTTTCAGAATAATAGCGCCACGTGGAACTGAACTATTTCTAAGCTCTTTCTTTTAACTCATACTCTCTTTCTGCCCGTCTGGCATGGGGACAGCCCATTCCACCTCATCCAATTGATATGAACCTTGGCCCATAGTCTTGTTGTGACTATAGATTAATTTTGGGGTAGTCACGCAGAGTCCCGGAGTGATTTAAAACCTATTTCCCCTTATCCGATCCATCTGAAACTTGGTCGATAGACTTGCTGTGAAAAAGATAAACTTTGACATAGTCATGCACAGTCACGCGTAGTCACGCACAGTCACGGAGAGATTAAAACCTCACTTCCCCTCATCCGATCGATCTGACACTTTGCCCATAGACTTGTTGTGGCCAAAGATAAATTTTAAGATAGTCACTCACAGTCACGCATAGTCACGCACAGTCACGGAGTGATTTAAGCCCCGTTTCCCCTTATCCAATCAATCTGAAACTTGGTCCATAGACTTGTTGTGACCAAGGATTAATTTTAAAATAGTTACGCAAAGTCACGCACAGTCACGGAAGATTCAAAGCTCATGCATAAGGAAAGAAAGAGTGAATAACAACTTTGTTTTTATGGGTTAGATTATAATAAAACGTTATAAATCGTTTATTTGCAATTTGTATTGTTAATATTATTATAAAAACTTAAATTATTTTGACTTTTTATTTTTTTTTTCCTTTATTTATCCACTTGGGAACATAGGGCTTCTACCGGATTATTCCAACTTAATCTATTGTTACATATAATTTTAATTTCATCAAAAGTTTTGTTTAATATTTTAAGTTCTTGGTTAAGTGTTCTGCGCCAAGAGTTCTTTGAACGACCGGGGCGTCGGCTGCCTTGAGGATTCCATTCTAAAGCAGTCCTCGGATGCTACCGTTCGGCTTTCTTAATGTGTGCCCTATCCATTTCCACTTTTTTTTTGTTATTTGGCAATTTATAGGTACCTCGTTCGTCAATCTCCAAAGATCAGTATTGGTTATTGTTTTCGGCCAAAAGATGCGACAAATTATTCGCAGGCATTTATTTATAAAGACCTGTAGTCTCTGTACTATTACGCTTGCCGTCAGCCAGGTTTCGCTACCGTACAGAAGAGTTGATTTCACGCATGCGTTAAATATTCGAATCTTTGTCTTCTTCGAGATTTGGGGTGACCGCCAAGTTCTATTCAAGCAGCCAAAGGCTGATCTTGCCTTTTTCAGCCTGTTTGTCACATCTTCTTCCACGCCGCCGTCTATCGACATTATACATCCTAAGTAGCAGAACGAGTTAACATATTGTATGCGTTGGTTTTGTATTAGAATGTGGTTATCGATTGTGTTGTTGATTCGCATTGCATGTGTTTTCGAAATGTTAATCTCTAATCCAACTTTTGCCAGTGTTCCCAGATCATTCACTTTGCTCTGCATGTCGTTAAAATTGTGTGACATGAGGCAAATATCGTCAGCGAAATCCAAATCTTCTAGATGTTTTTGAAAGTCCCATACGATACCCCTTTTTTTCCTGCAGAGCTTTAACATGACTTCATCTAATACAACAGCAAATAGTAGAGGAGATAGTGGGCATCCTTGTTTCACTCCAGCGTTTGTCTGAAAGGATTCACTGGTCATGCCATTATGCCGAACTTGTAGAGTAGTGTTGTTGTACATGGCTTTAATTATGTTTATCAACTTCATTGGTAACCCTTTTGCTGTTAATGCAGCCCATATTGCACTTCGTCTTATGGAATCAAAAGCTTTTTTGAAGTCAATAAAAACTAAATACAATGGTGTGCGCCATTCAACCGATTGCTCTATTATAACGCGAAGAGTGTTGGTTTGGTCTACGCAGTTACGATGAGGACAAAAACCAGCTTTTTCGTCTCGTAATGCCTTTTCAACATGCTGCAGTCGGTTGTTTATTATTATCGCAATGACCTTATATATTGTGTTAAGCAGTGTGATACCTCGCCAATTATCACACACATTTAGGTCGTTCTTTTTGTACCTTTAGTCCAAGTACTAGGAAGTTCTTCATTAATCCAAGCATCACGTATATAAGGGTATACCATTTCTGCAGCTATCGTTGGGTTCGTTTGAAGTATCTCTGGAGGGATTCCGTCTTCACCCGGCGTCTTGTTCTTTTTTATTTTTGAGATAGCACACTTAATTTCTTCGATGCTTGGGTGTTCTGTGGTTATTGCGTTGTTGATTATTGTATGTGAATCGATATGCTGAGAGCTTTCCGGAATTTCATCATAAGTAATGTTGCTTATTTCCTCGAAGTGTTGCTTCCATCTTCTGGTTTGTTCTTCAGTATTTGTCAGAAGCTGACCATCAGAGTCCTTTATAGCATGGTTACGATTCATATTTTGATTTGATAGACGATTTATTATCTGATGTAGCTCTTTCATGTTGTTTGACCCTGCAGATAGATTCTAAATACTTCCTTTTATCATTTCGGGCTGATCTCTTTACGGCTTTCGCCACTGCGCTCTATTGTGGTTTATAGTAGGGATTTTCAAGTTTTTGTTGTTTCAACTGATTTCTTTCTTGAATAAGTTTCCAGGTGTTATCGGATAACCATGATTTCCTTTCTGTCTTTTGTTTATAACCTATTTTATCTTTGGCAATATCCCTAATCTTTTGACACGTTGCTTCCCACGAAGTGTTTTCTAATTGAACACATTCCCTTAGTTCTTCCCCAACTTCGTCCCTTTTCTCTTTAACTCTCAATTTGTTGACATCAAAGCATTTGTGTGTTATCTGTTGGTTTCTTTTATACATTTTTTTAAGTTTTATTCTTATTGTAGCTACCACTAGCTCGTCGTCGCTGTATATGTCGGCACCTCTTTTGGTGCGTACATCTATTAGAGACCCTCTCCATTTGCGGCGGATACAAATGTGATCTATTTGATTACGTGTCTGACCGTCTGGGGATTCCCATGTGTATTTGTGTATATTTTTGTGGGGAAAAATCGAACCACCGATCACGAGTTGGAATGTCTGACAAAACTCTATAAAACGTTCACCATTCTTATTTCTAGTTCCCAGGCCATGTGTTCCCATGATATGGGTTAGGCCATAGTTGTCATTGCCAATCTGGGCATTAAAATCACCACTTAAGATAAGTACATCACGGTTTGCTATTTTGTTAACAGTAGCTATTAGTTGATTGTAAAATTCATCTTTTGTTAGGTCGTCGGGATCCTCTGTGGGTGCATAGCATTGCACTATGCTAATGTATTTTCCAATTTTACTGAAAAACCGGGCTGTAATAATACGATCTGATATAGGATTCCATGAACTTAGAGTTGTCTTTAGCTCTTTGGATATTACAAATGCTACCCCGCTTTCTCTCCTGCTTTCTTTACCGCTATATAACACAACGTTTCCCATCTAAGAATTATTGCTGCCTGTTCAATCTCGTAGTACGGAAATAAAAACAGTCCCGTTTATGTCGTCTTTAGAAGTGAAAAAGGTGTAAAATCTGTCGCTAAGTGCTGAAACTATATCCCGGAGACCTAGAGAGTATAACCTAAAAGTTCACAGTCCAATAGAAGTTGCACACTTGACAAGGAAGCATGTGGCAAAAAGATGAACATTTGCTAAAATCTATCTAGACTGGCCAATTGGAAAGTGACTCAAAAGACTTGGGCTGATGAGTACAAAATAGTTTTATTCGGTCGGTTTCGATCATACGTAAGAAGTACACCAAACTCTAAGTTCAGCCCAAAATTTACCGCCAAGACAAGCACGGAGGATCCACTATCATGGTCTGTTTTTTCCGATTGTGGTGGTGGGCCTATTCACTGTATAAATACCATCATGGATGCATCCGAATACGTTAAAGTATTCGAAGTATTTATGATCCTGTAATTATCTGACGAAATTTGGGTCAAGCAACAAGACAATGACCCGAAACACATAAAAAAATGGTTTAAAGACAATCAAATTACACTCATAGAGTGGCCTGGTCAGTCGCCAGACTTAGACCCGAATGAAAATTTATGGGTTGATATAAAATATAAAGTATCTGAAATCAAACCGACCAATAACGACGGTCTGTGGAGTTCAGTTAAACTGCCCTGGTTTCGATTTCCTGATAAATTCCATGCGAAGACGAGGCTCAGCCATTATTTCCAACAAGGGAAACGCTTCTAAGCATTAATACAAGTGCGGGCCCATGACAAAGAAAACAACAAATTTGGGAAAAAATTTCTTTATTTCTCAACATAATCCCCTTTTAGCACAATATATTTTCCCCCATCGATATTCAATAGCTTCGATACCCTGTTTAGAGTAGAAAATGTCTAGCCCTTAAAGTAGCCGTCTACTGCAGATTCCACCTCTTCAAATTTGGCAACTCTTTTACCACCGAGCCGTTTTTGAATTTCTAAATTGAAAATAATCCGAGGGAACTAAATCTGGCGAATAAGATGCGTGATAAAGCAATACGAATTCATGGATTTTGGACATCGCAATAGAAGATGTGTGAATGTGGCTTTTTTCCCCCTCAATTTCATCACTTAATCGCTGCAATAAGTCGGCATAATACTCGCCATTGATTGGTTTTCTTTTTTGAAGATAATAAATAAAAAGTATCCCACGCTCATCCTAACAAAACAGACGCCATAACCATGCCTGCAGATGGAACTGTCTTCACCTTCTTTAGACACGATTCTTCCATTTCAGTTTACTATTTTGACTGTTCTTTGTTTCAGGTCCGAAGCGGTGGACCCATGTAATTACGAATCGATGCAAAAACTCGGCTTTATTGTCGTGAAATATTGTCAAACACTCTGTTGGAAAATCTTTAAGACGCTGTTTTTGTTCTATTGTGAGCAAAAGCGGTATCCGTCTTGAGGACAGCTTTCTCGACTCAAAATATTCGGTCAATATGCGATATATATTACATTTTAAACTGGCTATCATTTCAGCTAGCTCACGCATCTTCAGCCGAAGATCATCCAATACCATTTTCTGGATTTTCTTAACCGTTTCTGGCGTGGCCACCTCAATTCGTTTTGTCAGCTTCACGTTTAAACTCTACCACCCAATTTGATAGTCGTAAACGAATAGCCAGACTTTCCCAGAGTAGAATCTAGCTCGGTTTTAATATTGGTTGGACTGCGATCTTTTTAAATGAAAGTGACTATTTTTTTTTCCATGTTTACAAATTCACTCAGATCGTTTACTTTTGATGGCTTAAAAAAAAAATACTAAACAACGTGACGCCTTGAAACTTAAAACATATTTTTTATAAGGTTGCCACTTTACACAAAATAATTTTTTTTTCAAACTACTGCCGCCATCTATACGTCAGATAGGGTTGTTCTGGGACCGTCCTCGCATGTTGAGAGTAATGGTAAATACTAATAACTGGCCTATAACTTACATCCGTGCAACCAACAAGTGTTAAATCAGAAAAGGTGCCGCAGGTATTTTTTTTTTTTTTTTTTAATTTTATTTTATTGTACATAAGTATTTAATATTCATACATAATAATGGTCCCAGCGCCCTAAAGGCATGGTTGAGGCAAGCTGGCGAATTTATAAGTCAAAAAATGTACAATGATATTAAATTACGATAAAAAAAAATAATATGGTTTGATTAAAATTATCACAGAAGCGTTTCTATTTTATTGTATAAGTAGTTTTTGCATGACGTTTTAAAAACTGAAATTCTATTAATAGATTTTATTTCCAAAGGTAAATTGTTATATTTTATACCACCAATATAATCGATACGCTGCTTTGTCTTTTGAAATCTGCATCTTGGAACTCTTAAATTCGTTACATTCCTTGTGTTGAAATGTGATTGATTTTGCAAAAAATTAAAAGTACGATGGCCAATATCATGCATGCATTTGAAAACATATATCAAAACCTGATATTAATGTAACCCATAAATTGGTAACACTGTTTTAGCTATATCTCTATACAGAGTAATTGTTGGATACCTTATTGGCAATTTGTATATAATCTTCAATGCTCGGTTTTGTAAACACTGTAGAGATTTTAATGCTACATTACACTTATTATATGCATAGACCATTCCCATGTAATTTAGATGTGATTGAATTAAAGATTGGAATATCATATATTTGGATTTTTCAGATAATTTATTTCGTAATTTGTATAAAACTCCAATACCCGGAGCAATTTTCCCCTTTAACTCCGCCATATGCAAGTCCCACGATAGATTATTTTGTAATGTTATTCCTAAATATTTAACTGAGTGTGTTTCCTTCAGTGCTACCCCATCAATATTCACAGTAAAATCGTTAGAACTAGAGCTAGGCCCAAAACGAACCAATCTTGTCTTATTCGGTTTAACAACAAGGCCATTGATACGAGCAAACTCAAATACTAAAGCCATATCCCTCTCAATATAAGTTTTCAACACCAAGTCGTGTTTAAAAGGATAAAATATGCATACATCATCCGCAAAAATGAAAATCTTTCCTGTTAAATCAAGATTACCTATGTCATTTAAGTAAATAGAAAAATGAGGGGACCCAATCCACTTCCTTGGGGTATTCCATATTTAACCGTACTAATAAAGCTCGAGGACTGATTGACCTGAACATATTGTTTCCTTTCCGAGAAATAACTTTCAAACAGCATTAATTCTTTACCCTTTACTCCATACAATGACAATTTTTTTAGTAATATTTTATGATCAACAAGATCAAAAGCCTTCGAAAAGTCTAAAAATACTCCTGCAACACCATTAAAGCCTTCATCCAAACCTTTGCATATACAGTTTATTACATTTAAAACAGCATCCTCCGCACCACATCCTTTCCTAAAACCAAATTGAAAATCATACAATAGCTTGTTTTTCTCTACATAAAATAATAATTTGTCATAAATAATTTTCTCAAATATTTTATCTATTGAAGATAAAACTGCAATTGGTCGATATTTCTCTACAGTGGAAAATCTAATTTCCTTCGGTATTGGAATTATTTTATGAACTTTCAGAACATTGGGGTACACTGAGCTAGTTATCATTTTACAAAAAATGTCGCATAACAATGGTGCAATTTCATCTCCACATTCTTTAATAAATTTAGGTGATATGTTATCGTATTCAGCACTTTTGTTTATTTTAATAGTATTTATAGCTTCAGAGATGTCATTAAAATTAACATCTCCAAAATTGAAACGGTGAGGAAGTTGAGAAATTGTTCTCAATGAAGTAAATACATCGCCCAACTGCACATCAATTTGCTGTTTAAGATTTTCCACAGACTTAAAAAAATGGGTATTTAAGTAATCGGCTTTTACCTGATCCGAATTTATTACAATTCCCTGAGAATCAGTAAGAACTACCTTACGCTCTCTTGACCGACCAAGAGTAAAGTTTATAAACTTCCAACATTTCCTCTGATCATTTCCAGCCTCATTCAAACCATCAACATAGTAGTTATCTCTAAATATCTTAATGGCTACCTTAATGACCCTGCTCAACATTTTTAACATGTCATTCAATCTATGACCATTCTTGCATTTACGTCTTTTCTTCAGCAAATTTTTCTTGAGTAAAATAAGTTCCTGTAAGTTCTTATTCACCCAAGGAGTCATCTCAAAACAAAGCTGCTTTTTACAACTTGAAACAACTGTGTAATTACTTAACGCATTTCCCATACACGAAACTAAATTTTCTGTTTGATCAGATACATCCAATTTTGAGAAAATAAATGGTATATTATTTTGTAAATATTCTTTGGCTTTCATATAATCACAATGAATTTTTGATTTCTCAATAAAATCATTGACTTGTCTTTTACTACCAATTTTACAGCACAATATATTGTGATCTGAAAGGTTACACTCAATCGAATCAACATAAATTTGCTCAGAAAAATTACTAAAAATGTGGTCTATACATGTTTTACTGCTAGGTCTCGTTACCAAGTTATGGACGCTCGAACAGTCAAAGTTCTGAAACATTGCAGATAGATCTACAAAATGTTGACCATGGAACATGTCAATGTTTGAATCACGAACTATTAAAAGCGGATTTTGAGCACAATCATATAAAACTACTTCAAGACTATTTATAAAATCATTAACCGAACATTTCTGCGATCTATAATATGAAATTAATTTCACAGGATTATGATTTACTTTAAAATTTTCTATAATTATAGATATTATCTCAATAAAGTTTTCAGTTTTACAAATATTTACCGAATATTTTAAATTCTTATTAATAAATAGTGATGTACCACCATAACCATCATTTCTACAGCAGTGTACTTCAGAAAAACCAGGTATCGAGTATAATTGTAAAACATCTCTTTCAAACCATGTTTCTTGTACCGCGATTACATCAGGCAATTTCGGAAAATTAGCAATTAAAGATTTAAATTTATTAAATTTGTTCAAAGAAGAAACGCTTCTGATATTTATACTAATTATATTCATAAAATTTAAATTAATGCCATAAATATAATTTTGAAAATTTGAAAAATTTTGAAAATATTGATTTTTATACATAATGATTTGAAAAAAAAAAAATAATAATATTTAATACTTTTATATAAAAAACACAAAAAATATACTTCCCTAAGAAGGGGATTCATAAGCTGCACCATCACCGTCACTAGGATCATCAGCAGCCTCATTTCTATTTTGTACTAAAGATCTACGTTTCCAATGCTTATTTGTTATTGCAGTTAATAATAATTCATCCACATCATCTTGACATCTTATAAGTTGAACCTTTGATATATCACTTTTTTTACAATAAACTCTACCGTCACGGACATATACATGTTGATAGCCTATAGCTTTTAGTGATTTAGCATGATTCCATAGATTCAAAGTTTCTTTGCTATGGTAATCATTTACGTAAATTTTGTTTGTTGTTTCTTTTTCTTTCAATCTAGATTTTGATGACATTAGTTTTTCTTTGTTAATCTAGCTGAAAATTTAACCACTACAGTTTTTTTTACATCCGGTTTCTTATCTCTTTTTCCAACAAAATAAGCTTCTTCGACATCACCTTGTCCCAATTCAACACCAATATCTTTCGATAATTCAAAGACAGCATCCTTAGCATTAACTCCATTAGCAACTTCCAGACCACTAATGATACAATCATTTTTTACCAATTTATCATTCACAATTTTCATAGAACTTTTTAGATCTTTTATCTCATTTTCTGCACGAAAATTAGGTCGTGATTAAATGATGAAAGCCTTAATGCGTTTCTTTAAGAGCATTTATTATACGTTAAATTAAACAAATAAAAAAATTTTATTACAAAACTTTATTACAAAATTTTATTTAAATTTGAATTTTTTTGTTTAGCGATAGTTATCGATAAATCATATTTTTTAAATCGAATTATCGATAATTTATTAATTTATTATGTGTTGCAATCACTAATGTTGGCCCACCCTAGTGACTTTAATATTTTTTCTACTCTTAGCACCGCCATATCGGCAACTATAAAAGTCAGGGCTCATTTTTTTTTTAATATTTCGTAATGGAGTAAGGTACGACATTTATACCAATTTTTAAGGAATTATGAGGAGATGCGCCGGTCCATTCGTTCCTTATAAGCAGAGGCTTTCATATATAATATAAATTTTAGTTTTGGTTGTTTGTTCGTTATACACTTTTTGTTTCCAACGGACTTAGCTCACATTTGGAAAATATACTGTAAGTAATCCGTAATCACGCCCACTTTTACACCCATATTTTCGATATATAGAAGGTTCATAATAACTAGATTGTACACAAATTTTGTTCTTCAAACAACTTAGCTGAAATTTGGTTGCCATAAAATGTACGTGATTTGGTAAAGATCGTTGAGTACCTTTCGATTAATATATCAACTAGTTTAATTATAGCCCTAAAATTTCGTATCTGTAAGAGTTTAACGCAACATAAATTTTTCATTTTTATCATTTGGAAAATGAGGGTCAATGACTTGACGAATATGAGTATTGTTCATATATTTTTCCTATATTTTTTTTTATTTGTTCTGTTTTGTAAAATGTTGCATGTATGAAAGTACACATACATACATACATACGACTATGTATGCAAGTACATATATAAATACATGCTCAGTATCTATCATTATTGTGCATCATTTCTATTTTCCTTCGTTTGTTTCCTCTTACGTGTTATTCTTTAAAAATAGAATTTGTGAAAAAAAAATCTTCTACCGGTGGCACATGATGTTAGATTTTCTTTCTGATTTGTCATGCATCTAATGGAAAAAAAATCATAATGAAATTGAATGTAAACGAATGTCTATGAAGAGGTGAAAACTCTGTATAAAAATAGAAGAATCAGATATGAGTAAACAATGAGGTAGAAAGTATTAGTAGACATTTAAAAAGACGTATTTTAGCTGAGTTAATAAATTATAATTTGTTAAATTTTTTCGAACTAATTTGATAAAAATTAGCCGTAACCAATAATATTAATGAAAAAAAAAAATTGTTTTCTTTAAGCTGTTTTTAAAATAAATTTTACAACTTTCCCTTTTTGGCCGTCTTCGATAAAAAAGAAATAGAAAGAACGGGCTTAATACCAGCGATGCCAACTTAACACGTTTCGCGATAGATTTAGTGCCTTTTAACTACTTAAAAAGTGAATTTTTTCCATTTAGCACCTTTTTAAAAAGCGCTAAATTGGTGCTTTTATTTTTTCTTTTTTGGTGCTTTAATAATAATAATAATAATAATAATAATAATGATAATTAGCCTTGCTCTAAATTAATTTAGAGCTACCTCATTGTGGGCATAGACTCTCAATAAGAAATCTCCATCTGGAGCGTCTATTTGCAATACTTCGTAATTCTAATAAGTTATTAATCTTTCTATCATTAAAATCAAGCAGACTATTAATCTCATTTAAAGTTGAGCGTCGCCAAGAGTAGTTTGGCCTTCCTCGTCTTCTTGCGCCTTGGGGATTGTAAGTTAAAGCTCTTTGGCATATGTTCGCGTCTTCTCTTCGAAGTGTGTGCCCTATCCAGCCAAGTTTTCTTCTTCGGCAAAAGCACCTCTTGTTTTTCGTATTCTTGTCGTGACATCAAGAAGTGCACCACCATTTGTATCAATCATACTGCCCAAGTATTGGAACTCGCTTACATTTTCTATAACGTGGTTGCCGATCGTTAGTGGTTGTGTTGCCTCTGTATTTATGCGTATTTCCTTTGTTTTGCTGATATTAATCTTCAAACCTACTTTCTCTGATTCTCTGGTAAGATCGTCAATTTTTGCTTGTATATCAACATATCTGTGAGAAAGCTCGCATTTGTCATCGGCATAGTCGAGTGATTCCAAACGGATCTGCGGATTTAGGGGGTCCCATACTATTCCTCTCGGCATATTTGTAGTTGAGCGTTTAACTACCGCATCTAATACAATCAGAAATAGAAGCGGCGATAATAAACAACCTTGTCTAACGCCAGACGTTGTTTTAAATGGTACAGAGATTACGCCATCATGTAGCACGGAGCATTCAAATGTGTCGTAACTCTGACGTGCTTTAGCGCCTTTTAAACAAAATTGTACATATTTGAACAGCTTTCCTTCAAATTTAAACATTTTATTCAAAGAGACTCATAATTGGTTCTCAAATTTGTCAGTAAGGCAAAAATTATATAATAAGATATAAGTATAAGTTAATTAAAAAAGGTTCCGATATCACAAGAAAAATACCGATGGTAGCACCAACCAGATGGTTTTCTATAGAAGGAGCTATTTAACGTTGCTAATGAAAAATCGTTTGAGATGACGCTGTTAAAGAATGTATACAATTATGTCATAAACTATATTTCTGTGGTCACAAGCATTAACCGCCTAAGTCGAAAATCATGCTTACGACTTAGGTCAGCATGTTTTTATTAATAACTTTTTAATAAACAGTGATAGAGAAATGGGGATTTCACGTAAATATAAAGCGTTTTTAGTAGAATATGATAGCATACATAACTCAAATCATTCTTAAGTCGACTTAGGCAGTTATCGCTTGTGACCACATATTTATATAAAGTATTTGGCTCAATTTTATCAGTAGTACAAAAAGTGAATCTAGCTTTCGGAAATGCGGAACACACAAAATTGGTCGATGACTTATATCGGTTATTAAAATGTTTAACAAAAATGATAATTGCACCTAAGCGCAAATTTGATTATTTGGAGGATGAGATCGGTGCTGTACTTAATTAAATTTGCTGTTTAGGTTATAGTACCGAAAAGGCCTGTGTTGACAGTAGTATTGAAGAATCGCACAAACAGTTAATTAAACAAAAGTTAATTGAGTTCACAAATTCTGTTACTTAGTGCAACATTTTTGAAGTAAGTGAGTGCAAACTGCTTCTTGTGTGCGGTTTTTCGAAGTACTTTTCGTACTTAGAAAACTCCATTAGATTTTGCTAGTTTAGCTGCTGTTTGTATTTTATTGCCTCATGTATATTTGGGCTAAAACTTGATTTTTCCGAAGAACATGCAATTTTTCTCACGGACATATCTCGGAAACCAATTGGAATTTTGTTTTCCTGTCTTCGGCACAATTGTAGCTATAGGCTAGGAGAAAAAAAGTGTAGAGCAAACTAAACCTTAAAATTAAAAAATGTCGACAAATTTTCATCCACAAAGATCTCTTTTTTTTTAAACTTCCTTCAAAATAAATAAAAAATTACACAGGTCTACAAAATGAAAAAATTTTTTTGGTGCCTTGAGTTTTGCAGCTGATTTTATTTGTACTTTTACCGCTGATTTCAAAACTGGAAACCATTTTTCCCTAGCAGCTCTAGTTCTCGAGTTACAAAAATATTCAATTTACCCCCTTCTGATATAAACGCAACAAACGTATGTAGTATGTTGGCAACATTGTATAGCTTGTTTCTTAGTATGTTGGCAACATTGTAGTTATATAAATGTCATTCCCTAGCTTGTTTCTTATTATAATTCTTGAGTCTTGAATTAAAACTCGCTAAATATATATCGATAAGAAACGTCCAGTACGCGTTGCAATCATTCAAGGTTTCAATAGAACATCAAGATATAACAGTGATAATTTTAATTGAAATCTAAATTTCAAAGATGTCATCTAGCCGCAGAATCTGTGTAAATCACCCTGAGAAATTTTGTTATATATGTGGTGAATACACGAGAATTGAAAACAGAAAATCCATTACTGAATTTATAAAGAAAGCATACAATGCTTATTTTGGTATCACACTTGATAAATCTTGGGCACCACATGTAGTTTGCAAAACATGTAGTGAACATCTATGTCAGTGGACTGATGGGAAAAGGAGGAGTCTGAAATTTGGTGTGCCTATGGTTTGGAGTGAACCAAAAAATCACTATGACGACTGTTATTTCTGTCTAGTGAATATCAGAGGTATCAATAGTAAAAACCGAAAGAAGTGGACGTAACCAGATTTAGACTCTGCTCGACGGCCCATCCCTCATTCCGATGAAGATTTTTCGGAGGATGAAATATCCCACTGCTACACAAATGAAGACAGTGAATATGAGGAAAATACATCAAGTCCCCAACGATTTAACCAAAGTGAGTTAAGTAATCTCATCAGGGACCTTAACCTCTCAAAACAATCTTCTGAGTTACTGGAATCCCGGCTAAAAGAAAAAAATCTACTTGATAAAGGAACACAAACAACGTTCTATCATAGAAGGGAAGCAGAGTTGGTTACGTTCTATTCTCAGGAAGAAGACCTCGTTTTCTGTCACGATGTTAAAGGTCTCCTAAAAAAATCGGCCTTCCCGAGTATGATCCAGATCGTTGGCGTCTGTTTATTGACAGTTCCAAGCGAAGCTTGAAGTGTGTGCTTTTACACAATGTTAACGAATTGGCATCAATACCTATTGCTCACTCTACCCAAATGAAAGAAGAGTACAAGAATATAGCTATAGTCTTGGAAAAGATTAAGTATCACGAACATGGATCGGTCATTTGTGTTGACTTGAAAATGGTTAACTTCCTCCTTGAACAGCAAGGTGGATACACAAAATATCCTTGCTTCTTGTGCCTTCGGGATAGCAGAGCTAAACAAGATCACTGGGTAAAAAAAGACTGGCCTGAAAGAGAGAACATGGTAGTTGTAGGAAAAATGTTGTTAATGAGCCTTTGGTTGATCGGAATAAAATAGTCCTGCCTCCACTTCATATAAAACTTGGCTTAATGAAGCAATTGGTTAAGGCTCTAGATAAAGATTCATCATGTTTTAAATTCATATCTACAAAGATGCAAGGTTTAAGCAATGAAGAAATAAAAGCTGGCATATTCGATGGCCCTCAAGTCCTCAATGAAGGACACCAATTTTGTTGAATCTATGAATGAAAACGAGCGAAAAGCGTGGACATAATTTGTGTCAGTTGTCGAAAACTTTCTAGGCAACAAGAAGGCTTCAAACTATAAGGATTTAGTTCAGAACATGCTGATTGCTTTTCGTGAGCTTGGATGCAACATGAGCATCAAGGTGCATTACTTGCAAAACCATTTGGACCGGTTTCCTGCAAACTTGGGAGACTTGAGTGAAGAGCAAGGTGAACGATTTCACCGGGATATAAGGACAATGGAAGAACGATACCAGGGCAAGTGGGATACTTATATGATGGCAGATTACTGTTGGAATCTGCAAAGAGATTGTCCTAAAAAACCACATTGCAGATTAACCAAAAAACGAAGCTTCTTGGGTCCCAGTACATCAACTAAGTAGTGAAAAATATATTTCTTATTTTCACAAATATATTAATTATATATGATATATTATTATTATAAATATATTAAACTAAATGATTTTAGACCACCACTGAAGAACAAAATTTTTATTTTTTTTTGATAAAATTGTTTTTTTTTTTTTACAAAACTTTAACGATATATATATGAAACTACTGTGCCAAATTAAAAACAATGTAGGCACGGATTAAAGATAATTTTGTTGACGAATTTTAATTTTTTTTTAACTGAATATGGAGAACCGTTTTCAAGTTATTCCAATATATGTAGTGGAAGTGCCTTAATTTTGGAAATAACGGTATATCGCGAAAAGTCGAGCTGCTAGGCAAAAACCGATTGCAGATTCGTATTCAGGAGGTCGAATTTACTAAAGAGCAGTTCAAAAAGTATCGGCACCAAAATGTGTGTATACCTGTGTTATTAATGAAAAAAATTGTTATGAAAAATTTAAAAAAGGCAAAAAACATGAATTAACCAATATCCATTGAAGTTCATGCTCTGGTTTTTAGGTTGGTGTTTCAGATCCATGAGCTCAATCTGATCGTTTGGGTATTTTACCCAGATTACCGGCTTAGCAAAATGCAACTGTCCCCTTCGTCGATGAAACCAATTCAAAATAGTGCTATAGCAATTACTCAACACTGTATTCGTCGTGAGATTTTCACCACTTGTATCCACTTCATCGAAATAATGCGTATATGCAAAGTTAATCTCCGTTAAGTGATGTGCACTTTTTCTTTCCAATTTTGGGCACTATATGACCACAGTGTGACAAAATTCATTTGTATTTGGACACTTGTTATATACCATATTGAAGCATAAATGTTTTTGCTGTTCAATTGTTATTCACTCAAAACAATGTGTTATTGTCTTGTCACATTAATGACAGCATGCGGTTAGATGACATTTGTATTGACTGCTTGGGCTAGTTCAAGCTTTATATGTACTTGCAACAACGCCATCTATGGAACATAATTGCACATAGTTGATAAACCAAAATCTCGAATTTTCGATGTAAAATACAGCTGGAAAATATGAAAAAAGCATTTTCCAGTTTTATAATGTCCGGAAGAATTATGAAATTTATTAGAAAATGGTGAAAAAAGATTGAAAAACGAATATTTTTCAATATTTTAGCAATTTTGAGGCACTATATGCCGTTTTTTCGAGTAAGTTTGTTTTGCACTTTTTTCTCCCAGTCTATAGCTACAATTACGCCTGAGACAGGAAAACAAATTCCAATTGGTTTCCGCACTTTCTTCGGAAAAATTAAGTTTTAGCCAAAATACTACATGGAGTGAAAATTCCGTCGCCTAACAATGAATAAACAGTTTTTTGGATTTGAAATCAATTTTATTCCTCAGCGTAATCTCCGTTAAGTGAAATGCACTTTTTCTAACGATTGATACCCTGAAAAAAATACGATTTATCAAACCCTTCAAAATAGGCTTCCGTCTCCGATATGACTTCTTCATTTGTGGAAAATCTCTTGCCCTGGAGCCTTCTTGTCAATTTTGAGAACAAATAGTAATCCTCAGACTTAGAGAATACGGGAGTGGGGAAACAATTCGTAATTTAAAGACTTAAAATTTTTCTGAAGCCAACGCAGATGGATGCGCCGCACAGTGGACCATATTTTGAGAAGGCGGCCAAAAATCATTTTTTTTTGTTACCGATTTTAAAGTTATGTTATTCATTTAAAAGTAAATACTAGTAAACCTCGGGAGCCAAAAAATTGCGACTCTATCTCAACTTATCGCAGCGAACAGGGTCTTCGAAAATGGGCTTTCTCAGTATTTTGCTAAAATTAAAAATTTCTTTGTAAATTTTTATTTTTGAATGACTGTAACTTTTTTGATTTAAAAGATTTTGAAGTGAAATAAATTTTGTATAATTTTCTGGCTTCCATACTATTATTGTTAAAAATGTAAAATCACTGAGTCATTCCGAAATTAAAAAAAAATTTTTTTTGAAAAAGGTCCAAATTTTCCGAAAATCTCCTACTTAATAGAGCATAACTCCTGCCATTCAAAAGCAGTCAGAAAAAGTCTTGCACTCTTCTATAGTCCGAACCCTCCCCTATACTCCTATAGCCCATTATACACCCGCCAGTTTCCGCCCGTGTGCACCAGAACAATTTTTCTGACCCAAGGTTAGATATTTTCTGCAAAATTTATGAATACAAAAGTTGTCCACTATGTGGTTAGGATATATTAAGTTTGAGGTGATGTTTGTAACTGCCAAAAATATTGGACCTTTATCCATCTTTTATTATACGGATCGACTCAAAAACACTTTCTGAGTCGATTAAACGATGTCCGTCCGTACGTCTGAGTGTTATGAATACAAAAGTTGGTCGTACCGGTGCACCGCGGTGTATTTTTTTGCGTGTCGGTAGAGTTGTCAGAAGTTGTTATATACTTATAAAAAAGGGGTGAGATATAATGCGCTTAATTATTACAGGTACATTTACATAGGTATCTTTCAAAAACATTAATAGTCTGAATTAGAGTTATATAGTTTAAATACCTGACAAAATGGGAAACAATTTAAGTAACAGGTAAATGGTAAAAAAAAACTATTGCGACAAAGCCCTTTAGATATGAGCAGGTATGCTTCACCTTTTAAAATGGGTTAGGGTGTGGGTTTTTTATGCTTCTAAAAGTGGTAACAAAAGATAAAAATTTGTAAATGGTAAAAAAAAAAACTATTGCGACATAGCCCTTTAAGATATGAGCAGGTATGCTTCACCTTTTAAAAGGGGTTAGGGTGTGGCTTTTTTATGCTTCTAAAAGTGGTAATAAAAGATACAAATTTTTATTTTACATAATTGCAAGAAAGAGTATTTATAATAATGTTTCCACAATTATTATTCATTACAATTTGTGCAATGGCTAAGTACTGTTACAGAGATCTGGCAGAATATTTATTTTCAACGAAATGATGTAGACGATGTAATTTTGCACATAGTGAGCAACGACTTCTTTAAGAATTGTAACCTAGAAGACATTGAAATGCACAAAGGAAAAATTACTAATTTTGCATCGAATTTGAAAAGACGGTACATTGAATGCTCTCATAGCAAGGCAAAGATGTACAAACGTTACCAAGACTGGTTAATAAAGGAACTTATTTTTGAGAGTGCATTTACAACTGCCAACGAAAGTGGAAAAAAGGGTCGACCAGCAAAACCAACTGACGGATGTAGTGAAAGATCTCGAAGGCGCAAGCTGGAGAATATCAATGAAGAAATTTCTCAAAGAATTATTAAGGATTCATTTTTGCACCAAATTCAACCAACCCAAAATAAAAAAAATAAAATTGAAATAATTGAAAAAATAGTAAAAGCGAGCCCAAGGCGCACAAAGAGGATTTTGAAAAGCATTCCTACACCAATTGAAGATAAGAAATTTACGCCGGAAGAAGCGTTCGCCCTATTTTTGGATTTGAAATTTACCAAAAATCAATATAAGGAATTGCGGAAGCGAACCAATGAAAAGAATTGTGGGATTTTCCCAGAGTATCGAGATTTAGTTTCTGCCAAAAAAGAATGCTTACCTTCATAATCTGCTATTAGTGTCACTTCAACATCAGCAGAAATACAATTGCAAGATCTCCTTGAACATACTGCAGAACGATTGCTAAATACACTTGATACCGATCATTTAAAAAAAATTGGTAATGGCAGCATTACTTTAATTTCTAAATGGGGATGTGATGGACAGAAACAATACAAGCAATTTAATGCCGAAAATTCATCAGATGCTAATTTATTTATGGTATCTTTCGTTGCATTGCGCTTAACAAAAAGGTATAGCGTCTTAGAGCCGTCAAATAGTAGAGGTACATAAATTGATATATGGAAAAATGAAATTCCTTCTTCAACACAGTATTGCAGACCAATAAAATTTGCATTCAAAAAGGAAACCAAAGATGTCATAACTGAAGAAGTTCAAAAAATAAAAGATCAAATTAAGGAACTTCAACCAGTAATATGTAAATTTGATGACCAAGACATTGAAGTACATTTTAAAATGTGTCTCACGATTGATGGAAAAGTTGCACAAGCTTTAACTGGAACAAAGTCAACGTCAAGCTGCATTATATGCCAAAAGACATCAAGTCAATTAAGCCAACCCCCACCAGAAGACGATAGTTTTAGGGAAGCCTACGAATTTGGAATGTACCCTCTTCATGCTAGAATACGTTTCATGGAGCATATTCTTAAATTGGGTTATGATTTGGAATTTGGTCCGTTAGGCGAAACAGTGAGAAAAAACAAAGAAAATGAAAAAAAAAGAAAGCAAAAAAAAACAAATTCAACAAAAATATCTACAGCTAGGCCTCGTAATCGACCAACCAAAACAAGGGGAAGGAAACACAAATGATGGAAATACTGCAAGGAGATTTTTTTCCGATCCGGAAACTGCAGCATCTATCACAGGTGTATATCATGAATTAATAAGACGGTTCAAAATCATATTACAAGTTCTAGCATGCAGCAGAAAGATAAATGTAAAAAAATTTGGAGAGTACGCCAATAAAACAGCTATACTTTATAATGAAAAATACTCTTGGAGATATATGCCATCCACAGTTCATAAAATTTTGTACCATGGGGAACAATTAATTCAAAACAATATGCTACCAATAGGAGATCTATCTGAAGAAGCGCAAGGAAAAAGGAAAAAAGACTACAGATTCTTTCGCGAGCACAACACAAGGAAAATGTTCAGATTTTGTACTAATGAAGACCTTATCACTATTTTGTTGTGCACTTCAGATCCATATATGTCCAACATTCGTCAAAAATGGAAAACTACCTCTATTGAATTAGACGAAGAAGCTAAACAACTTCTAGAAGATGACAATCAAGGCTATTTAGAAGAAATTTTTACTAAAATTGGTTGATTTAAAGTACTTTTTCATTACACTAACAATAAGTTACACTTTTTTTTATATAGTTAAAAATTTTTCTTGATTTAAAAATTTATATATTTTATAAATTTACCATAAAAATTGATATAGAAATATTTAAAAACCCAATAAAAAAAAATTTAACTAAAGCATTGAAACTTCTCTATCTTGAACCAATATAAGGTAACTTTTACGTTCGCTGTTTAGTTAATTATATTTTAAATCGGGATCTTTAAAAAAAAAACAACCTTTGGCCCTTGTGCACATTAGGGCTAAAAAGTTTACGGGGGCCAAAGTTTGGCATTTTCTGAAAAAATTAACTTAAAAAATTGTTAAAAAGTATTAGTTGTAAAATTAACTGAAAAAATAAGACATCATATTAAAAAAAACCTTTTTTTTTTCCTTTTAACACTTCACTTTTGTACTAAAATTCAACTACAAATGAAAATGTATTTTAAACCCTCCGTAACTTTTTTTATTTTCGGTCGAGAATTACGTTTTATAGCAAAAGTTAAAGGCTAAAGTCTCACCTACCAAACAAAAAAAACCCCATATCAAAATTCCAATCCAATCAAAAGTTATAGATTTTTGACCGCCTTCTCGTCAAATGGTCCACTGTGCGTCGGTGCGTTGTCATGATGGTAAAAGATTTTTTTCTTATTTAAGTGGGGGTCGTTTTGTCTTAACTTCTTCATCCAATCTGTCCAGAAACTCAACATAGTACTTGTCACTTATTGTTTTTCCATTCTCCAAGTAATCAATATATATTATACCGATTGTTGAGTCTGGCCGCTTTGATCGGCTTTTGCACGCTTGTAACTACTCCGCGGACTGTCTATTGGACTCCGGTGTATAATAGTGAATCCACGTCTCATCCATAAATCGACATAATAATTCAGTTGAATTTACTTTAAACATCTCCAAAGCATACTTTGAATAATGAACACGTTTCAGTTTTTGTTCAGCTGTTAAAAATCGCGACACCCAACGAGCAGAAAGCCTTTTCAATACAACCTGATGCACTTTTTCTACATTTTCGTCGGTAACTGCCTAATTTGGACGACCAAGACGATCTGCATCATTTGTGCTCGTACGACTACGTTTAAATTCGGAATACAACTTTTTAACCATTAAATATGACAGCTAAGATTCGAAATAATATCAATCCATTCTTTGGCTTGGACAATATTTTTCCCCATCAAAAAATAATGTTTAATCAAAGCGCGAAACTATTTGCTATCCATTTTTCTCAAACTTTAAAAGCAGCATCATTTTTATAACGGTAACTTTTTTCTAATTAAGAAATGTCAGAAAATTTTGACACAATTTTTCTAATAGTTGGCCCTACTGAATAAACAGGCAAAATTGGCACTTGTCACGCCATCTCTATGTGAGGCCACGTACTTTTCACTCCATAAAATCCGAACAGCAGCTAAACTAGCAAAACCCAACACCGAACTCAAACGCTAGAGTCGGAACAGTGTTCAGTGCAATTTGTTTTTTAAAAATAAATTAAGAAGTAGAATATCTTTAAACACTTAAAAATTTTTAATTCATATTAAATATGGAATAAAGAATAAAAATGACGGTTCTATTAATTATAAAATTCCATCAAATGTTTCTGTTAAAATTAATTCTCCTCAAACATATATCAAAAAAAAAAAAAAAAAAATGTAATTAAAACCATGCTAAAGGGTCCGCCATCTAACGTTTTTTTTCAACTAGTGCTTATTTCGTGAATGGTAACACTTAGCTCATGTCTAATTTGACAGATACTTAGTTTTATCCTTCCGCTGAACGAATATGGTTGTGTATACGCTTGAACAACGCTGGGAAATATTGCGACATTACTTTGAAAATCATGGTAATGTTGCAGAATGTGTGCGAAAATTGCGTACGGATTTTGGAAGAAGGGAAGCACCGTCAGCTTGGTATGTTCGTTATCTTGTGAAAAAAGTGAAAGAAACTGGCATCCTCATCGATAAACCAAAGCGTGAAAAGCCAAAAACAGTGCGTACACCCGAGAATATTGCTGCTGGGGCAGAAAGTGTGCGTGAAGCGCCATCAACATCAATTCACCGTCGTTCTCAAGAATTGAACATTTCGGAGGCATCATTGAGACGAATTTTGCATAAAGACATTGGTATGACGCCATACAAAGTCCAACTGATTCAGGAGTTGAAGCCAACTGACCATCCAATGCGTTTTCGCTTCGCTAAGTGGGCCTGCGATCGACTTACAGAAGATGCCGATTTTGCCAAAAAAAAAAATCATCTTTTCAGATGAAGCTCATTTTGATCTTGGCGGGTATATAAACAAGCAAAATTGTCGCATTTGGGGCACAGAAAACCCGCACGCATACATTGAAAAGCCGATACACCCAAAACGAGTCACTGTTTGGTGCGGATTTTGGTCCAGAGGCATAATTGGGCCATTTTTCTCCGAAATTGACAAGGAGTGGCCGTTACAGTCAATGGCGATCGTTATCGGGCCATGTTGAACGAATTTTTTAAGAGGAGGATATTGGCAACATTTGGTTTCAACAGGACGGCGCTACGTGCCACACAGCCGAAGCTACACTCGATGTTTTGCGCCCTTTTTTTGAATATCGCATTATCAGCCGCAGAACTGATGTCGTTTGGCCACCTCGGAGCTGCGATTTGACACCGTTGGACTATTATTTGTGGGGTGCCCTCAAAGATAAGTATTACGCCAACAAGCCAGAGATAATTGACGCTTTAAAGGACAATATTCGTGAAGCCATTGGTGAAATACAGCTGCACACAATCGATAATATGATGGCCAGCCGAGGCAGCCATTTGAATGAAATTATTTTCCATTATTAACCGGAAGGATTGTACTTTCAAATAAAAAAAGAAATTTGAGATAATATTCAGTAGTTTTTTTTATAGCATTTTCAAAAAAAAAAAAAAAAAAAAAAGTTATTTGGCGGACCCTTTATATACTGAAAATGAGAAAGAAAATGGCACGATTTTATTTGAAGATGAACAGGTTTACGAAAAGTTTAAATGTAGTTTTTTACTGCTATACACTTTAAACGTTTCATTAAATTTCAAATGATCTAAAATGTACAAATATAATTTCTTTCATTATAATACATCTCCTTTTAGCGCTTTTTGGGGTACAGTTTAACACTTCTTGCTTGGAAAAATGTGGCATCGTTTTTGCCGTTATTTTCCAAAATGGATTCACCAATATATATTTTTTAAAGATTGTTCTATTATCAACCGGTTATTTAGCTGCAAACAATAAGTTGTTCCCAGTTCTGGGTCAGTTTCGAAACATGGCTTATAAAAGTTGTGATAAAAAACCTTGATGTTGCCAACCGATTCTTAAAAATTAAGCTGATAAGTATGTAAATTATTTAGGCTTGTTACTTCCTTGAATTAAATAATGTTGGTTTTACGGTTCGAAGGACCCAAAATCGTTTATTTCCCTAGAATTAATATTTCATAGTAAACATTTCACAGAATGGCTCAACAAACTTTTGCAAAGTTTCTTTGAATTTATTTTTGCCATAGTCAAAATTAGTTGGAAATTGTAATATAAATACTGTTATTGAAATCATAGTGTTTACTGCAATCCATTTTATGAGTTTTTTTTTTCAAACTAATTGAAAAAGTTATTATTTAATGTAATATTTTGTTTTACAACTTTGCATAAATCTCAACTACAGTTTTATTTGTATTTATTTTTATATATCACTACTTACTCGTATCATGTAACCATGAATTAATTTATTTGTTATCAGCAGCCAAACAATTGTTTGCAATAATACAGGCGTTTTCTGTATGTTCCAAAAATCCCACTAGAAAAGTAAATTTATGTTTTTGTTTGTACTCTACACTGTTTCAGTTTTTTTCTGATCGTAAATTTTTTTTGTTTATATTAACTTTAATAATTCATAACTTGTTATTCATTACAACTAGAAAGGCTCCTAAGGGTCCGTTGAATAAGGAAAAACACTTCAATTTAATATTACAAGAAATATTTATTAAAAATGTATTTCTTTTAATATTTATTTAAGGGTTGTCCCAAATTTCACGCAAGATTTGAATTAAAAAGAGAAGTACAGTTATTTTTTTTCTTTATTGTTATTTTTTTTTATTGAATCAGAAAGTACACGGGATTGGGTTATGTATGGAACAACACATCGAGCAAATGGTCTCCACGACTTTGCTGGCACATACGCACTCTTCTCGAAAAGTGCCACAACAATTTAGTGTAAATGTGACCTAATTTCGTTGTAGTAGCGTTAAATTTTGCTTCTTAAGTGCAGTGGTGGTTGTGGGCTTGTTGGCATGGACCCTTGAATTAAAATAACTTAAAAAAATCCAATGGTGTTATATTGCACGATCTAGGGGCCACCGAAATGAGTGAGTACACAACCATGAAATGTCTCATGTAGTAACTGAATCATTTCACGGTCATGAATAACTCAGTTATCATGTCACGATATTGAAAACCAGTAACAGTCACTATTGACGACCAGTCTCATGTTCGAATAAGTATGCTCCAACGTATCACAAAACAGTGATATGTTGTGGATGCATTGGTTTTTCGACAAACATGACGATTAAAGAGCCATCAAGGTAAAAATGATAAAAATGATTAGGACAATTTTGTTCGAAAAATCAGCATCCACATGTTGACATTCAATAATTCATTCAACGAACTCCCTTCGTTGTGTGTGGCTATTGTCAATTAAACTTTATAAGCGTTGAGACTCAGATCTTCAGTATAAGCTGCAGAGAGCTTCCTGTCCACGACGCCGAATTGATGTTCCTTGACTTTTACCAACACTCTTCACACTGCTTCGATATTGACAATTGAACGGCTTGTTTTTGGACGACCAGTAAGTTTTTAGCAGCACCAATTCTACCAATCTACCTGAATATTTCAATTACTCTCTTCACAATTGACGAAGTCAGACCAATTCTCCGACTATATGTTAATTTTTGAACTGTAGCAGCCAAACTTTCATGATTTTTTAAATATTGTTCAACAATGACAACGTTTATTGTTGTGAATAATATTGTCAATATTAAATTCACAAAATTTTACGTATTTCGATTGGACAACCCTAAAACACTTATTGCACAATTCGGATGGCGTCTTCCAAAGATGGGCAAATCTCAACCAATTTTGTTAACTATGAAGCTTAGTTTTTGAGATAAATATGATGTATTTTATGGTTCCTGCCAACATTTTACACTTCTCGATCTGGGAACCAAAAACAGTTAGTCCACAATTCGGATATCGGTTTCAAAGTGGTATCAAAAATTTAACAGTTCTTCTAAACAGCATTTAGTTTTCAAGATGTAAGCGATAGTTTGTCGAGAACGGTTAATTTACAATTCGGGTGGGGACTTTTGAAGAGCTAGCAAAATTTCAACCATATAAGCGATTTTATGTTCCCCGCCAAAATGTTACGTTTTTCGATCTAAAAATGTATATGAGATTTTGTAGCTAGGAATAAAATTTTAACCATTTTACTCTACGACGCTTATTTATTGATACTAGCAGATTCCAGCGCTCGAAATTCGAGTGCAATTTCTAGGCAGCCTTATTTTTCAACTTGTCCAATCCACAAACCAACACTTTTATGGTTTATTATTATTGTGAATGAAGATAACAAACTCATTAACAAACACATTTACAAATTTAATAAAACACACATAGCATAGTATAATTTTATATATGTGTTAGTAGCAACTTTAAAGCAAAAAATTTTAAAATCTGTAAATCTGCGAAACGGCTAAAAAGAAATACCTTTCGAATAATACACGTTTGGTCAAAATCGGGATAAAATGGTAGAACAAAACATCGGTCACAAGAAATCGCCTCTCCTATTAATAATATAGATGTTAACGAATTTATGTTCCCCGACAAAAGTTTTCGTTGTGGCTAGTGGAAAAAACGGTAATCATTTTGCTCTACGACGCTTAGTTTTCGATTTTATTAAAATCCTAAAAAGATTGATATTTAATCATAGTTTTACACATTCATCGAATCTGTGAATCAGCGAGTCAGTGATTGAGCTTAAGATAAATTTGAACACTAAGCAATATAGTTGAATGTTATCGATTTTTGTTAAACTGTCTAGTTAAAATTAAATAAATCATATTATTTTTAAGGACCCTTTAGGCATTAAAATATCATTTTATTAGTAATGGCCGTTACTACATGAACAATTATACGGCTCCAAAAAGCACCTCTTTCTAACTAAATCGTTTGTAAAGAAATAAAGATCGCATTCAGCACGAATAATTTATTTGAGAGTCCAACTTCAGATAAAAGTCATCATCGTCCATTTTCCCTGCGGGACTACAACAGATATTGTATCCCGGTAAGGATAGACTTAGCCGATGACCACAGCTGTATCCTACGTTTCTTATCGCTTAAACTCTTCTACTCTCAACTGCCTCTAAAATATTATCTTTCTTTACTTGAACTCATATTTATTTCGGGCATATACACATAATATGCCCCTTTGCCTCTAAAACTTATTGACACCGTGGGCACTTATGGGAATCATCATGTCAAAATCTGTTTAGATAGCTTCTGTAAGAACAGTGACCGCTTTAAAATTGTGTAAGGTGGTAGTTTACTTCTACATGACATCTATTCATCCATCTTTGTATATTGGGATTTAGAATATCCAATGACCATTAAAATTCTGTTCCCATATAGTTTCTGAGCGTCGATTTCCAGTAAATCTACCAGAATAATTCCGTCCGTCTATATCTTTTTTTGGGTCTGGGAGGTTGCAATCTTGCATAAGATTCACGAACATTCCATTTCGGGGTTTGTTGGATTCATAACGACTTAAAACACCCACCTCTTCGTCCTTTTTAAGGTAGTCACCTTGTTCCAGTTTTCTTGGGATCTTAATATTGCCTCTAAAATAATCTCTTTTTCACTTTAACTCCTGGTTCTTGTTCCACCCAGGGCACATAGAAGAATCATCGTATCCAAATATGTTTAGATAGTTTCTGTGAGAATCGTGACCGCATAAAATTAGACGTCTATTCATCCATCTTTGAATATTGGGTATAATTTTAAATGTCCAACGTCCATTTAAACTCAGTTCCCTTTCTACTCTGCCGTTGAAGAATTGTTGCTTCGCATTCCGCCCTAAGTATTTCCGACTTTGATACAGATGCATTATTCCTTTCAGAAATATAAAGTCTTTGACCTTCAGTTGCCAGTAAACCTATCGGAACCATTTGCGATATTACACCTAACGCGCCCTCTGATGTAGTTCGATATGCACTACATATTTGAAGTGCGCTCAGCCGATACACTGACGACAGCAGTTTTCGAGAGCTGACACTAAATGCAGGTGACCGCTCAGGTGCTACATACAGTAGTATTGAATGAACGACACTTTATATTAAGGACCTTTTAGTTGTCTTGGTTCTTCAACATTCGGTGGCAACATCCGTGCTAGCGCCGTCCATTAAATATATTAAGTGTGCGTTAAAGTTCAATCGGGCATCAATCATCACTCCCAGGTACTTCAACTCGCTTTTTTGCTGTTACTTCATGCTGTCCAACCTTAACCTTGATAGATTCAGCTTTTATATAACTACTTATTAAAACCAACTTGGTATTTTATTCTGCCAACTGGAATCTCTGCGTTTGCATAGATTTCTACCTATTCATTGTAGCTAGCAGTTACAACTTCAGAAATGTCGTCGTTCTATCTGGCACTTCTATCATTAAAGCACCATCGCATATTAAGTTACATAGAAGTGTATCCAGTACTGTAACCTGTGGTACCCCAGCAGAGATTGAGTAGCTTTAGATCTGTTAGAAAAATAACTAGAAATTATCCTCACTAGGTATGTTGGCACACCTAGCCCATCGAAAGTGATCATTGTGCGGTTCCAATTTGCACAATTTAAAGCATTTTTATATCCAGTGTAATTATTGCATAATATTTTTTCTAGGCTCCCTATGCTTGTATGACACTTTTTACTATTACAGTTGCCACCCTTATAGCATCAATTTATTAGCTTGTTCCTTCCTAAAAGTAAATTGTCTCTCGGATGGAAGTCTATTAAAGGGTTTTTCAATAAGAGCGCTACAAAAGTTTTTTAAATAAAACAAAAACGGTTTTGGATATCAATGAAATTCTTTATTCCTGTGAAAGTACGTTCGATACCATTATGTATGGAAATCATCTCTTTTGCATGGCCACCACGGGCACGCTTGCAGAAGTCCAGACGCTGAACCCAATTTTCGACGGTTTTCAAGCATAAATCGGCCGATACTGCTTCAATTTCACGTTCGATATTCGTACGAAGTTCATCAATCGTCGTTGGCTTGTTGGCATAGACCATAGACTTGACGTAGCCCCACAGGAAATGGTCCAACGGCATCAAATCGCACGACCGAGACGGCCAATCGACTGGACCATTTCGTGAGATAACACGTTCTCCAAACTTGGTTTCCAATAAATTGATTGTGACCTTCGCTGTGTGGCTTGTGGCGCCGTCCTGTTGGAACCACATATCCTCCAAGTCCATATCATCCAATTGGGGTCAAAAATATTCGGTTATCATTGAACGGTAGCGATTCCCATTCACAGTAACGTGCCGGTCTTGATCATCACGGAAGAAGTATGGCCCAATGACGCCGCCGGCCCATAAACCGCACCAAACCCTAATTTTTTCGGCATGCAATGATGACTCATGGAGTACGTGTGGATTGTTGTCTGACCAATAACGCATATTTTGTTTATTGACGAAGCCATTCAGCCAGAAATGAGCCTCATCGCTGAAGATGATTTTTCGATGAAAATACGAATCATTTTCAAGTTGTTTCTCAGCCCAATTCACGAACATACGACGCTTCTGGTGGTCAAGCGGCTTCAGTTCTTGCGTCAATTTGATCTTGTAAGGATGTAGGCCAAGATTTTTTCGCAAAATTCGCCACAACGGCGTCACAGAGATGCCCAACGCTTGAGAACGACGTGTGAGAGACACATTTGGGCTTTCTTCAACTGAAGCCTCAGCTGCAGCAATATTCTCGACACTACGGGCACTTCTTTGACTTACTGGCACGGGAACATTTTGTACTGTGCCTGTGGATTCAAATTTTTCCAATAGACGCTCAATTGATCAATTGATCTGCTAGGACGACCATAAATTGGACATAGCGCTCTTAACGTTGATGCCACTGACTCCGAAGTTCGGTAGTAAATTTTAATAATTTCGACTCGTTGTTGGCTCGTATATCTTTCCATCATGAAATGGCAAACCTTACTGAAGAGAAATGTCAAAAGAGCGGCAAGAAATATGGCGTCGTTTGCTGTCCCTGTCTTTCTACTTTTGTAGCGTCCCTGTTGAAAAACCCTTTATATATGAATTTTTCCAGGATCTTTCATATGGTGATCTTTTATCAGACTTCGGAAGTAACAAAAGCCGTTCCTTCAGGGAAAGGACCTTCAAAGAGGTATCGGTTAAACACTTCAAGGAAAATGTTTGTTTCTATCTTTACTGCAAGCTTCAGGGCTTTAAATGGTATGCCGTCTGCCGATTTTCTTAATAATTTGACGGACTTCGTCCGATGTTATGGGTCGAAAGTCTTCACCTGGTCACTGTTGGAAATGTGGAATTGGAGTTAATCATGTTTTGGAAACAAAATTGACACAATATGGTGCATTAGAACGTAGCATGTAGGCTGTGGAGATTTACCACTCTTCAGCTAAGCGATAACATGTATAAGCTGTTCCCCATGGGTTTATATCCATGGGTTTGGTTTAAAACACTCTCGCTTACTCTTTCGTATTACATATTTACCATCAGAACTTGCTCTTAGGTATTCTATTAGTCTCTTCGAAGTCAGGCCTACCCCTACCGCGCTGACTTCTCTTTTTTGCTCAGTCTTCTTGTGTCTCTTCGTTTGTATCTGTCCCTCTCTGGTTGCCTGTCTGTCTGCCTGACTTTTTTCTTTGCTCTTACATTCCTGACTTCAATAAAAGAGGGAGCGATTCACAATTTACAGTCTGTTACAATTTTTTTGAGTATTCAGTATATAAAATACAACACTCCATTTGCTATAATGCCAGGTAAAATAATAAATATTGTGAATACCCCTAATATTGTAATTTACCATAAAATTCTCATCACTTCATTAAAAAAATAATAATAAAAAAAAAAATGAAATAATAATAAAACCAAGACGATGATACTGTTTGCAAAGAAAATAAACAATGATGTAGTTTGAGCAGTACAATAAAAAAATTACGTCATTTTAACTACAACTAATGCTAGGAAGAGTTGTTTTTGTTTTTAATGATATTTTATATATGACTTTAATTGAAACTTTAATAAATTTTACAATAATTTAATTTTTATTTCTTTCAGTTCAAAATTTTAAGTGCAACAAATAAAGTTCAAATTAAAAAAGGTAAGTACATTCTTGAAAATTCGCCATTGCCATTGAGCTTGTCCCTTAACACCTTCTTTAGCCATCATTAAAATCACTGAAAGACTTTTTAGAATAAATCAGACATGTTATTTCTTGTTCATTCTTCTTCTTTTTCCTTTTTCCTGTTGAATTTGGCAAATTGTTGTTTTTGCAGCCAAACAAACAAGGTCATGGTTGTTAATACTCGTAATAATGTTATTTCAAAAGGTGTAACTTGTATTTACTATTTCAATTGTATTCCCCACTTTCATAGGAATGTTTCTTTCATGCAATACAACAACAAAAACAATAAAATAACCTTAGATTTACATAGATTATGTTAGAAATTACAGGATATTACATTCAAGTAAGTTCGCCAATAGCAGCTTGAAAATCCGTTGGGAAATGTCTTATTTTGCATGAAATATTATTTATAGTTTTATATACAACAAGGTTTCATTTCACTTTCGCCACCATAATTTGTATTCTTTTGCGCTAAATTTCTGTAATGAATTACTTCCCATACTGATGGAAGGTCAGTTGTTAAGCTCTACATATTTTTAGTTATGGAAATCAAAATTAAATTAAATTATTTTTTTTTCGAATTTAAGCATTTCTTACTAAATATATGAAAACTATTTTTGTTTGTCGTTTGCCGACCCAATTCTGATTTATCGCTTAGCGTTAAAAATAAATTGAAAAATTTTATAGTTCGAGTAATTGTTTTTATAATAGTTTTTCTCCCTTTTTTGTTATTGTTATATTATTGTTACACTAAGTTGAAAAAGTTTGCGTACATACATTCATAGAACACAGTGTTTAAATCATTACATTTCTAATACTTAGCTTATCATTTATCCTAAATTTTGGAAGCAATTACAAATTATAAATTTCCATAGAGAATTATCTATAATTAATTTAAAAAAAGTCCATAAAAAACAATGTCCGAAAAAAAATTTACTACATAAAAAACAAGTAAGAGTGTTAAATTCGGCCGGGCCGAATCTTTGATACCCTCCACCTTTTTCATTTTCAATTTTCATTTTTTTTTACCATTTTCCATTTCTCACTTTTAAATTTTCATCTTTCGTTTTTCATTTTTAATTTGTCATTTTTCATTTTCCATATTCCACTTTTCATTTTTCATTTTCCACTTTCGATTTTTCATTCTCCATTTTTCATTTTCCATTTTTAATTTTTCGTTTTCCATTTTCCTTTTTTCATTTTTATATTTTCATTTTCCATTTTTCATTTTCCATATTCCATTTTCCATTTTTCATATTTCATTTTTAATTTTTCATTTTCCATTTGCCATTTTTAATTTTAAATTTTTCATTTTCCATTTTCCATTTTTCATTTTTCATATTCCATTTTTCACTTTCCATTTTTCATTTTCCATTTATCATTTTTCATTTTCCAATTTTCATTTTTAATTTTCCATGTTCCATTTTTAATTTTTCGTGTTCCGTTTTCCGTTTTCCATTTTTCATTTTTCATTTTTCATTTTTCAATTTTAATTTTCCATTTTTTTTTTTATTTTTAATTTTTTATTTTCCATATTCCATTTTTTCATTTTTCATTTCTCATTTTTAATTTTTAATTTTTAATTTTTAATTTTTAATTTTTAATTTTTAATTTTTAATTTTTAATTTTTAATTTTTAATTTTTAATTTTTAATTTTTAATTTTTAATTTTTAATTTTTAATTTTTAATTTTTAATTTTTAATTTTTAATTTTTAATTTTTATTTTTAATTTTTAATATTTAATATTTAATTTTTAATTTTTAATTTTTAATTTTTAATTTTTTAATTTTTAATTTTTAATTTTTAATTTTTAATTTTTAATTTTTAATTTTTAATTTTTAATTTTTAATTTTTAATTTTTAATTTTTAATTTTTAATTTTTAATTTTTAATTTTTAATTTTTAATTTTTAATTTTTAATTTTTAATTTTTAATTTTTAATTTTTAATTTTTAATTTTTAATTTTTAATTTTTAATTTTTAATTTTTAATTTTTAATTTTTAATTTTTAATTTTTAATTTTTAATTTTTAATTTTTAAATTTTTAATTTTTAATTTTTAATTTTTCATTTTCCATTTTTCATTTTCCATTTTCCATTTTTAATTTTTCATATTCCATTTTACATTTTCATTTTTCATTTTCGATTTTCAATTTTTAATTTTTCACTTTCTATTTTTCATTTTCCATATTTAATTTTTAATTTTATAATTTTCATTTTTCAATTTTGATTTTTCATTTTTAATTTTTAATTTTTCGTTTTCCGTTTTGCATTTTTCATTTTTCATTTTTCATTTTTCAATTCTCAATTTTGGTTTTTCATTTTCCATTTGTCATTTTTAATTTTTCATTTTCCATTTTGCATTTTTCATTTTCCATTTTCATTTTTCATTTTTATTTTCCATTTCTCATTTCGCATTTTCCATTTTCAATTTTTCATTTTTCATTTTCCATTTTTAATTTTTAATTTTTCAATTTTCAATTTTCATTTTTCAATTTTCAATTCTCATTTTCCATTTTTCATTTTCCATTTTTTATTTTTATTAATTTTTAATATTTAATTTTAATGATAAAAAAATATGTGGTAAAACTTGCTTAGGCCAATGTGACACGTGCAGTATTAATATACACACAACTGTAATGACTTCAACAATACGAAGATTTACAACATATCTTAAGAAAAACATCAAACACACTGAAAAATTTAGTTTTTTTCAAGAGTTTTTTTCAATTTTTCATTCATAGCTCGTGAACCCTTTGACCGATTTTGACGTTTTTAAATAGCAACTCCTTTGGGATGTTAGTAAACGTTTTTATACAAAAACGAGCGGTCTAGCTTAGATATTGACGGCGTGATCGTGATTTCCACAGACAGACGGACAGACGGTCACCGGTAAATCAACTTCCCTTGTTATAAGGATCAAGAAAATATGTATTTTTGGGGTCTCAGGAATTTATTTCGATGCGTTACAAACGGAATGACAAACCTATATATACCCTCTGCCACTGAGGTGTGGAGGGTATAAAAAGAATTTTCAGCGTTTTATTTGGCAGTATAATTTAGTGAAATTTTTAATTGTGTTTGCTTCTTCAATTATTGAGAGAACTTTTGTCAATAGTTTTTAAAAATAATTCGCCATAAATCGAATTGAGTTCTTCTGAAAGGAAAATACTTGTGTACCTAGGGATATTGGGAAAAACCTTTAGAGATCTGGGTTTAGTAGTGGAAGCAACATATTCTATACAAAAGGCAATCAATTTATACAAATACCCTTTTTATCTGTCACGATCTGACCGCCATTGTAAGTAAATGAACAGCTTAGATGAGACAGCATAAACCAAATTTGAGTGGCACTATTAAAAATTTTTTGCCTGTCTTTATAAAAAAGTTCATATCGGATGCTTTTCTTATAAGTGGATTGGGCCAAAAAATTGACCGATCATGACCATATTTGGTAGTCACATATTTTTTGCAAAAATATAAACAAACCAAATTTTAGAAATATCTTCAGAATATTTCTGCTTTTTGATAGATTTAAGTGAAGATGGGGAAGCAGCTTTATATGGGAGCTATGACTGGGAATAGTCCCACAGAATATATTTTTAGATTAATGATTACTGTGTATAACAAACACACGCAAACTAATTTTTCTCAAGAGGGGCAGTTTAAGTTGATCTCATAAGGGTCATTTGTATAGGAATTAGGTCTTAACATGTAACGATTATTACCAATTTCAAGATCGATAGTCCTATGACTTACAAAAGCTTATATAGCAAATTTCTTTAAAATATATATTTGCGACTTGTGTTTGATTACAAAGTTTACATAGACGGATGAACGGAGTGAACGGAGTCGCTAAATCGACTTATTTGTTGTTCCCATACAAATGACATCTATGGGATCGACTTAAATTGCCATAAGACCCAAAGTATCATATAGATCTTGGTCAAATTTTTTTTGCTTAAAAATATGGGCAGAGTCGGTCCATTTTTGACCTAGTCCCCATGTAAATATAGCACCGCAGTCAAAAAAAATTAATAACAATGCCACTCAAATTTGGTTTATGCTTTTTTTTGGACCTGAGGCCTCCTCTATAAAGGCATGGGTATCGTATAGACTATAATTTTCTTTCTTGTTTATTATGCTCCTATTTTTCTTGCAATGTTTTCTTTTTCAATTTTATGGTTATTGCAAAGACTAAACAATTATTTATATATAAAACATGAATTCTTTATTACAAACTTTATTATTGTTTTCTAATGAGTTTTTTCGAATTATGTTATTTTGTACGTAAACTTTATCGGGCTAGTGTAGAATTAGTTTGTTTGGTTTTTTCGTTCACACTTCACCGGTGATGGCATCAAATGAGTTTCATGCTGAATTTTTTAAATGATTTGTTTTTATGTTTGTTTATATTTTCTAAAATATTTTTGGTTTAAATTGATTATTAGTTTTTTTTTTCTATTTTTTTATACTCGTACAACACCTCTACAAGAGGAAGTGTTAAGTGTTAAGGTTTTAAACAAATTGACATTGTCAACAAAATCAATGTTAGGTTTTTAAAAGTTTTGTTAAAAATAGTGACTTAAAAATCTTGTAATTTAAAAAAAAAAAACGAGTAAGAAAATTATAGTCGCTATAGATGGCCTATACGATTTTTATTTATTTTTTTTTTTGTCTGCATATATGAAAAAGTTCATATCGGATGCTATATTAATATGGGGATTAGGTAAAAAAAAAAAAAAAAAAATGGACGGATCGGATCCTGACCATATTTTGCAAATTCACTTATTTTTGCAAAATTTTTGTTAGATTTAAGTGAAGATGGAGAAACAGCTTTATAAGGCTGTTATGACTAAAAAGCGTCCTAAAGGGTTTATTTATTAACTAGCAGATTCCAGCGCTTGAAATTCGAGTGCAATTTCTAAGCAACTTTATTTCTCAACTTAGCCAATTCACAAACCAATACTTTTTTGGTTTATTATTATTGTGAATGAAGATAACAAAGTCATTAACAAACACATTAACAAATTTAATAAATACACACATAGCATATGTATAATTTTATATATGTGTTAATAGCAACTTTAAATGCTATTTATTCAAAATTAAGGAAAAAATTTAAAAATGTAAATCTGGTGAACAGATAAAAAGAAATACCTTTCCAATAATATACGCATGGTCAAAATCGGGATAAAACGGTAAAACAAAACTTCGGTAACAAAAAATCGCCTAGCCTATTAATATTATAGATTTACACTCAATCAATGACTCGACCTGAAACAGCTGTATAACCAGTCATGTAGAATATAGATCAATTTTTGAAACAAATGTGCCAATTTTTTTGCTTTATTTAAAGTAAAAAACATGTGATCTTGAGCCCCATTAATTTCTAACTCAACCATTAAAAATGATAAAGATCGAAAATGAGATTTTATATTTTTATAAAAAATAATAATAAAAAAGTTGTCAGAGAATTATCTTAATTTTTTTTACAATGATGGAAAGATCTATGAGAACTATGTGTGAAACAAAATATCGGCCAAATGCTCGCCACGCCTTCGGGGGCCTACCTATGTCCGATGGTCCATATTTTCGGTGACGCTGTGGCATAATTGAGGTTGAATGAGACGTGGATTCATTATTATATACAGGAGTCCAATAGACAGTCTGCGGAGTGGTTACATGCGGGCGAAAGCCGACCAAAGTGGCAATAGACTCAACAATTGGCTGGAAAGGTTATGGCCAGTGTTTTTTTTTTTTTTTGGCATGCACGTGGTATAATATTTATTTATTACTTGGAGAAAGGAAAATCAATAACTGCCAAGTACTATGTTTAGTTTTTGGACAGATGGTAGGAGGAAATTAAGAAAAAACAAGTAAGAAAATTATAGTCGGTCTAGACCAAGTATATGATACCCTATACCATGCGTTTAGAGACCCTATCTCATAGGACCAACTAACTGGACATAGCAAATAAGCATAAACCAAATTTGAGTGGGACTTTTATTATTTTTTTTTGGCTGCAGATATGAATAAGTTCATATCAGATGCTATATTTATATGGGGACTAGGCCCAAAAATGGACCGATCCTGACTATGTTCGGTAAAGTCACTTGTATTTTGCAAAAATATATACAAACAAAATTTGAGAAGAATCAGTGCAATATTTTTGTTTTTTGATAGATTTAAGTGAAGATCGGGAAGCAGCTCTATATGGGGCCTATGACTAAGAGTTGTCCAATAGGGATCATTTTTGGACTACTGATAAATGAATGTAACATATACATACAAACCCAATTTGACTAAGATTTAAATAATAATTTGGATCTTATGGCAATTTATGTCGATTTCATAGGGGTCATTAGTATGGGGGCTAGGTCTGAATATGGACCGATTCTCACCAATTTCGATAGCGTTTATTCTATGGCCGATAAAAGCTTTTATACCAAATTTCATCAAAATATGTTCATATTTGCGACCTGCAGTTTGATTACAAGGTTCACATGGACACGCAGACGGACGGACGGACGGACGGACATCGTTAAAACGAATCAGTTAGTGATTCTGATTCGATCGGTATAATAAAAGATGGGTCTAGGTCAAATATTTTTGGTAGTTACAAACAGCAGCACAAAGTCATTATACCCAAACCATAGTGGTATAGGGAATAACTACCCCACTTAAATAAGAAAAAAATCTTATACCATCATGACAATGCATTCATCTGCGTTGGCTTCAGAAAAATTAAAGTCTTTACATTACGAGTAGCTTCCCCACCCCCCGTATCCTTCAGATCTGGCCCCAGCGATTATTATTTGTTCCCAAACTTGTAAAGATGACGCCAGGGAAAGAGATTTTCCACAACTGAAGAAGTCATATCATAGACGGAAGCCTGTTTTGAAGAGTTTGACAAATCGGATTTTTTCAAGGGTATCACGATGTTAGAGGATCTTTGCAAGAAGTCCATTTCACTTAACGGAGATTATGTTGAAGAATAAAATGGATTTCAAATCCAAAAAACTGGTTTTTCATTGTTAGGCCTCGGAGTTTTCACTCCATGTAGTATTAGCAAGGAATATTATTTGAGTGTCGTGCTTCGTTTGCATGAAGCTATTCGCAACAAGAGGTCAGAATTATGGGTAGGCACCACGATAATGCATCGCCTCACACAGCATTCATTCTTTGAAACAATTTCGCGCAAAACTCGACTTTTATCGTTCCATAAGCACTGTATTCCTCTGATTTAACAAAAATAAACTCAAAAGACCACTCCGAAGATACCATTTTCGATTGAGGAGATAAAAGATAAAGGCCATTTTTGAAATCGACTTTAACAGTTGTTTCGATGTTTGGAAAAAAACGTTGGCATAAGTGTGTTGTGTCGGAGGAAGATTACTGTGAAGGCGATGAAATTGATTTGAAAGAATGAAACATTTTTCATTTTGTAAAAAAATTATACATAAAAAACACGTACTTAAAAGGGAAGAGCACCAGTTTCCGTTGGAGTAACTAGTTCGTAAGTAAGAAATAAATACCTACTTTTGCAAACACCTATTGCGATTTCAGAAAGCGTGTTTTTAGCGTTTCGAAGATTAAGAACAATGTGATGGTGCATTCCACATGTCAGAAAGAAAAAAGTACAAAAAAAGAAAATTCTGGCCCCCGGGTCTAAAAACATTGTAGCCTGTGTTATTTTCTCATGATATAAAAAAAAGTAATTTCCGAAACCACAATACAATTTGATTGTATTTGAAGCTATTTTTACGTTTTTTTCTTTTTGTTTCATTTGAATTACTTTTCGTATTTATGTCGTTCATTCTAGTATTGTAGTAAGTTTTATTTTTTAGCGCGTTTTTTTCTTTTTCTTTTATGGCCTTTTGGCATGTGTTGTTTATCCGGCAGCAAAAGTAGAATTTACATTTATTGCCACCTTTGACTATGTCATCCAATAATCGATTTGAAGAGGTCTCTCAAGTATTATAGTTTTACTTTAGTGTTTGTTGTTTAGTGTTGTAATGTTCTGTACTGCAGTTGTAATATACTGATGAGGTGGTTAGGTTGCCAAATTAACATTACAGTTATGTCTTCATTTAGGTGTATTCAATATATAATGACGTTTCTGGTCTAATTATTAGCATAAAAAAAAATTTGCAAATTGTGTTTGCAAATTTAATAAATTCATTTCATATATACAGCTACTCCAAGCCACACTCGGACACTATTATAGACTAATATTATTTGCAAAAACAAAAAAAAAAAAAAAAAAAACTTTTCAGTTGGTTTTTGATTGGATATAATATATTAAGCTATCACAAATAGAAAACAAAATTAAAATTCAATAAACGAAAAACGTATAGATGTTTACGTATAGATGTTTACACATCAAAAAAAAAAAAAAAAAAAAAAAAAATTGTATAGTTCTAATCACTATTTCTGAACTGGATAGCTTTTTTGTGCTCTGCAACTCCCTTTTGTTACAAGAGCCCAATAGCTCTCCACTGGTCTAAACTGCGGATAGTTTGGATGATTTTCCTCCCTCGGTATAAAAACCAAGTTTTTGTTCTTGTACCACTAAAGAGCTTTCTTACCGTAGTGCCAGGATAACAAATCTGACCAAAAATAAGTGGACTTGTTGTGTTGGCTTAAGAAAGGAGGGAAGGATTCATTGAACACTCTTAATATAAATTTCGATATTTATATTTACAAATGACTTGCTTCTTATGCATATTGGTTGCCATACCAGGAACTTTTTTTTGAATTTTTGTCAGCTTTTGGGTCCTAAACATATCTTCAAGATTACCTCGAGCATTAGCAATATAAAAATTATAACCCAGAAACTGCCAAACATTTCATCGTCTATTTAGCAGCAGGAGTTTTTTTTTATGAAACATGTTTTTAATTTCCGTTATCGCTTTTTGGTCTCAAAATTTTTTACAGGCTCCTGAAATAGAAATATTATGCGGACGTTTCTTTCTTCTCGAACCTGATTTCCTATCAATGATAGTTTCTAATAACACTGGAAACAGTTGACGGCAAACTTTTTGTAGAACCAAGTTGGATTTTGTGGAAAATATTTAATTATTTTAGCACCGCACCTAGGCGATTTCTTGTTTTGTTCTACCGTTTTATCCCGATTTTGACCAAACGTATATTATTTGAAAGGTATTACTTTTTAGCAGTTTTGCAGATTTACAAATTTTTAATTTTTTTTCCTTTATTTTGAGTAAATTGCATTTAAATTTGCTACTAACACATACATAAAATTATACATATGCTATATGTGTTTTTTTAAATTTGTTAATGAGTTTGTTATCTTCATTCACAATAATAATTAACCATAAAGGTGTTGGTGTGTGAATTGGCTAAGTTGTAAAATAAAGCTGCCTAGAAATTGCACTCGAATTTCGAGTGCTGGAATCTGCTCGTTTTAATAAAACTAACAACAAATGAACAGGGCTTCATACAATAATTTTCAAAGATAACTTGATAAAAAAGAAAGCAATCAAATAATGCTCGCGAAAAAATTGAGAGGAAAAACGAACTCATTCCTTTTTAAACAAAAAAAAAAGGGAACAAGTCAAACTCGGACGACCCGAAAGACTCACGGGGATGGATTCGCTAATTTTTGGCAATAGTCAGGAGTTATGTTTTCTCACTCAGCTTTGCTGGAAACCATGTGTTTCACAATTTTTTTATTGAGATAATCCCACATATTTTGTAACTATTTTCCAAACTAGTTTCTTTACACTTTTCAGCAAATTGTCCTTTAAAATGTTTAGATATACGTTTTAATTCATTATAACATCAAAAAAGTGTAAAGACCCTGGTCCTGTTGCGGAAAATAAGCTCCAGGCCATTACTGATCCATCCCCATGCTTTACAGTCGCCTTCGGGTTATTCCAACGTAGTTCTTGATTTCATTCTCACCAAACAAAGGGTTGACCATCTGACTAAAATACATTAAACTAGATTTAGCGCCTTTTAACTATCCAAAAAGAGCATTTTTTCGAGTTAACGCCTTCTCTTATTCAGTACTTTTAGCGCCGTGTAAATTCAACAGTTCCTGATAAACAATATTGAACTTATTTGAACAACTTTCCTCCAAATTTACTTCGCTGAATTTTATCAGAACTACAAAAAGTTAACCTGGTATTCGAAGCCTAAAATTAGGATAACACAAATCTTGGTGAAGACTTTTATATCGTTTATTAAATAGACTATCAAATTTGATAATTGCACCTACGCGTAAATTTGATTATTTGGAAGATGAGATCGATCATATTTTTAATGAAATTTGCTATTTAGGTTATAATTTTGAAAAGGCCTGTTTTGAAAATAATATTTATTATAATATTTATTATAAAATTTCATAAAATGTTTCAAACATATAAAAATCAAAATTTTATATTAAAACAATACTATGGCCTGATGATGAGTAAGAAAATTACACTTTTTTATACCCTCTGTACAGTCATGTATACCCTCTACATGACTGTACAGAGGGTATATATCAGTTTGTCATTCTGTTTTTAGGGTATCGAAAAGTGTAATTTCGACCCCAGATAGTATAACAAATAAATTCTCGATCCTTATAACAACTCGAGTCGATATAGCGATGTCCGTCTGTCCGTCTGTCTGTTGAAGTCATGCTAATTCACAAAATAAACAATTTACCTGGGTAAAAATAAGATTATAATGTTTGTCATTATTTCGAGCAGGTTGGTATTGAATTTGGAAACTCTAGCTACAATAGCCGAGGAATGAAGTACGGAAATGTAAAAAAACTTCATTAAAATTTTCTATCAAAATAAGGAAAAATATATACACGTAACAGTACATATGCATATTTAAATGTATCAGTGATGCATACACACTTGTTTGCTTGTTGTTTTTGTTTTTTTTCTGCATGTGATGAAGGTAACGAATAATAAGATAGTTACACACTCACTCTCTGTAAGCAAACAAATACGTTATTGATGTATTTACATTTATGCTAATTGAATCTAATAATTGCTTTCAATGGAAAAGTCAAGAAAATACCTCAAATTTTTGTTAATTACCTTATTAATTTGAAACATCATTGTAAAAATTTAGCCATTATAAATTGAAATTTGTCTTTGTTTTTGTCTCTTGATTGTAACACTGTTCTACAAAATTGACATTTTGGTTGCACACATGAAAAAAATTAGTATATTCTGAAAGAGGCGCAAGAAATAAAATACTCGTGTATCCCACATTTTCTAGATCAGTTCGTATTTTTCCAAAAAAAGCGAATTTATATTTAAAAAAAAAAATTAATCATACCACCCGTATTCCACATAATAAATTTTGTTATCGCCTTTATCAAAATCCCTTACATGACACGATTTTCGGATGAACTTGTATGTTGATATAGAGATGAATACAAAAATAAATGCCTTTCTTTTGAGTATTAGCAGATGTGTTTACAAATCTTTTAGTATTAAATTATGTACATAAGAAATCATAAAAGAAATTGTCGTTTGCAAAAAAATTATTAAATTCATTAAATTATTAAATTCATTAAATTATTAAGATAAAATTAATTATTAGAAAATTTTGGACGCTTATTTTGTCGTTTATACGAGTCCGTATTTGTTTCGCGACAAGATAACCAACACTACTCTGAAAACATGTGTCCTATTTGTTTTCTTTTGTACCTAAATTCCATATCTGCTTTTTCTTGGTGAAAGCATTCTCCATGTTCGCCACTAAAGCTTCCTAAGTTCGTTGGAAAAAATCTAAATGGAACTGTATCTTAAGTGACATGTTGACTCCCATCTCTCGGTAGCCATCAATCATTTCCTTGTAATTGTTAGCTCTTTTATTGCCAAGAAATTTCTCTGTAACATTATCAAAAGCTATCCATGCCCTATTTTCGACAGGGCTTAGTGCATTTTTAAAATCTGTACTATTTAAAAGTTTTTTTTTTTTGTTTGTGGACCACTGAACACACCTATAAAAATATAATTGTTACAAATCAGGTCATAAAAATGTTCTTAAAATAGTTTACCTGCTTCAATTTCCGCATCGGATAATTTTTGAAAAATTTGCTTCAACATCTTAAATGATACACTTTCCTTATTTAGTGTTGGTATAAAGCTTCGGATCAGGCCAAGTTTTATATGTAAAGCAGGTAATATTACATCATCAGGTTTAACCAACGGAATATGGTCTATACTGGATTTACCTATCACAAAATGTAAACGCGTCTCCCATTCTAAATCCGCATAGTGCAAATCTTTTTTTCGACCCTCCCAAATATAAAAAAATATCGATATCGTGAATAACCTTGCTTTTCTCTAGTTAATAGCGCATCAACTTTAAGATCACAACAGACTTTCCATTTTTACTGGTTGTAATTTAAGACATCTAAAATTGTTTTCATGTTTTCGTAGGTCTCCCGCATTGAGGTGCTGTATGCAATCGGAACTGATGGGTACATGTTTAAAATATGTAAAAGTACGATCATTAGACTCGTTGTAGACGAGTCAATAAAAAGTCTCGACTCATCTGGAACATGCGGTTGTCCAAGTTTCTGACAGTAGCAAAGTTTTAATTCAGAATTTTCGTGCATAATGAAGTATTCATTAAATGAATTCGTCTTACGAACACCTGTAATTTTGAAATCATCCGATACTAAATTCAATTCTTTTAAAGGGGAACCCATTAATTCCGCCGTCTTTTTCGAAACGCCAGTGTCTCGTACCAAATCAATTTTCGAAACGCCAGTTTCTCGTATCAAATCATTAAGATCAGCTAGTGTCACGAAATGAGGGACTGAAGACCCAAGTTCACTAGCTGAAGGTAAAAATTCCGATGGAGACGGTTCTCTGGTCGATTGTAGGTACTTCAATTGGAATTTCATTGTGTGTGGAAATTTTTTCGAAAATTACTTAGAAACATTAAGTCAATGCAAAAATTTCAGTTGTCACTTTGTTTTCGAAAAGCACACTTTCACTGAATTCGTTTAGTGACATTATTTGAGACCTTTCGATTGATGTATAAGGTAAGGTTGCTCTTATTTCAGAATCTATAAAAAAATTCACTTTTCGAAAAAAGTACAAATAAAGTGCGACATTTTTTGTCAGAAAAGGAAACGGCATTAGACAGAATTCTGCTTTCCAAATTAGTTGTAAAATCAAAGAATCCAAACTATTTAAAAATCTTACTATCATGGCCATGCAGTACGTAGAAAGCCATTAATTTTAATAGAAAAATACGTATGGACTTAGCAAGTGTGTATGTATAAAAGGTTCCAGAAGTTTGGGAACGTGTTTTATTTGCAGATGAAAACAAATTTTGCATTTTGGGCATTAAAGGAAAAAAGTGAGTGGCGAAAAAGTGGAACTACATTAAATAAATGGCGGAGGCATTATAGTTTTGAATTAATGGGGTTACCAAACTCGTATCTATAGAGTCTATACGTGATCATATTGGATACACAAGCATTTTAAAATAAAGCGCACAATAATTGGTCCTTGTTACAACATTATCCAACAGGATAATGATCGAAAACATACGGTGCCCTGTGGTCAATATTTTGAGATAGCGGCCAAAACTCCTTTTGGTTTTTGTTCTCCGATTTTAAAGTTATTAGACTCATATGAAAGTAGACAGTAGTAAACCTCGGGAGCCAAAAAATTAGAACTCTATTTCAACTATTTCACTGAGAACAGGGTGGTCCAAAATGGGCTTTTTCAGAATTTAGTAAATTTATGATATTTTTAGTTAATTTTTAAAGTTTAAATGATCATAACTTTTTTGTTTTTCAAGATTTTTGGACGAAATAAATTTTGAGTTGTAACTTAACTTATTTCCTATTACTGGTAAAAAAAATTGAAGCTCTACTGTTTTCAGAACAATTTAAATTTTTTTTTTAAAAAAGGTCAAATTTCTCGGAAATTTCCTACTTCATAGAGCACAACTCCTGTGAGTCAAGCTGAGTCAAAACACAAATTTACTATTTTGTAGTCCTAACTCTCCCCTACATTCCTATATATACATGCCCATGCATCGGGACTGCACTTTTTGAGCTACAGCAATTTTTCTGACCCAAGGTAAGATATTCGGTACAAATGCACGTCATATTGTTTGAGAAGTTATTTGTATGTGAAAGTGGCTATTATGCATATATTTTGATGAAATTTTGTACAAGAGTTCTTATTGACCCAAAAAATAATTCCTAGTCCACATAGAAGGGTGTATCAAAATTTTGACAAAAATGACAATAGAACTCTCAAATTATGTGGTATCTGGCAATTCATTTGGAAAAGGTAAAAAAGATTTTATTGCCATCTAATATTACACAACTTAAATACGTGAAAATTGCAAATAAATTTAAAACCAATAGAAATAACTGGTAAAACCAAGTACCTTTTATATTATTGCCAGTACCTGTTAACTCTCAAATTATGTGGTATCTAGCAATTCATTTGGAAAAGGTAAAAAAGATTTTATTGCCATCTAATATTACACAACTTAAATACGTGAAAATTGCAAATAAATTTAAAACCAATGGAAATAACTGGTAAAACCAACTACCTGTTATATTATCTTTCAAAGAGGTAAAAAAGATCATGTTGAAACTTCGAGCAATAGTATATTAATCCATGCATTCATTTTTTTTCTTCATTATTGTTTAAACAATGGCTAAATTCAGTTATAGTGTTCTATCTGATATATATTTTGAACGGAAAGATGAAAACGACATTATTTTACATATAATGAATAATCCATTCTTCAAAATATGCGACAAACAAGAAATTAAAATTCATAACTTAAAAATAAAAAACTTTTTAAATACTTTAAGAAAACGGTACAATCAATGTTCCAGAAACAAGAAATTGTTTTACTCACGCAACCAAAAATGGCTAAGAAATAAACTTATTTTTAAAAAGCCATCAGTTACTACCACGGAAACTGGAAAAGGTGGTCGACCAGCAAAGCCAATTGATAATTGTAGTGAAAGATCACGAAGACGCAAGCTTAAACATATCAATGAAGAAGTTTCTTGTAGCATCATAAAGGATTCATTTCTGCATCAAATTCAACCATCGAAAACTAAAAAGGGTAAAATTGCTATCATTGAAAAAATAGTGGAAGCAAGCCCCAGATGCACAAAAAGGATTTTACAAAGTATGCCGACACCAACTGAAGAAAATAAATTTACTCCAGAAGAAGCATTTGCACTATTTTTGGATTTGAAAATGACTAATAACCAATATACAGAATTGCGGAAGCGAACCAATGAAAAAAATTGTGGAATTTTTCCATCATATCGAGATATAGTTTCTGCCAAAAAAGATTGCTTACCTTCACCAACTGCTATTAGTGTAACTTCAAGTTCAGCAGAAATAAAATTGCAGGATCTTCTTGAACACACTGCAGAACGATTATTAAAGACATTTGATGCTGACTATTTAAAGAAGTTTAAAAATTGCAGCATGACTTTAATTTCTAAATGGGGATGTGATGGGTCCTCTGGCCAGAAACAATACAAACAATGTAATGCGGAAAATTCATCAGATGCCAATTTATTCATGATTTCTTTCGTTCCATTACGTTTAACAAAAACTTATATTGGTTCAGAGCCGTCAACTAGTAGAGCTGCAGAGATAGATGTATGGAAGAATGAAATTCCCTCGTCAACAAAATTTTGTAGACCAATAAAGTTTGCTTACAAAAAGGAGACTCAAGATGTCATAGATGAAGAAGTTCGAAAAATAAATGATCAAATTAAAGAACTTCAACCAGTAACATTTAAATCTGATGACCAAGACATTGAAGTAAATTTTAAAATGTGTCTCACAATGATTGATGGAAAAGTTACACAAGCTTTAACCAAAACAAAGTCATCGTCAAGCTGCACCATATGCCAAAAAACATCAAGTCAATTGAGCCAACCACCAACACAAGACGATAGTTTAAATGAAGCATATGAATTTGGAATGTCACCTCTTCATGTTAGAATTCGTTTTATGGAGCATATTCTTAAATTGGGATACGATTTGGAATTTGGCCCGTTAGGCGAAACAGTGAGAAACAACAAAGAAAATTTGGAAAAAAGAAAGCAAAAAAAAAAAGATATTCAAGAAAAATACCGTGAGATAGGCCTTATAATTGACCAGCCAAAGCAAGGAGAAGGAAATTCTAATGATGGAAACACAGCAAGGAGATTTTTTTCCGATCCAGAAACTGCAGCTTCTATAACTGGAGTAGATTATGATTTAATACGACGATTCCAAATCATATTACAAGTTATAGCATGTAGCAAAAAGATAGATGCAAAAAAATTTGGTCAGTATGCTAATGAGACAGCAACCCTTTATAACCAAAAATATTCTTGGAGACATATGCCAACCACAGTTCACAAAATTTTGTTCCATGGGGAACAAATAATTCAGCACAATATGCTTCCAATTGGAGATCTCTCAGAAGAAGCCCAAGAAAAATGGAACAAGGACTACAGATTCTTTCGCGAGCACAATACAAGAAAAATTTCCAGATATTGTACTAATGAAGATCTTATTAATATTTTGTTGTGCACATCAGACCCATATATGTCCAGTATTCGAGAAAAATGGAAATCAACCTCATTAGAGTTAGATGAAGAAGCTAAACAACTACTGCAAAATGAAAATCAAAGCTATTTGGAAGAAATTTTTACTAATATTGTTTAATTAATACTAGTTTAAAGATTATAATTTGTTTCTAATTTTAGTATAAATTTTTATTAATACATTTAAATAAAATATATGTGCAGTTTAAATCAATAGTAAAAGTTTACTTAAAATTTTATCGATGTTGTGTTCTGTATATAATATATCCAAATGGTATCGATATTGTTGGGAATTTCAGTGTTATTTTTCAGTTTAATCCTCACAAGAATTAGCTTTCTTCCAAAAAAACCAACCTTTGGCCCCTGTGAATATTGAGACTAAATAAATGTCAGGGGCCAAATGTTAGCATTTTCTGACCAAAATTAAGTTTAGGAATAATAAATAAGTATTGGTTGTAAAATACGATTGAAGAAAATAAGAAATTATAAAAAAAATACCTATTTAAAATGTCAAAATATTCAACTTTTACATGGAAACTCAACAAAAAATTAAAATGCATTTTTAACTCCAAATTACTTACGTTCCTATCAGTCGATTTTTACGTTTGAACACGCAAATTGAAGCTTAAAGTCCGTCCTATTGAACAAAACAAATTGCGTAAAAAAATACCAATCCGGTCAAAAGTTATAGAGTTTTGACCGCTATCTCGCGAAATTGACCACTGTGCGGTGCCCAATAACAAGCTGTGGTTGCTCTAATAACCTCAAAGGAATTATTAAGGAGCGCCATTTTGGATGAGTGGGTTAAAACAAGTAAAGAGGATACTTTATAGTTACTTTATATAGGTTAAGTCGATGCCAAATCGGCTCATAGAGGTCCTAAAGCACAGAGGATATCGTACAAGCAATATTTAATATAAATTTAGTTTTTTTTTTGTATTAATATTACAAATGTACGAAAACTTTTTCGTATGATACTTGTGCTGATGTTTGTAAGTACCAAAAGTATTTGGCCATCTTTTCTTATACCGATCCACTCAAAATCACTTTCTGAATCAATTTAACGATGTCCGTCCGTCCGTCCATGTGTCCATTTAAACCTTGTAATCAAACTACAGGTAGTAAATATGAATATATTTTACTCAAATTTGGTACATAAGCTTCTGTCGGCTATATGACGAACACTATTGAAAGTGATGAAAATTGGTGTATACTCAGTCCTAGTCCCCATACAAATGACTTCTATAACATCGACTTAAGTTGCCATAAGATCCAAATTATCATATATGTAGATCTCGTTGAAATTCGGTTTCGGTGTGTTTATTACATCTATTTATCGGTAGTCTAAAAATAAACCCTGTAGGACAATTCTTAGTCATAGCCCCAAAATAAAGCTGATTCTCGATCTTCACTTAAATCTATTTAAAAACAAAAATATTGCACAGATTTCTTTCAAATTTGGTTTGTATATGTTTTTGCAAAAAAGACGGCCCATTTTAAAAATATTGCATCCGAGCAAACAAATTAATAAAAAGTCCACTAAGATTTGGTTTATGCTTATTTTCTATACCCAATTAATTGGTTCTAAGACCAATTCTCTAAACGCATGGTATAGGGTATCGCATAGTCGGTCTATACCGACTGTAATTTTCTTGTTTCTCTTTTTTTACATTTTTTATCTGCATAAAATATGTTAAAGGCAATGAACCTTGAGTAAATAAAAAAATATTAGTTTATTTTAGCGTAATAATTTATTAGAAAAAAATTATATAGCTTAGCTAATTTGTCGCGTTTTTCGTAGTATGAAGGTCTTAATTTTGGTTATACGGATACTTTTCGTAGCAAGTGTGTACTAATTACATTCCAGATGTCTTCTTTTTTAATGTACAAAATATGCATATCCAGGAACCTATTTGTATATTACAATAATTTTATATAGGTCAGATTTATATGTAGAGGAGCAAAAACATTTACATTAAAATAACGTTTTATGAAATTGTTGTTTAATAATTAATTCTAATTAAATTCTCATTTTGTTTCCGTATGGTCTGTTCATGCCTTTGTGTCATACGATTATGTAGCAATTTGCATAAAAACGCATATTTATAAATACAAATTTGTTTATGTGATCAACATTAAAAAAAAAACTTTTTTTTATAGAAAAAACAACAACATATAAACAAATCAACCAAACTATAATGGATCATAACTTATAACTATAAAGTTTTTATTAGAAAAAAAAAATAAAAGTTAAGACAATCACTTTTTAACACGACACTCTAGAGAACAAACAACCCAAATTAATTCCCTTTTTGGTTAAAAGAAGTTTCTTAATCTTGTTGCCAATAGTTATGAATGAAAGGAAAATGGCAACTTGTAGCAGCAGTACGAGGGCGGTTTGATAGTTAAGTGGCTTTTTCAATAAAATAAATTTTTTTTTTAACAAAAAAGTGCTTTATTTCTCAACATAGTATTTTTTTAAACTTTTTCTTTTAACTCATACTCTGTCTATCTGTCTGTCTGTCTGTCTGTCGTGGGGTAACCCCATTCCCCCTTATCCAATTGATCTGAAACTTGGCCCATAGTCTTGTTGTGACTACAGATTAATTTTGGGATAGTCGCGCACAATCACGCATAGTCACGCACAGTCACGGAGTGATCAAAATGTCACTTCCCCTCATCCAATCGATCTGAAACTTGGTCCATACACTTGCTGTGAAAAAAGATTAACTTTGACTTAGTCACGCAGAGTCACGCATGTTCACGCACAGTCACGGAGAGCCTTAAAACGGGCTTCCCCTCACCCAATCAATCTGAAACTTGGTCGATATACTTGTTGTAAAGATTAACTTTGACTTGGTCACGCATATTCACGGAGAGATTAAAACCTCACTTCCCCTAATCCGATCGATCTGAAACTTTGTCTATAGACAGTCACTCATAGTCACACACAGTCACGGAGTGATTTAAGCCCCATTGTTTCAAGATGACCCATTGTTTCATTCGACCCAACTGTCTTACCGCTGAGCCATTTCTTTAGGATTGCAAACAGGAAATGTTCTCAAGGGCTAAATCTGGAGAATATGCTGGATGGAGTAGCAGTTCGTAGCCCAATTTATGGATTTTTGGCATGGCGACCACTCACGACTGTGCCAGTGCGTTATCATGGTGAAAGAGCACTTTTTCAGTGTCGAATCCATCCAACAGCTGTGAATAATATTCACCGGTGATAATTTCATTCTTTTTAAGGTAATCGATGCGAATTACACCGCATGCATTCTAAAAAAAACTCTTCAAATGACCTTGTTGGTCTTCTTTGGTACACGTTCGTTCACGCGGAGAATTCCACTGCTTTGAGTGTTTCTTGGTCAATAGTATATTGTGATATATTCATGTTTCGTCCACGGTTACGAAACGGTGAAAAGTTCTTTGGATTGAGGTTGAACATCGGCAAACATTCTTTTGAATTGTGAGTAATCACGGTACCCATCGCTTGGCTTTTACTTGTCCAATTATACATTTAAAATTAACCCGATCAGTTGAGAAGCCTACAGCCTCCACCTCCACACGCACTTTCATTCTGGGATCGTCCAATATTATACCATGGATTTTATTGACAATTTCTAGCGTAACGACCTCCTTTGGGCAACCTAAACATTCGGCGTCACTTGTACGACCACAACGGAATTCAGTAAAACACTTCTTAACCATTTAAGTTAATGATGCGGAGTCGCTATAGTATTTATTTTTCCTTTGTTTCAGTGATGCATTTTTTCCGCAAAAAAATAATGTTTTATAAGCATTTGAATGTCAAACATAAAATAAGAGACACAGCGGCCTCAAAATTACGGTAGTCCAGTACAGTGTTAATTTTTAATTAACAATGAAGGAATTTTAAGAAGTCACGGATTTATCAAACAACCCTCGTATAAAATAAACTTATGATTTCTTTAACAATTATGAAGTGAAGATGCTAAAAAGATGATGAAACTATACACACAGAAAACAGTTTCGTTGTGGCTACCAAAGTTATTGCCAACCGAATTTCGTATAAGTTGATGTCTAAATATTTTATCACAATAGAAAATGGTTAGTTCGTATAAAATTTCTCTTGATACAAACGAAAATTCAGTTGTTAAGCTTTAGAATACTTTGGTCGTTGAATTCTATTTTTTTATTTTTTGAATAAATTCGATTGTATGAATTGTCATGTGTAGTTGATGGAATCGAAGTTATTTCAAAAAGTATAGTATTCAAACATGTGCATTTTTTAGTGCTTTTATTTTTCATCAGTTTATTTTATTTTTAAAATAAATTTAATAAAAATAAAAATATATATATTAAATATAATCCCAAGTTACGTGCTCTTCACCCATAGATGGCATTAAATTATGTTAACAATTCCAAAAAAAACCTCACTAGTTATTTCTTCTTTATTTAAAATTTTTTTGTTTTAACAATTTAAATGGTATGTCAGTCGATAGTATTTGCAAATATAAATTGTTTACATTAATTAATTAGTTTTATATATGAATAATTAAATTTTATTATTAAGTCTTTTCTATAATCTAGTGCAGCTATGATGTAACGACTGAATTCTCTATAAGATGAACTGACATTGTTTAGAATGTTAATAAGTTCTTGCTCTGTTGAACATATTTTTTTGAAGCATTGATATCGTATGTGCCGAACTAAAGGGCATTTGGCTGAGAAATTAAATATGCTCGTATTTTCAGGCTCATTAAGGCTACATAATAAGCAAGTTTTCTTTGTTGTTGGAAGCGGATGGCCTTTAGTTCAATTAAATCACATCTCGCCTTAAAGATCCAACTGATTGTATTAACATTTGGTATGGTTTCAAAATAGAGTTGTTCACTTTCATAGTTTAACTTTTTATAGAGCCGATGTGTCTCTGATACCATTTCCTGTAACAGCGCCCTTTCTTTGATTTTCAGATGTGTTATTACATCTTCTCTTATGTGCTCCCCGTCTTCACTAGTTAGAAACACATTCTGCAATCCTGATTATATTACACTCACTGCGATGTAATCAATCCAAAACAGTTTGTTTTATAACAATATTTTTATAATACTAGCAGATTCCAGCGCTCGAAATTCGAGTGCAATTTCTAGGATTTTTTTTTTTTAACTAAGCCAATTCACAAACCAACACTATTTTGGATTATTATTATTGTGAATGAAGAAAACAAACTCGTTAACAAACACATGAACAAATTTAATATATGTGTTAGTAGCAACTTATGTATGTGTTAGTAGCAACTTTAAATGAAATTTAATCAAAATAAAGAAAAAAATCTGGTGAACAGCCTTTCAAATAATATACGTTTGGTCAAAATCGGGATAAAACGGTAGAACAAAATATCGGTAATAAGAAATCACCTACCGTATTAATATTATAGATTTTTTGGCAGACGACGATAATTATATTGAAAAAGAGTTTTTATTATATATCTAAGATGTAGATCCAAGGTATATATGTGTATTCTGTTCCAGTTTCTGTCATTAATAAACGTTGGTAATTTTAAAACTTTTCAAGAAAAAACGTTGAAGCTTATCTACATCTTCAAAGAGTATAAATCCCCAAACCTGTCCACCATATGTCTGAATTGCTCTGCTCACAGATAGAAAAAGCTTCCACTAACTTTCAATGCTCTCCTTTTTTGCCTAGAAAACTGTTCTAAGTCGCGTTTATATTGTTTTTAGCCGATGCATTTCTTTTCTCTAGGTGTTTACTGAATGACATTTTTGATGTAAGAGTAACTCCCAAATAGGAATATTCTGAAGTCATTTTTATGAGCTCACCATTAAATAAAATTTGTCACGTTATCCCAATCGACCTGCTTTACGGTACGCTACCATTTCTGATCAATTTATAGATGAGGGATCTTCTCGAAGTCTTTTTGTTTTGTTTTTTATTTAATTTTATGTGTACTATTGATGCAAAAAACTCACTATAACAATTCATAGGAACAAATAGGAATAGGAACAATATTTCAGGCATTAAATCGGCATTAATGTTCTGATTTCTCCCAAGCCCAATACCATTATTACAAAATAGAAAATATTTTTTTATTTTTTATTGATATATCTGTGGTTTTCTAGAATAACCGCGTATGTCATAAAATATAAATGTTCATGGGAGCCAAAAACGTTATATTTGAAATTATGGGCTCGATATAAAGATTTTAGAGCTTTTTATTTAACAGTCCTGTAGGTATGGACAATAAATACTTTATATAAAATTTAGAGTCAAAAATCTTAAGAGGAATGGATCCTGGAGAAGGACGAAAAAAACAATATGTAAATTACACTTAAAGTGTGTGCAGATAAAATAACTTATGTCGACAAACGTCGTTTTCTTTGAAAAATAAAACTACCAATGCAACCAAGTTGTTGTTGCTTGAAAAATGGATTTTTTTGTTCGTCAACAAAAAGTTAACGGGACTTGGATGAGAATATAACAACGTATCAAGAATAATAGTGACGAAAAATAACAGAAATAAACACAAAAGTTTTTACAAGTGGTTATAAACTGAAAACTAATTAAAAATTATTTTTATTTTTTTTTCATTAATAACAACGTATGTCGCTATGTGTTGTTTTCTGAGAAAATAATTTGTCAGCGATCAAACGTAGGTTGACATACGTCGTTAGTGCTGCAAATTAATTTAATAAACATATAAGTTACGTCGGTATTTAAAGAAAAAACTCAGAAATGGTCAATATTTTTTTAAAAAAAATTAACACATGTAAAGAGCGTTAAAAATTAATATAATTGGCATCATTAACTCAAAACTGACAAAAATGGACATACGCGGTTATTCCAGAAAACCACAGGTATATGGTACGCTTCTGCACCAGTTTTTGTACTATTGACAAATCTGTTCTCAAAATTACAACAAATTCCTTCAACAAGAGCAATTATGAATTATGAATACTAGCAGATTCCAGCCCTCGGAATTCGAGCGGAAATTCTAGGAAATTTTATTTTTTCATTAAATAAAGACCCTAAAGGTATCAATTATAGCCAATTCACAAATCAACACAAAAAACAAACTCATTTTTGTTACAAACACGTTAACAAATTTAATAAACACACACATACCATTGTATAATTTTATGTGTGTGTTAGTAGCAACTTTAAATGCAATTTACTCAAAATAAAGGAAAAAATTTAAAAATCTGTAAATCTGCAAAACAGGCAAAAAGAAATACCTTTCAAATAATATACGTTTGGTCAAAATCGGGATAAAACGGTAGAACAAAACATCAATCACAACAAATCGCCTAGCCTATTAATTTTATAGATTCTCAATGAATTTGTATCTCACGGACAATTCTTTTCTCGGGAAAAAAAATCCTCCAATGATAAATTCCGCGTGAACAAAAAATTATTAAGTGGCATCATCGAATTACGAAGCCAGTGTGCAAACGTAACTAAAATTATTTGAAAGAAAATTTAAATAAAAAATGAATAGCAGAGCTATGATGCAAGCACTTGTGCAAAGGATTGCTAGAAGACAATTGCGGGATGAATCTATGGAAACCGCAATCAGTGCCTGCATTGGCTTCCATTAAAGTTAGTTGAGCTTGTAGTTGAGCTTTATTTGTAGTCCTCGTCCTACAAGAACAATAAAATATTTATTTTTTCATTTAAATTTTGTTTTATCAAAATACTATTTAATTTACATTTTAAGTAAACTCCCGTCTGTTTTGCAAGTGAAATTTTTTCATTGAAAAAACCAAATACAAATGCATTGAGGATAATTACTTTTTTCCCATCGGCTGAAGGAATTTTTATTCATAATGGGAGAAAGGGGAAAAGTGAGAATTTTTGTTTCGAATTGGGCTCAATATGTATATCTCAGTTTGCTTTGATGGCTGCCACTTCACATTATACTGGTCTGTGAAGGTACCGAAGTTCTGGTTAGAAAAGTATTTGGTACTACATTGTTCCTAATGAATATATTAATATATTAAAGAATATATTAATATATTAATATCACCGTTAATAAAAAAAGGCTGCGATCATTATTGTTGGTTTAAAATTTGCTTATTTTTAACAACAATATTCCTTAGCAATGTTACTAGTAAAAGTGTAGTCCATTTAGAATTTTAAAATAACACTGTACAACAATGTCCATACTGCTGCACATTGTAATTATAACCTTTAAATTCTAATACCATTTAAATTTAAAGTTAACTGTTTTTAATTTTATTATTTTTTATAAAAAATAAAAAATCTTATTTTCGATCTTTATCAATTTAATGATTTAGTTTGAAATTGTTCAGGCTCAAGATCAATTTTTGAAACAAATGTGCTAATGCTTTTGCTTTATTTAAAGTAAAAACACTTGATCTTGAGCCTGAACAATTTCAAACTCAATCGTTAACTGTTTTTCTTTTTTGACCAGTTTTTATTATAGCTAGCAGATCCCAGCCCTCGTAATTTGAGTGCAAATTCTAGGAAATTTTATATTTTAATTTAATAAATTATTTTATAAGACCCTAAAGGTATTCTAATTAATTTTGGCCAATTCACAACTCAACACTTTTTTTTGTCGTTACTGGTTTATGTCCAAAATTATTTTTGTCGTTATTGGTTTATGTCAAAAATTATTTTTCAATTCAACACAGGGCTTTTTGCAAACGCACTAACAAATTTAATACAAACACAAACAGCATTGTATAATTTTATGTATGTGTTAGTAGCAACTTTAATCCATTTCACTAAAAAAAATGTAGAAATGTAAAAATCTGTTAATCTAGGGGACAGCTAAAAAGAAATATCTTTCAAATGAGGGATGTTTGGTCAAAATATGATTAAAATTGACAAACTAACATAGGTCACATGAAATCGCCTTGTCAATTAATGTTATAGATTTCTTATTTATTGTATTTTTATAAAAACAATGATGATTTTTTTTATAGAAAGAAATAAAACTTACCTACTGAAATAATCTTCTGTAATGCACTTTATATACGAGCATAAATTGTTGTTTTTTTTTTTAAATAAAACTTCAAATACTATTCAAATACTATATTTCTTTTTGATTCCTAATTTTTCTCCAGAAATCACATTACACATAAATAAAACAATTCGGTAATTTTTTAATTTTTTATTTATTTATTTTTTGGTATTGACAACAGAATTTGAGTCATTCAATTTCCGTTCGATACTAAATACCAAAATTTTTTGAAATTGTTTTGTTCTTTTGTAATTAACGACAAATAATTCTAAATAAACATTTGTTTATATAATCTTAACCAACAATTTGTAACAATGACTCTAAGCACGTTTTTGATTTTAAACTTTTTACTATTTACAATAGAATTTTAATTGAAATCACCAATAGTTAGGATTGTTTTTAAATTAGTTGCCTAAATTTAATTTGTTAAATAATTTGTATAGACATTAATTGGTAAACGGCACTACTTTAGCTATTGTAGTGACTTTAATTTTATAAGAATTATATTTACAATGTTTTTAATGAAAAAAACTCTACAGCACTTTAAAATATTTAAGAATTACAATAAAAAATTCTAGTTAATTTAAATTTTTAATATTTAAAAAATATTACAGGTTTAATAAAGATTTTTCATTAAAATAGAAATTGTTTGTTTATTAACCAATATTAAAAATAACTAATCATGTTGCAAACGAGTGGCTCGTTTCCAATTAAATTAAAAATTTTAAAGTGAAATATTCAGACAATCAGATAAAATTTTGTTTAATTTTCATTTTAACTATTTCGAGTGATTGCTTTTGCATCGAACTAAGAAAATTATGGAAGGTATATCCAAAGCGGTTAGTATTGCAAAAGAAAACAAGTAAGAAAATTATAGTCGGTCGAGACCGACTATATGATACCCCATACCATGCGTTTAGAGACCCTATCTCATAGACCAAACTAACTGGAAATAGAAAATAAGCATAAACCAAATTTGAGTGGGATTTTTATTAATTTTTTTTGGCTGCAGATATGAAAAAGTTCATATCGGATGCCATATCTATATGGGGACTGGGCCCAAAAATGGACCGATCTTGATTATGTTTGGTAAAGTCTCTTATATTTTAAAAAAATATATACAAACAAAATTTACGAAGAATCAGTGCAATATTTTTGTTTTTTGATAGATTTAAGTGAAGATCGGGAAGCAGCTCTATATGGGGCCTATGTATGACTAACAGTTGTCCCAGGAATCGTTTTAAGACTACTCATTAATGGATGTAATAAACGCATACAAACCCAATTTGAGTAAGATCTATATGACAATTTGGATCTTATGGCAATTTATGTCGATTTCATAGGGGTCATTTGTATGGGGGCTAGGTCTGAACATGACCGATTATCACCAATTTCAATAGCGTTCATCCTATGGCCGATAAAAGCTTAAATACCAAATTTCATCAAAATATATTCATATTTGCCACCTGCAGTTTGATTACAAAGTTTACATGGACACACAGACGGACGGACGGACATCGTTAAATCGAATCAGTTAGTGATTCTGATTCGATTCGATCGGTATAATTAAAGATGGGTCTAGGTCAAATATTTTTGGTAGTTACAAACAGCAGCACAAAGTCATTATACCCAAGCCACATAGTGGTATAGGGTATAAAGAATATGCCAAGGAGGAAGCAAGGACCAACAAAAACTTAATCGCAAAATAAAAATTTTGAAAAAAAGATTATACAATTTATTTATTTTCGTCTATCGAAATAATTTTATTTAACTGATTACCAAAAAAACATAGATGTGACAAAAATGTGCTTAATGAAAGTCAAAATTGATTAAAGATCCAAGGGATGGACTGAATGACTTAAAAACTTGAAAGGAATCTACGGCGCCAAAAGTCTCGGAGAAACAAAAGTAAGTCATAAAAATTTGATTAAATATTTTGAACAAAGAAAAATTGCTGCTTTGCTGTAGATGACGAAACGTACTTCAAAGCAGACTTCAGCAATCATTGTGGTCCTGTATATTATACTACTTTTGATGGAGAGATATTTCCATATTCGAAAACTTAAATTGGCTTTAAAAAGTTTGATTCGGAATATCTTGTTTTCAATGCGGCAAAAAGTTACCTTCAATATTAACACCGATGTATATTATTAATGCACCGATGTACAGACAAGAGCACTAAAAAAGAGATTAATTCCTTTTTTGAAAACCTACGATGAACTGAACCTATTTTGACCTTATATAGTTTTACCAATTTGTTCTAAGGTCACATAATGTTAGCCGATTTTGAAAGAAAATGGAACGAAACCTCCAAAAATCATGACAAATAACACTGTCGAAAGCTTGAGGGCATTCGGAAAAAAAAGATAACAGAGTGGACACGAAAATAGAATTGATATTGTTATTGTTATTTTTTTTAAATAATAACGGGTGATTTTTTAAGAGCTTGATAACTTTTTTTTAAAAAAAAAACGCATAAAATTTGCAAAATCTCATCGGTTCTTTATTTGAAACGTTAGATTGGTCCATGACATTTACTTTTTGAAGATAATTTCATTTAAATGTTGACCGCGGCTGCGTCTTAGGTGGTCCATTCGGAAAGTCCAATTTTGGGCAACTTTTTCGAGCATTTCGGCCGGAATAGCCCGAATTTCTTCGGAAATGTTGTCTTCCAAAGCTGGAATAGTTGCTGGCTTATTTCTGTAGACTTTAGACTTGACGTAGCCCCACAAAAAATAGTCTAAAGGCGTCAAATCGCATGATCTTGGTGGCCAACTTACCGGTCCATTTCTTGAGATGAATTGTTCTCCGAAGTTTTCCCTCAAAATGGCCATGGAATCGCGAGCTGTGTGGCATGTAGCGCCATCTTGTTGAAACCACATGTCAACCAAGTTCAGTTCTTCCATTTTTGGCAACAAAAAGTTTGTTAGCATCGAACGATAGCGATCGCCATTCACCGTAACGTTGCGTCCAACAGCATCTTTGAAAAAATACGGTCCAATGATTCCACCAGCGTACAAACACACCAAACAGTGCATTTTTCGGGATGCATGGGCAGTTCTTGAACGGCTTCTGGTTGCTCTTCACTCCAAATAAGGCAATTTTGCTTATTTACGAAGCCATTCAACCAGAAATGAGCCTCATCGCTGAACAAAATTTGTCGATAAAAAAGCGGATTTTCTGCCAACTTTTCTAGGGCCCATTCACTGAAAATTAGACGTTGTGGCAGATCGTTCGGCTTCAGTTCTTGCACGAGCTGTATTTTATACGGTTTTACACCAAGATCTTTGCGTAAAATCTTCCATGTGGTCGAATAACACAAACCCAATTGCTGCGAACGGCGACGAATCGACATTTCACGGTCTTCAGTAACACTCTCAGAAACAGACGCAATATTCTCTTCTGTACGCACTGTACGCATTCGTGTGGTTGGTTTAATGTCCAATAAAGTAAACTGAGTGCGAAACTTGGTCACAATCGCATTAATTGTTTGCTCACTTGGTCGATTATGTAGACCATAAATCGGACGTAAAGCGCGAAACACATTTCGAACCGAACACTGATTTTGGTAATAAAATTCAATGATTTGCAAGCGTTGCTCGTTAGTAAGTCTATTCATGATGAAATGTCAAAGCATACTGAGCATCTTTCTCTTTGACACCATGTCTGAAATCCCACGTGATCTGTCAAAAAAATCACCCGTTATTTGTTGACTTCATTATACCCCAGACCACTCTGTGGTCAGGGTATACTGAGCTTGTGGTGATGTTTGTAACAACCAAATATATCTGACTGAGACCTTTCATTATACCGATCTGAGTCGATTTAGGGATGTCCGTCCGTCTGTCTGTCTGTCTGTTTTATCTGTCTGTATATTTGTCCATCCGTTCGTCTGGTTTACATGGACACAGACCTTGTAATCAAACTACAGGTGGAAAATATCAATATGTTTTGATGAATGTGTATGTGTATGTATGTATTTATTACTGTGTGTTTATTACTAGCGTTAATTAAATAAATCCTGTATGATCATATTTAGTCATGCTCCCCATATAAATCTGATTCCCAATCTTCACTAAATTCTACCTAAATACAAAAGTATTCCGCGGATTTTTCTTAAATTTTGATTGCTTATGTTTTTTCGAAAAATAAGTGACTTTACTAAATATGGTCAGGATCGGTCCTTTTTTCGACTTAGTCCCCATATAAAAATAGCAACCGATATGATCTTTTTCATATCGGTAGGCAAAAAACAAAAAACAATGCCAAAAAATTTTGGTTTATGCTTATTTTCTATATCCAATTAGTTGGACCTAAGACCCTTTCTTTAAATTCGTGGTATAAGATATCATATAGTCGGTCTAGATCGACTATAATTTTCTTATTTATTTTATATACGCGGTTATTCTATAATGTTTTTGACCTTCTGTTAAAATCTGTTAAGTTTACATTTGATGTTGTGCAGAGTAAAAATTAATAAAAAATTTAAAAAATATATTTTTCTTATGAAATAAAATTTTTTTATTAAGCCGTAAAAAAATGTTTTGATTTTTACACTGCACTGGCTTAGCCCATCACTCGAAATTTGAGTGCAAATTCTAGTAAATTTTACTTTTGCATTAAATTTTTTTCTTTCGATGTTTTTGCTCTATATATTTAATTTATATATTTTTAACACATATTATACACTAATTTTTTCATTCGGCACTTCTCCTCCATATGAATTATAACTGTGTCTATTTTCACACTCTTCCGTGCCCGCATTTTGCTTAAATTATGAATATTTAAATAAAATTCATCCTAAAGGTATGCTAATCAATTGTAGCAATTCACAATTCAAGACAGAACGTTTACAATTATCATGAAATTCAATGAATTGTGACTTGGCTAAAATTTATTAACATAACCTTGGGTTCATATAAAATTACCTATTATAAATATTTTATTTTATTTTATTTTATTTTATTTAATTTAATATATTTTTAACACATATTAAACATAAATTTTATTATTCGGCACTTCTCCTGCATATGAACTATAACTGTGTCAATTTTTACACTCCTCCGTGCTCGCATTTTGCTTAAAAAGAGAAGAAAAAATTTCCTTCACGTATTAGTATATAGGTACCATCAAATGTTAACAGACCTTAACAGATGGTCACAAAAGTTTTAGGATAACCACAATAATTAACTAAAACATAATGTAAATAACATCATATTTGGTCCGTAGCCTACTTTGAGTTTTACGAAATTGAAATGAAACATTCTTTCTATTAAAACAAATAAATATACGTATAAAATACGGATTATTACAATTTCAGTTAAATCAAATATATTTTTCATTTATTTCTAAACGCCAAAAAAAAAAAAAAAAAAAAATTGACAAAATTTAAACTACAAAAGCTGTATAAATAAACAATTTGTCTTTTAATAGTGCGTGGCAGAGAAGAGAAAAATCATAAGTATTCGGTATTTTTCTTCGGTTTCTGCCTTAAGTCTTCATCAGTGAGCTTTTAACCTGCGTCTATAACTTTGTTTATAAACATGTGTTTTAGCAACATGTTGTACACGTCATTAATTAATTTCATATACATAGATAATTATTTAATTGAATTAAAATTGTATTACAACGAACGTTTAAAAATACGTTTTGCAAACGTTTAAAAATACGTTTTGGAACAATATTTCTCCATGCAAATTAAAAAAAATTGTATCCTATTATTTAATAGTTTTTAGTAATTTTTCTGCATCAAATTTCTCTATGCTAATTTTAAAATGTTTTCCTAAAACTTAATTGTTTTTAGCTATTAAATACGCAACATTTGAAACCTTTCACCAAGCATTTCATAATTCGGGACAGCCTAAGATATGTGTTGTATATAGTATTTTTGTTTGCTATAATTATTTTCATTTAAATTGTGTGTATAGTTTGGCATGAAAGTGAGTATTTTTAAAAAAAAGCTCATTACAAAACAAACGTGTGTCTCTTTAGCGGATGTTTAACACCAAGTTAGCGACCTTGAAATACATAAACAAAAAATAAAAAAAAAAAATTGATTTACCCAACTGTGGAACCGCCAAAAATAAAAGTAATTTACATTTTGGTAGCAACAAATAATAAATGCACAGTTGTTTTTTTATGTTTTGTTTAGGAAAACACAAGTTAGAGATACAAATTCGGGGAGTGAAAAATACAAAACTTAACCAAAATTTTCTACAAAAGCAAGATCAACTTTTTTTTATTAGAAATCTTAGACATTTGAACAACAACTTTTTTTTCAAATCACTTTATGTTCACAAATAACTTAAAGTGGTGGGTGTGTTATAATCATGGCTTAGCTCAAATGTTTTAATTGTTTTTAGTTTTCAATTAAGCAAAGTTTTAGTAAAACGTTTTTATTTTCAGGTTTTCTATTGACATTTACCTCAATTGACCTCTTGACTTTTGAACTTTATAGAAAATTTTGAAACAGAAACTATGCGAGTGCTACATAAAAACAAAGAAAAAGTACACATGCAAAATATGTCAGGCATAAATTACAAATGTTAATTTTCCTAAATGAATGAAATATATACGATACGGCTCTAACACGCCTAGTATGAAGTTTTTCCACAGGAAATTCTTCATTTATTTTGAAAAGCTCTGAAAATTAAACCACCGCTACCATTCGGCGGTAAAAATTAACAACATACTTTAGAAAAATACCTTTGCACAATGAAAATTACTTTTGAAGTACTTTTAAAGAACTAACAGAAATTGAAAAGAAAAAAACAAAAACGAAAATGCCAAGAAAAGTACACTGGACTATTCAGTTAAGTAATAGTTATTTCATTTTTGACTTAACCTTTCGCAGCACAAGTGTATTGTTTTTTGTATCGATTTCCATGTGTCTAATAAGGAATTAGGGTGAATTAAAATTAAACTGTTAAATAAAAATTTTGGAAGATTATTTTATTTCTTATATTTGCTACATATATTTTGCACATATGAGTACAGTTTCCTGTATTAAAAGAACTTTTAGTAACACTAGGCAAAAACAAAGTGAACCATTTTTATGCTAAACTCGAAAAAAAAATTAATGGAGAACTTTTTGGTACAATGACAAGGTTAATAATTTTTTTTTATTCCGCGTTACTGGCAGTGAAAAAACATATGGTTTTTTTATTGCAGTGTCCAGTCTCACCCGCCAGGCTATTCTGAAATTTCTCTGAAAATTTCATTAAAATCGGTCCATCCATTTTTTTTTATATATAGATGCCATTAGTGGTACAATATTAAAATTTTGAAAAAAAACCAAAAATCAACAAGTAAGAAAATTATAGTCGGTCTAGACCGACTATACGATACCCTATACCATGCGTTTAGAGACCCTATCTCTTAGGCCCAACTAACTGGACATATAAAATAAGCAAAAACCAAATTTGAGTGGGATTTTTATTAATTTTTTTGGCTGCAGATATGAAAAAGTTCATATCGGATGCTATATCTATATAGGGACTTGGTCCAAAAATGGACCGATCCTAATCATGTTTGGTAAAGTCTCTTGTATTTTGCAAAAATATATACAAACAAAATTTGAGAAGAATCAGTGCAATATCTTTGTTTTTTAATAGATTTAAGTGAAGATCGGGAAGCAGCTCTATATCGGGTCAAAGGGATAATTCTTGGATTACTCATTAATGGTTGTAATGAACGCATACAAACCCAATTTGAGTAAGATCTATATGACAATTTGGATCTTATGGCAATTTATGTCGATTTCATATGGGTAATTTGTATGGGGGCTAGGTCTGAACATGGACCGATTCTCACCAATTACAATAGTGTTCATCCCATGGCCGATAAAAGCTTATGTACCAAATTTCATCAAGATACATTCATATTTGCGACCTGCAGTTTGATTACAAGCTTTACATGGACACACAGACGGACGGACGGACGGACATTGTTAAATCAACTCAGAAAGTGATTCTGATTCGATCGGTATAATTAAAGATGGGTCTAGGTCAAATATTTTTGGTTGTTACAAACAGCAGCACAAAGTCATTATACCCAAACCACATAGTGGTATAGGGTATAAAAATCAGACATCAAAGTGTCACCTGCCAGGCTATTCTGAAGATTCCATTAAAATTTCATCAAGATCTCTCCAGCCATTTTTGAGTCCATACGGAACATACATACACCCATACATACATCCATTTTTATATAATAGCAGATCCCAGCCCTCGAAATTCGAGTGCAAATTCTAGGAAAATTTATTTTTTCATTTAATAAAGACCCAAAAGGCATGCTAATCAATTTTAGCCAATTCACAATTCAGCACTTTTTAAATAGTAAACACATTAACAACTTTAATAAACACGCACATTTTATGTATGTGTTAGAAGCAACTTTAAATGCATTTTACTCCAAAAAAATTTAAAAATTTAAAAATCTGTAATTCTGGCGGACAGCTAAAAAGAAATACCTTTCAAATAAGATACGTTTGGTCAAAATCGGGAGAAAATTGAGGACAAATCAACGGTCACAAGAAATCGACTTACCTATTAATATTACAGATATTGATATTGGCCATCGGGCTTCTGCACATTTCGCCCATCTTTCAGACAATTTATGAATACCATGCCAGAAAAACTGCTTGTCTTTTACGGCAAATCATTCGTCGCGCCATTTTCCAACTTCTAGGAAGTTATTGATGTGCTGGTCCGTGAGCGCGAGTCCCATTGATGCGTAGAGGGTCTGGCGAGTACGGCGCTTGTAGAAGGATGTCCCATACAAATGATTTAAAGGAGTCTTTCTCGTTTATCTGTATGAGGCGATGCATTGTCGAGTAACAGAATCGCTTTGCCATGTCTTCTGGCCCATTGCGGTCGACATTCGATTAATGCGTAGTTTAACTTAAGCATTCGATGGACTGATGAAAAGTTCATAATACACAATACCGCTCTGGTCGCGCCAGATATAGAGCATGGTCTTCTTGCCGAAACGATTTGGCATTGGCGTTGAAGGATCGGCTTTGCCAGATGAAAGCCACAATTTTTTCCACTTTGGATTTTCAAAATAAATCCAAAATAATAAAAAACTGATATTCCTTCGAGGCATTTCAGCAGCATTTCACAAGTGATTGCGATTTTCTTTTTGACCTTCATTTAATTCGTGTGGGACCCTCTTACCGAGTTTATTGCTAGTACACGTCTGCTGATTGTTTCTTGTAACACATGTAGTGTTTCTGCTAATTGCCGTTGAGTTTGAGTTGCGTCAATATCCAAAAAATCCTGCATTTAATTGTTTTTGCTTTTGTATGGTCTACCAGAGCACTCACTGTATTTCACATTGAAATCACTACTTTTATATTGGCGAAACCATATCTCACATGTTCTAATAGATGGAGCGTGTTCACCTATCAGCAAACGATGATTAAATAAGAAACGCAATGTGAGCCGCAAATGTTATTTTCGGGCACAAACTCGACATGATCACTGAACGATAAAACGAAGACGTTAGTTTTTGGCGGACTCCACTTTTGTGTGTTTGAAGTTTAAATGCCGGACTAACAAAATGACGTATATATGTGTCAAATTATTCCGTTCGCTAGCGCTATCTCTTGGTTAAACCGGGAAAAAAAAATTATTCATATAGCTGATATAATTTGTATACACTATACCACTCTGTAGTCAGGGCCGATTTAGCGTCCGTCTGTCTGTCTGCCTGTCTGTCTGTCTTTCTGTCTGGGTGTCCGTGTAAACCTTGAATTCAAACTACAGGTCAAATGTCCATATCTCCATTATTTTTCAATGAAAACTGAAATTTAAAACTTATATTCTTTATTATTTACTTTAACTATATACATAACGTTAACAAATGACTTGCTCCTTTTGACGCAACTGCATATTGCTTGCCATACCAGGAACTTTTATTTTTTGAAAATTTCATCTGCTGTTGCGACCTAAACATATCTACGTCATTTTCTCGAAGAATATAAAAATTATTATCCGGAAGCTGAAAAAAGTCTGCCAGTCGTCGCCCATTATGATAAACCAGATTTGAGTGGCATCTATAATATTAATAGGCTAGGTGATTTCTTGTTACCGATGTTTTGTTCTACCGTTTTATTCCGATTTGGACCAAACGTATATTATTTGAAAGGTATTTCTTTTTACCTGTTCACCAGCTAACACATACATAAAATTAAACGTATGCTATGTGTGTGTTTGATAATGTGTTTGTTAATGAGTTTGTTATCTTCATTCACAATAATAATAAACCAAAAAAGTGTTGGTTTGTGAATTGGCTAAGTTGAGAAATAAAATTGCCTGGAAATTGCACTCGAATTTCGAGCGCTGGAATCTGCTAGTTGTTATTATTTTTGCCTTCGGATATGAAAAAGTTCATATCCAATGGTATATTTATATGGGGACTAAGTTGAAAAATAGACCGATCCTGACTATATTTGGTAAGGTTACTTATTTTTTGCAAAAGGATATACAATTCAAATTTGATAAAAATTTGTGCAATATATTTGTTTTTCGATAGATTTAAGTGAAGACCGGGAATTACCTTCATATGGGGACTAAGAATTATCCTATAGGGTTTATTTTTGGACTACTGATAAATGGAAGTAATAAACCTACACAAGCCCAAGCGATTTAAGTCGATTTCATAGGGGTCGTTTGTATGGGACTAGGTCTGAACATGAACCGACTTTGTCCAATATCAATAGCGTTCATTCTATGACCGAAAGACGCTTAACACTAAATTTCATAACAATATATTCATATATGCGACCTGTAGTTTGCTTACATGGTTAACATGGACCCACAGACGGACGGACAGACAGAAAGTGATTCATAGTCGATCGGTATAATAAAAGATGATATTTTTGGTAGCTATAAACATGACCACAGACTGGTATAGGTTATAAAAATTCAATTAAAGCTTGCGAAAAAATTTAAGGGGAAACGTTTGTTAAGATTTTTCAATCTAACTTCTTAATTCGGTTTTTAAATACGGGGCATTCATGCCAAGTGATCCAACTTTTGAAACCGATGTCTTCCGATCGGGGTGAAATTTGTACCAAGGTAAGTCCTATTGCATAGTAGTTTAGGCACAATTTTTCAACGAGATCGGTCCAGAACTCTCTGATTTAGAGGGGGTCAAAATGTCAAACAGGTGTTTCTTCTCATCCATGTAACTTTTTACCTATTGTTCTTCGCAAAATTTGTCCCAAATAGTTTAGATAGCTATATCTTTAGTCTTTCGGAAAAAAATTAAAAAAAAAAAATAAAAATTTTTTTTTGACTTTTTTGCAAAATCAAAAATTTTTTGACTTTTTTTTCAAAAAAGGAAATTTTTTCTTTTGCTAACAAGAAAGCTTAGGTATTTCCTTTAAGAGCTTCTGGACCCATCTTGTTGAAAAATTGTGTCTAAACTACTATCCAATAGGACTAACCTTGGTGCAAATTTCATTCCGATCGGAAACTAGCTTAACCCAGCACTGGAAATTCGACTACAAATTCTATGAAATATTACTTTCCAACGTTATTTGTTTCAAAAATTTTATGAATATTTACATAAAATTTATTAAATTGTGAATATTTGATGAACACACAGAAAAGATATAAATGGGATTGTTAGTAACTAATTATATAAGGGCGATTAAAATATACACATTTTTAAAACCATCAATAATAAATGCACAGGCGATGAATTGTGAATTGGCTAAAATTGATTTATATATATAATATGTCCTATGGTTCTTACGAGGAACAAAGGGCCACAACAAAGGTTCTCCATCGGGGTCGATTTGATGATAGATTTTTGATCTCTCTCCAGCTCATGCTTTGGTTGACTTAGGAGCCAAGTTGGCGCTGCCAAGTGTGTGAGTGTCGTCCTATTCTTCATGTATTGCCCTGGGGATTCCAGTCGATAGCAGTTTTGGCAATGTCGTCTTGAGGTCTGCGCAGCGTGTTCAAGTCGCGTGGTATTTTGTTCCAAGTTTAACAGGCATAAAGGAGCACCGATTTAACGCAGGAGTTAAATATGCTTATCTTGGAACGTTTGGAAATTATTGTAGATTTCCATACAGGGCGAAGCACGCCGTAGGACTGATTAGCTTTTGAGATACGATAGTTTACGTCATCACTGAAGCCGCCGGTATGCGTTAAAATGCTTCCAAGATAGCAAAAGGATTTAACTTCTTCAAGTTCAACATTCAACATCCTATATCTTGAATTTTGAGTTGTTAATGGTATTGCAGCGCATCACTTTAATCTTGCCTATGTGTATCATCAAGCCGGCTTTAGTCTCGAAGGACTTAAGTTTAGCTACCATATAGCGATAACTGTGAGATGAAATGCAGATATCGTCTGCGTATTCCAGACTCGAGTTGCAGGTTGAGTCCCCATCTTATACCTCTGCTCACGCGAATAGCATTGTTCACTGTAACATCTAGAACGATGTTAAAATGTAAAGGGAATAGTATGCATCCCTCACGAACACCAGTTACCACGTCAAAGCTGTTGCTCAGTGCGTTGTCATGGATTATGCTACATTTAATATCCTTATACAGGGCTTGAATTAATGTGATAATTTTGGAAGGAACGCCCTTGCGAGCTAGAGCGCTCCATATTGCATTGTGGTTGAGGATGTCGAACGCCTTTTCGAAGTCTATAAAGATCATATAGAGGGGGGATTGCCACTCGGCAGACTGCTCTGCAATTATCCGAAGACTATTGATATGGTCAACGCATGATTTCTGTGGGCGAAAACCAGCCTGCTCTGGTCTTAGGTCATTCATAATAGCCTCTGATATTCTTCTGTTGATAATATGGGCTATTATTTTATTTACTGGACTAAGGATTGTAGTACCCATCCACTTTCTGCACTCGGTAAGATTGCCTTTTTTGGGGATATTGACGATGATACCTTCTGTTAGATGCGAATCGAGTTCTAGGGTGAGCCAAAAGTTCTCGATAAGAGGTAGCAGTAAATTTGCTGTTGTTTGACAGTCGGCTTTGAGCATCTCAGGGGCTGTACCATCAACTCCAGTAGCTTTATTTGCCTTAAGGGCCATGACAGCACTTAGAATTTCTGGATAATCAGGAACCTGATTGAGCAGATATTTACATGAGCAGATATTTAAAGGACTTGCGACAGGGTTTGAAAACATACTGGAGTAATGTTGTCTCCACATCTCCACTATTTTTCATCGGTTTATTATTTGCGAAGTTTCTGCCAGTGAGCTTTTTCGTAATTGCATACAAATCCTTTGATCTGTTCTCTTCTGAGGCCTTGTGCGCATCGGTAGCGAATGTTTTGTGCCATCTTCTTTTGTCATTTCTGGCACTATGCTCCACTTGTTTATTGTGACGTGTGTATTACTCTGCAAGTGTTGCCTTTTCTCCACGGGTTCTTGCTGTGTTCATTTTTGCGTTTATCTCTTTTCTCTCCAGCATTAGTTTCCAAGTGTCATAAGACATCCAGTGAGATCTTTTCGGCGTTTGAAACCTACGTGTACTTTGGCAGCGTCATTAAAGTTATTTCTTATATATTACCACTCTATCGCTCAAAATGATTAACATACCTTTAGACTCTTATAAAATTATTTATTATAAATATTTTTTTTTTTTTATTTAATATATTTTTAACACATATTATACGTAAATTTTCTCATTTATCACTTCTGCTCCATTCATCACTTCTCCTGTACCAAATTTAACACTCCTCCATGCGCACATTTTGCTTAAAAAAGTGGTCGAAAGATTTACCTTCACGTATTAATATATAGATGTGATTCTTTTGATTTCTTTCTGATAATTTTCAAGTAAAATAGCAAGTATATCGACCAAGTTTCAGATCGATCGGATGAGGGTAAATGACATTTAGATCACTCCGCGGTTTTTAGTTTTTAATTTTTAATTTTTAATTTTTAATTTTTAATTTTTAATTTTTAATTTTTAATTTTTAATTTTTAATTTTTAATTTTTAATTTTTAATTTTTAATTTTTAATTTTTAATTTTTAATTTTTAATTTTTAATTTTTAATTTTTAATTTTTAATTTTTAATTTTTAATTTTTAATTTTTAATTTTTAATTTTTAATTTTTAATTTTTAATTTTTAATTTTTAATTTTTAATTTTTAATTTTTAATTTTTAATTTTTAATTTTTAATTTTTAATTTTTAATTTTTAATTTTTAATTTTTAATTTTTAATTTTTAATTTTTAATTTTTAATTTTTAATTTTTAATTTTTAATTTTTAATTTTTAATTTTTAATTTTTAATTTTTAATTTTTAATTTTTAATTTTTAATTTTTAATTTTTAATTTTTAATTTTTAATTTTTAATTTTTAATTTTTAATTTTTAATTTTTAATTTTAATTTTTAATTTTTAATTTTTAATTTTTAATTTTTAATTTTTAATTTTTAATTTTAATTTTAATTTTAATTTTTAATTTTTAATTTTTAATTTTTAATTTTTAATTTTTAATTTTTAATTTTTAATTTTTAATTTTTAATTTTTAATTTTTAATTTTTAATTTTTAATTTTTAATTTTTAATTTTTAATTTTTAATTTTTAATTTTTAATTTTTAATTTTTAATTTTTAATTTTTAATTTTATATTTTTAATTTTTAATTTTTAATGTTTAATTCTTAATTTTTAATTTTTAATTTTTAATTTTTAATTTTTAATTTTTAATTTTTAATTTTTAATTTTTAATTTTTAATTTTTAATTTTTAATTTTTAATTTTTAATTTTTAATTTTTAATTTTTATTTTTTAATTTTTAATTTTTAATTTTTAATTTTTAATTTTTAATTTTTAATTTTTAATTTTTAATTTTTAATTTTTAATTTTTAATTTTTAATTTTTAATTTTTAACTTTTAATTTTTAATTTTTAATTTTTAATTTTTAATTTTTAATTTTTAATTTTTAATTTTTAATTTTTAATTTATAATTTTTAATTTTTAATTTTTAACTTTTAATTTTTAATTTTTAATTTTTAATTTTTAATTTTTAATTTTTAATTTTTAATTTTTAATTTTTAATTTTTAATTTTTAATTTTTAATTTTTAATTTTTAATTTTTAATTTTTAATTTTTAATTTTTAATTTTTAATTTTTAATTTTTAATTTTTAATTTTTAATTTTTAATTTTTAATTTTTAATTTTGAATTTTTAATTTTTAATTTTTAATTTTTAATTATTAATTTTTAGTACTTTTCTTATATCATTATTTTTTTTAACAAACAAAAATTGATTACCGAATTTTGACCTGATTATGGTCGCAATTCTGTTATTTTAACAATAAATACTTTGTAGCAATAGAAAATGATTAACTGGGTATGAGTTAGATCTAAAATTCTTTAAAAGTTCATTAAAAAAATATCATAAAATATAAAAATTAAATTTTGACCCAACAAAACATATTTTTAATGCTGTTAAGGTTTAAAACTTTAGTTACTCATAAGAAAAAGTTATTTGCTTCAGTAATCATCATTTAAACCATTATTAGCTTAAACCACTTTTAGCGTAACATGCAAAATATTGCAAAAACTAAAAATTAAATTTAAGCCCTACAAAATAAGAAAAGGAAAAGAAAGGGAAAGAACGAGCTTAATTTTATAATGTGAGTGTAATAGAAAAGGTGCAAAAAATGGTAGGTAGGTGATGGTATATGGTAATGTGGTATTGTGGTAATGTGGTTCATGTTTATGATGGTGTGACACTCTGTTCTACCTTGACCTAATACGAGTGCATACATTATACACATATACTTACACAAATGCCACTTGTCACTTTCGAAAATGTGCAACACTTGCTCGAATAGGAGATTCTATGAAAATAACAACTTGCATTGCAATTAGAAAATAACAACTTGGATTAAAGTAATTAGAGATACATATTTAATTGTGGACGATTTAAAGATTAGATTTTTAAATTGTAAAATACTTGTAAGAGTGTTTTCTTATATCTTTTAGAGCAATATCTTCAATTGAAATAATTGTAATAATAATTAACCAGATTAACTTGATCTGAAGAGTAGCCAAGTGTGGACTCTAAAGCTTGAGACTTCCATTTTAGTTTCAAAATGAGAATAGTAAACTTCAAAATGAGAAGGATTATTTGAAATATATGTCACTTATTATGTTTAATCACAACTCTGTTCATTTGTTGTTAGTTTGATTAAAATGAGTGATGAATTAAATAACGTGCTAAAATTATTAAATATTTATAGTTTTGTTAAATATTTATGGTCATTAACGGTTATGCATGTTCAGATGGACAGCAAGATTCGAGGTTTGCTCTCTCATTAACGGTTTGCGCCCAATCATGATTGAACCTACATGATTCGCCATACAAAATTTTGAGAGCGAACCATTTTGGCTCATTTTGAATCTAGTTAAGAACCACGAAAAATGTACTGTCATCTCCAATTTTGATAAAAATTATCGCTAGTTTATCTGAACTAGCTGTCAAAAATATATAAACAAAAAAAATAAAAAATTAATGTGTGCAATAAAATAAATAGAAACATTTAACAAATAAAAAGTATATATTTGCATACATATATTCAAATAAAAATGGAAAAAGAAATAGGCAAACGTAAAGTGTAGAAGGATGTCTTCAAATATTTGCACAAAAAATATAAACGTCAAAATAAAACAAGAACGCTCGCCTGAACACCAAGGTTCGCAATCGTGATTCAGAGAGCGAATCAAGTGGTTCATTTTGCCGTCTGAACACGCTATTAGCCAGAATGTCAACAAAAACGGAAACATCACTATTAAAATAAAAATATACTGGAAAACTCAAATCAATGAGCGTTTTCATTGACCATTAGCCAGAATATCAACAAAAACTATAGATTAAACACTGGTCGAACATCCAATTTAAAAATTTAAATTATTAAATATTTTAAACAAAATAAATGTATAACGACATACATATTTATGAAAACAGTGATAATTATGTTGTGGGTAATTGATGCAAGTGAATCAATATACATTTTTATTTTCAAATAACAAAACTTCGAATGAAATAACAAACTTAAAATTTTAAATCTTTGAAACACTTTTACATTATTTAATTAAAGTGCCTAACTAACTATAAATCTATAGTGATCTGTAAAATATTATGCCGCCTATTTCGAAGAATTTTTATTATTTTTTTTTATTTGTTATGCCTGGTTTTCATTATGTCATATAAACTTATAACAAATAATTGCCTCAACTGACATCTCGTAATTTTTTATTAATTACGCTTGCATTACATCTTATAACCAACAAAAAAAAAATCCGGTGTCAAACAAAAACAAATTACAAACATGTTGACAACTTCATATTTGATATCAAATGTTGCCAGGGGTAGTAAATGGAAATACATTTCAACCCGTTTTCATACAACTGACAACAATTGACAAATATTGCCATTGAATGTCAATTGACATATCTAATAACATTGCATTTAAAATAAAGGAGTCTGAGGAGCGTATATTAACTAAAATTGTAAACATTGAGGAAAAAATATATTCTGTTTCCGACAGGGTCAGCAAGCTAGAACATATTATTCCGCAAATTGTTGACCTTAAAAATGAAATTGATACCTTAAAGCGATCTTTGGACAAGCAAGAAAATACTAAAGTCGCTAATGAGATACGAATTCACGGCATTCCATACTATGAAAATGAAAACTTACAGACTACATTTATGAATATTTGTGAGGCCATTAATGCAACTGTTCCAAATATAAGTAAAATAACTCGTCTTCAAAATTCTCGAAACAATAGTAAAAATGTTAACGTTATTGATCCTACTATTGCCATAAAATTGTCATCAGCTCAGGAGAAAAATTATATTTTGAAGCAAGCTGCTGTTTTTCGTCGTAACTCTGAAGACCATCTGCGCCTTTGTCATGCTGGTTTTGATTCTAATGAACCATTCTATATAAAGATTTAACCACAATCTTCTTAAGGAAGCAATTAAGTTAAAACGGAAAAAACTACTCTCATCAGTTTACACTCGCCGTGGCCGTATTTATGCCAAACGCTCTAAGTCCGATAGCGCGTTTTGTGTGGAGAATGTGCATTTTCTGGAAAATATCGAAAAATCGAAAAACACACGTGACAACTTTCCCGTTTCTGTAGTAGAAGGGTTTCGCCAGTAATATATTAAAATTTAAAACTGTCGTAATTATTTCCATAACCTATTTTTATTTTTGTATTTTTTATATCTTTCCTTTTTATTATGCCTTTTTATTATGCCTTTTTATTTTAAATTTTTTGAGTATTTCTTATTTGATGTTGATATTTGCTTAATACTTTATTATGACTTCTTCTTATATTTGGTCGAGTTCTAAATACAACACTCACTCTATGATTCGTATAATTGGTAAACAAAAGTAAGGTTTAAAAATTTCTCACTTAAATGCTGAAAGTCTTTTTTGTAAATTTGATGAATTTCAATACATATTTGAAAACTCAGGAATTGATGTAATTTGTATATCTGAAACATGGTTCAATCCGAATAAGATAAAAAACTTTCAGGTCAAAATAGACGGCTATGATTTATTTCGAGCTGATAGGAATATTGGAAAACGTGCTGGAGGCGTTGCAATGTATGTCAAGAAACAATTACGTTCTCGATTTGTTTGCAAATCTATCGATGAAGAATATGATTTTGTATTTATTGAACTTCCTTGTGACGTAAGCAAATGTCTCATAGGTGTTTTATATAGGCCTAATGATTCACTAGATATTTCTCCGGTTATTAATATGTTAGACGAAAATTGTTTATCTTATAGTGATATTATTCTTTCTGGAGACCTAAATGGAAATTTGCTCATTGATTCTGATCTAATTTCACTTTTCCAACCGATTGGGCTTATAGCTGTAAACACTACTATCCCCACTCACTTCACTTCAATGAGTAGTACCCTTATTGACGTGTTCTTTGTCTCAGATATTAGAAAAGTTCTTTTGCATGACCAGTTTTCTTCTCCCAATATCTCAAAACATGACGTCATTTATATGACCTTTAACCTTCCTTATTTTAAACATGAAAAACCACAGCATATTACTTTTCGGGATTACAAGAATATTAACTATGATGCTCTTTTAAATGAAATTAATATAATCAATTGGACCAGTATCTACAGATATCCTGATTTAAACCTACAGATATCCTTTTTTTATGAAGCTACCACTTACCTATATGACAAATACGTACCGGTTAGAAAGAAAACTGTTAAATCTTCTACTAAGCCTTGGTTTAATCAAAATATTTGTGATTTAATAGTTAAAAGAAATTCTGCTTACGATAAGTGGAAAAGATATAAAACTACACAGTCAAATGAAATTTTTAAATCATTACGTAGATCTGTTACTAGGGAAGTAAATTTAGCTAAGCAACGCTATTATAGTCGTGTATTTTCAGAGGCTATGGATACTAAAAATATGTGGAAAGAGATAAAGAAAATTGGTTATAAAGATGAAAGTGAATCGGTAAATCTTTCCACTTTTGAACTAAATGAATTGAATAGACAATTTACTTCAAATGACTCAACTCCTCTTCGTTCTGACTCTTATGCAAATCTACCAGATTGCAATCTGGATTCTTTATTTAGTTTTTCCTGCGTTAACCAGGAGGATGTTCTGGAAGTTTTTCTTTCCAAAAAGTCAAAATCTATTGGTCTAGACGGTATGAATCCAATATTTATTAAAGCTATTTTACCACAGGTTTTACCCTATGTCACTCATATTTTTAACACTATTTTTACAACATCTATTTTCCCTGATTTGTGGAAATGGGCAAAAGTAATTCCCTTGCCGAAATCTAATAAAGAATACAGGCCAATTTCCGTACTTCCTTTTCTTTCGAAAGTTTTCGAAAAAATTATGAGCAAACAAATGAATGAACATATATCCAATAATAATCTTTTATCATCTAAGCAATCTGGTTTTCGCAGGAAAATAGGGTGTATCACTACTTTAATTGATGTATCGGAAGATCTTCGTTATATCGTTGACAGTGGTAATATTGCTTTTTTGACTTTATTGGACCACTCTAAAGCTTTTGACTCAGTGGACCATGATATTCTTGTTAAAAAGCTTAAACATATTTTTGGTTATTCTGAAACCTCCTCTAAATTGATTAGCTCTTACCTTCGGAATAGAGAGCAAGTAGTTGTCTCTAAAGACCCCTACACCTAAGTAGGGGTGTTCCGCAGGGGTCTATACTTGGCCCTCTTTTGTTTTCTATTTACATAAATGATCACCACGCGTAATTAATTCATGCCAAATGCACATGTACGCTGATGACGTTCAGTTATACACATCATGTAACGTACGAGATGTGGAAAATTGTGTACAGAACCTGAATACAGAACTGAACCACGTATTTTAATGGGCTAGGTTGAATTGTCTTACCTTAAATCCGAAAAAATCTCAGTGCCTTGTTATTTTTAAAAAGATATATGATACCACTTTTCTTCCGAAAGTTAGTATTAATGGAGTGGATATCGCCTACGTTGCGAATGCTAAAAACCTTGGAATGATTTTTAATAATACCCTAACGTGGAATGATCAAATTAACAAAGCTTCTGGAAAAGTTTATAGTATTCTCCGCAGTCTTTGGTCTTCTCAGTACTTCACACCGCAGAAAATTAGATTTGTTCTTGCAAAATCGTTTATCTTACCTACGCTTTTATATGGTTGTGAATTGTTGTCAGGTTGTGATAGTGCAGACATGGGTAAACTTACACGCGTCTTTAAAAGTATTGTTATAGTATAGTATCTCCGCTTTTCTAAATAAAATTTATGGCATTTCATTTGAAGACTATCTTAAATTTAGAACTTTTCTTATGGTTCATAAAATTATTTTCACTAAAGCACCCGTTTACCTTTTCGAGCGATTATTATTTACAAGATCTAACAGTAATAATTGTCTTGTACCAATATTGTACAATAGACTAATATCCGAAAGACACTTTTTTGTAAATGGCATACATCTTTGGAACTCTTTACATCGTTACATACTTTAAATAATCAACTTCACAAAATATCAAATACAACATCATTTAAGAAAGAACTATTTAAACTTTTTCTCAATTGATTTTTAATACTTCATTTTAATTTCTTTAGTTAATTTAATTTTAATTCCTATATAATTTTTACCTGCTGTGCAGGATATTTTTACACATTATTTTTACATTTTTATTTTATTTTTTAAATATTTTATATTATATTTTATTTTATATTATTCTTCCAATTTTAATTATAAATTAAACTTACATACATTCTTCTTATTGAAAATTAATTTGTTATGACTAATGTTGTTTTATAAGATTTTAAATCTTGTTACATTAGGATTTTCATTAATAAAAAATTAATAATAATAAAAAAATAATAATAATAAAAATGACATAGTGAAAACCAGGCATTAGTTTATTAATCATAAGAATAAACTCTAGGACTAATGAGGAATTGTGTGCACAAGCTGCCAAATCTGTCGGTTCGCGAAGAATTTTTATATATGAAAAATTCCTTGAATTTTTTGTTTTCTAAAAAAAAAAAAATAAAAAAAAATCCTATTTTTCTAAATATCTTTATTGAATGTTTTTACTTAAAATAAAGCAAAAACATTGATACATTTGTTCCAAAAATGTATCTAGTCGTATATTCTCCATGAATATTTCATTCAATAACTTGATTTTTGTACCAATGGAGGCAAATCCTTCAAACTGTCCGGAGCATAGGATAGTGCAGAGATATTGAGCCCTTGTGAAAAGGGGGTCGAAGATCACAAAAAAGTTGTCCCAAAATGTGTAAAATTTGAATTGGTGATGGAAAACCTGCAACCTGACAGAAACCACTATAAAATCCATAATGGAAGAGTTTTCGGTAAAGTACCTTAAGTTAATAAGTAGTGATTAGAACTACAAAAGCTATTTTTTTGTAGGCTCTAATATATTTACAAAAAAAAAAAATTAATTAATAAAAACTCTGGTTTCCTTATTATTACATTTAATGTATGTTAAGATTTTTTCGGTCTCACTCCTTAGTAAACATCAATAAGAAGTGGAAATTAGAAGTATAACTGTATAAATATTCAAAATTCGAAAATAACGGTGGTTTGTTTGGACAGAGTTCTATCTTGTGAGATTAATACGAAGTAAAAGCTGTATGGTATGAAAACTGATTGTTAACCACACTACTCGTAGACCTGACTTTAGGTGAGTGTGTTAAAGCGCGTGACCAAAAAGTGTATGTGAGATAGACGCAGGTTCAAACCTCACGGCCCCTCTAAGTAGAAAAATTTCTAATAGAAATAATCTATTCAGTTATAACATTACAATTAACACAATGTTCAATAATATCACTGATGAAAGCTGAAATTCCAGAAACTAGTCTGATTAAAAATACAGTGTAGTTGTGAATTTTAGAAATATATGTTCTCTTCTTCTCTACCACGCACCATTAAAACAAAATCAAAAATTTGCATATTAATATAGTATTAATTGCAATATGTCTGAAAAATTAAGTCAAGTCTAACATAACTTTTTTTTAATTTAAAACAATTAATTCAACACAAAATATTTTCAACTTCAATTAGTAATATTGGGGTGGTCTCAGAACAACCCGACCTGACAAAAAACAAGAACAAATTTTGGGAAAATTCAATAGTTAGAACTATTTAGAGATAGAACTGCGAAGCTCCTTAAAATAGCAATAAACCGCAGACTTCACAGAGCCGTTTATCAAGTTTGGAAATCGAAAATAATCCGAGAATTCATGTACAGGATTTGCAATAGTGAATTTGTGAACTTGTATGTTGTCTTGGGGAAACAATACTTTCTTAAATGCTGCAATAAGTTACAAATTCACCGAGAACATTTACTTTTGATGGCTCAGATCGGTTTGTTCTGGGCCCGCCCTCGCATATTATAAGTTAAGAGCGTGTGATACAATTGGAACGTATTTTTGGTGTAATTGTCTGCATATCTTCTGCTCCATAAGGCTTTCTAAGGCTCTTTTCCTTTATTTTGGGTCAATTTTATCAGAAGTACAAAAAGTGAATCTGGCATTCGAATCTTTTTTATTATGCAAAATTTGTAAAAACAATTGGATACCAGTATGTTTTTATAAGTAATGGAAGAGTCTAAATATTCCGTGATGATTTCTTCCAAAGTTGTGGGATCAACACAATTGAAATATGTACTTCAAGTAATTCAATATTGCTTCCCTTTATTTTTCTCACTTTCAAAGATGGCGGGTTTACAAATCAAATTTTTCACGAAATTTTGTGTATGCTTAGCAAGCGATTTTCAGCCGCTGACGATAATTTAACGAGTGAACAAACCGCGGAAAAAATTTTACATTTCACACAGCTCCCTCTGCATTTCAAATTTCATTCCAATTGGGCAAGTAGCTTCTAACAGTGGAATCTCTTTAATGCTCACGTAAACAGGGTCCATTGCAAGAAAAGTGAAGCCTCCAAACAACAGTTAATTTATGATGAGGATGATGTTGATACGATGCTATTGAATGCAACAAGTAATAAGCAGCTAATGATAGATCGTTGGGACACTCTAGACAAGTTGAAAATTAGATTTGTAGTGAAGCTGATACAGAGGATGGAGATAGGAATATACTGTCTTCATAAATAAATGAATACATCTTTGAACTGTCTTAATAATTTTACTAGTTAGTTTTTTCTATGATTAAGAATCAAGATTTTAATAAATTTTCAAATTTTAAAATTTATATTAGTACTTTGAATTGTAATTTTTTTAATATTATCAGTATAAACAGTAGAAGCGTTTCGTCCATAGAAAAATTTAATAATTAAAACACTCTTAGCTCAATTCCGAAAACTGTACTTGATCGCGAGTGGGTCATGTTTTAATTTTTAGATGTACGCGTTCAAGAACATGTTCTGTTTTTTTAGCAGTACCCATGCAAGAAAACGAACTTAAAATAAAGCTACACTCGAATCTGTGTGGTTTATATGTGTTCGAAACAAAAATATGTGATAGAAAAATGTTCGTGTAAATAACGAAATATTAAAACGAAGTACACTCATGATTGTGTTCGGCACCGTACAAAATTTTGATACACACATAATTGATATCAAAATAAAAATATGTGTTTGTTGATCTGAGCTATGTTTGTTTACATATATGTACGAGTTTTTTATTCAGTGATTGTTTTTTTTTTCTGAACTCTGGGTTTGAACATATATTACTGAGGAAGAGGCGTAGATTAAGTAAGCTTATCAAATTGATCATTAAAAAGTGTAGAGAAATTTGTTATACTGATAGTTTATATAAAGCTAGAAATGATCCAAAGAAATGCTGGAAATTTATCAACAATACCCTTGGCCGTTCAAAAACTAGTAGTGTCAAACTCATAGATTTGCAAGGTAGGAGTATTGCACATGATCAAATCAAAGCAGATTGCTTCAATAATTATTTTATATCTGTTGTGAAAGAACTCAAACAAAAATTGATATTTTAACAGGAGAATCTTTTAATTCTTTACGAACTCTCACAACATCAAGTTGTCGTTTTAGTTTAAATAACTTTAATGTAAATGAGGTTGATAACATTGTGTGTAGCATGACATCAAATAAATCTCTAGGCTTCGATAACACATCTATAAAGTTTGTAAAAGAGTGTTTTAGTGAAATTTTAACAATACTAGTTGAAATCGTCAACAAAATTATTACAACCTCACAGTACCCTGATATCTTGAAAATTCACAAAATAGTGCTCATTCCGAAAACTGCTCATGTATCTACTATATACAGATATCTACCAATTGCTGTACTCTCTGCTATTGATAAACTTTTTGAAAAACTTTTGTTTGATACACTTTTATTTTATCTAGAGGAGCATAACCTTTTATATTAATACCAATTTGGATTCAAAAGAGGGTTAAGTACCCCAGACGCTGTATTGAATGTAGTAAGGTATGTTTGCAAATGGTTTTTGATCTCTCAAATACCTTTCAAATTGTTGATCATGAAATAATGCTTTTATAAATAAAAGGTTGTGGTGTTCAAGAACGTGAACTATTATTGTTCAGAAATTATTTCATGAACATTTCAAATAGTATGTTCAAATCGGATACTACAAAGGCTTTCTTGGAACTGTTGATGATATTATGAACCGCAGGAAAGTGGACTTGGTTCTTTACTGTTTTCAATTTACTTAGATGACTTAAAAAATTTGAATCTTATTGGCCATTGTACATGTTTCCAGATGATATATCTGTGGTTTTCTGGAATAACCGCGTATGTCCATTTTTGTCAGTTTTGAGTTAACGATGCCAAATATATTAATTTTTAACACTCTTTACATGTGTTAATTAAAAAAAATATATATTGACCATTTCTGAGTTTTTTCTTTAAATAACGACGTAACTTAAATGTTTATTAAATTAATTTGCAGCACTATCGACGTATGTCAACTTACGTTTGATCGCTGACAAATTATTTTCTCAGAAAACGACACACAGCGATATACGTTGTTATTAATGAAAAAATTATTTTTCAGTTTATAACCACTTATAAAAACTTGTGTGTTTATTTTTGTTATTTTTTGGCACTATTATTTTTGATACGTTGTTATATTCTCATCAACAGCAACAACTTATGTCTACATGGGTGGTTACATTGGTAGTTTTCTTTTTCAAAGAAAAACGTTTGTCGACATAAGTTGTTTTATCTGCACACACTTTAAGTGTTATTTACATATTGTTTTTTCGTCCTTCTCTAGGATCTATTCTTCTAAAAGTTATTGACTCAAAATTTTATATAAAGTATTTATTGCCCATATCTACAGGACTGTAAATAAAAAGCTCTAAAAACTTTATATCGAGCCCATAATTTCAAATATAACGTTTTTTGGCTCCCCTGAACATTTTGATTTTATGCCATACGCGGTTATTCTAGAGGACCATAGATATGCTTACTTTACCATTTTAAGTATGATATTTTTCTAAAAAACAGATATTGAGAGAGATGCATCTGTATTATTTGGATTTGCTGGTTTAAATGGCTTATTACTAAATTCTGATAAAACCGAATTAATTCGTTTAGGCCACATTCATAATAACTTTTCTGTTTTTGTTGATGGTTTGTCTACTTACACAGTACAACACATGATTTTGCGACTCAATTCTGACAATTGCACCTGAAAGTAGCCCCAAAAATAAGAACTTCTGCATCATTCGTTTTGTCAAGTTGGCTGCCATTTTATCTTTAACTTTGTCTTTGACACAAAAGAGATATTCCAGTTATTCAGGAAAAAAGTTGAAAATGGGGAAGAAATGGGAGAAAATGGGCATTTTTGCGATTTTTAAGGCACTGGATGCACTTTTTCGGGTAGGTTTGTTCCGCTTTTTATTTCCTATTCAATATCTACAACTTTGTTTCGGACACAAAATACATTAAACTCGCGGTAACGTGAACTAAATAAAACCAAGGGAGTTCATGTTAGTGAAACTGTTCACGTTAGCGATTGTCGAATTTCATGAAAAAAATACATGTGTTTTACAAGCTTGAACGTGAAATTCTGTTATGTATTATTTGCGTTATTAAACTATAAAAATAAAATTACTAATTAAAATTCATTACAAAACAAAACGAGATCACGAGAAGATATCCATTGAAATAAAATTACATAGCAAATAAAATTTTACATTACATTTATGCATTAAAGACATCCGTTATCTTATTCTGCTGCTTTTTCTGTTGTTTTGTTTTGTTTTTTTCAACGTTTTGTGATTTCAAATTTTATCGTAAAATTCTCATTTGAGGCCTCAGGTCCTGAGGGAGATCGGCTGACATTTGCATTTAAGAATTTATTTCTGCATCCCACTTCACTTTCAGAATACTTAATGTTATCTTCAGGATCAGCCTGGTTTCTAATTAAACTTAAAATATTTTTCCAGCAATTGGCAAGAGTTTCTGTGCTGACCCGATGCCATGCGACAAATAAAAGTGTGACAGCATCTTTCAAAGTTAGATTTCTCATTGATTCAAGCAAATCAGAGTTTTTAGCTGCTATTCTGTAGTATAATTTTGTTATTTTAATCGCATTTTGATCCATTGGTTGGATGAGGGGGGGGGGTGACATTTGGTGGCATAAACATGGCAATTATGTTTCCATCTTTAGTTTTTAATTCTATTTCGCTTGGATGAGAGGGAGCGTTATCGGTAAGTAATAGTGCCTTCATTGACAAGTTTTTCTTCTTTAGAAACAATTTCACGTAAACAAAAGCCAGAACTTTTAGTTATATTTTTTAGTCAATGAAGAATTTGTTTACCTGTGGTACAAAGGATTGATCGATTCAATGCTTAAAAATGGCTGACGTCATCCAGGCCGATTTGGAATTCTTATAATAGTCTATGTACACCTGATGCATTTGCGCAACACAGGCACGTCATACTTTGCTTCTCCTTCTTTGTACCGGGAGCACATTTCTCTTGCATTGCAACGTACGTTTTATTTGGTAAAAGTTTCCAGAATAAGCCAGACTCATAAGCATTATAGAGTTGGTCATTGCATAACTCCATTTCTTAAATTTTTTGTTTCAGTTTTAGCTTTAATGGATGCACCAATTCAGGCTGCACTGAAGCCATCCGTCACTAGCATTGAACCCGCCCTCGTTTTCTTTAAGTTGGGAATGTAATTCCTTAGCTTTTTCTTTTAGCATTAGCTCACTTACAGGCCAATTTCTTTCACGCATTCGGATGAACCAACGGTAGTTTTTTCCATAACTGGAAGTTCTGATGATTTCAAAGTTTTTCTTTTTCCCGGTCCCTGGTATGATTTTAAAATTGATTCTTTTTTCTTTTTAATGCTGCATATTGTTGACTAGCGACATTGTACTTTTTTGCTAAACTAGTTACACTTGTTCCTTCTTGCAAACTATCTAAAATGTCTGCCTTTTCTTTTAACTTCAAACATTTAAATTTTTTAACACTCATGCCGACTGATTCACCGCTTTGTATAAGAAAAAGACTTAAAATAAAATTTCGTTGCCAACCAAAAAAAAAAAAAAAAAAATATTAATTTAGAGAATACACACATTTTTTATATAAGGGGATTCCCTAAACTTTAAAAATCGAATATAATGTACTTCAGTGTTGTCTACAAGCTTAGAAAACATATGAAGTAACAAAAAAAAAAAAAAAAAATGTTCACGTTATAGAGCTTTCTGAGTTTTTCACGTTACAGAGTAGTCAACGTAAACAAAAGCTTGTTCACGTTAGACGGCGTTCACGTTAGACGGTGTTCACGTTACCGCGAGTGCACTGTATACATTCCAGTTATTTAGCAAAAAATATGAAATGGGGAAAAAATGGGGGAAAATGGACATTTTTGCGATTTTTAAGGCCCTGGATGCACTTTTTTCTGGAAGAGTTGTTCCGCTTTTTTTTCCTATTCAATATCTATAGCAAAAGAGATATTCCCTACGGTTACCGAGTTATATCCGTGTTAAAGTATACAAAAAGTGATAAAAATCCACCTTGAGCAAAAAAATTCGTATGGCCATTAAATTATAATGGCAGCCAACTTGACAAAACTAATGATGCACAAGTTCTTAGTTTTCAAGCTACTTTCAGTTGCAATTCTCAGAATTGAGTCCCAAATCAACGAGCTGAAAAATGTTGTACTGTGTTATAAAACTCATTCGATTAAATATTTAGGAATCACATTACTATTTTAAAACCATTTTACCTATTTATGATGTACACAAGTATCAGTCTTTTTTATTTGTATACAAAAGTGTCCATAGCTTAAACGAACAAACAATTCTATTTTTGCAAAACCAGTCAACATATCAAATGTCAGAGTTCCTATGTAAGTGCAGATTGATTATTTAGGTAGTAATATGTATGATGATATACCACCCTAATTTAAAATCTGTTGCTAGAATATTAATGTTTAAATTTTTATGCAAAGAATATTTATGTAGTGTAATTGAAACGTTTCTTATATAACTAAATTTGAATTTAATATATAACATAGCTATGAATTAATTGACATTAATAAATTTAAAATTACGGCACATATTTGTACATTAAATATATGAATTATTGCCAATTTGCCTCAAAAATGCCTCTTAGCGCTGAGGCCTAAATTGAAGTTAATGTAAATATTATGTACAATTACACTGTGGAACAAATTCAGGTTAGTAAAAGTTAGGTCGATTCTGAGAGTGAGGGGTGAAAATAGAGGCTAAATTAGAAGACCCGTGTCGCGGCGTTTGTTTATGTTAGTTCGAATTTTTTTTTTTAATCGACCTTCGAACTTTGCAGTCATATTGTTTACATGGTTTTTTGGCTATCACTTGCCGACTAATAGATATTTTTTCAATCGGTAAAAGCCAAATTATTGCTAGAGACCTGTGCAATAATTAAAATTTTTTAAAAATTTGATTTAGAAAATTTTTGTGGTGCTTATGAACCAAAATGCTGGAAAAATTATTTTTTTTCATGCTTTTTGAAAATATTTTCCACAAAACTAAGTCTTTTTTGCTTTCTGTTTGATCTATAATATGCTTCTCAGTTTCTTCAATAAATTTCATTTGAAAAGAAAATGGTCTTAGTCGAGAATTTGTGTTAAAAATCCCAAAACCATTAAATAAATAGCGATTTAGGTAGAAGTAATTAAAAAGGGAAGTTCCAAGAATTAGGAATTATTAAAACAACTTTTTTGCAAGGTTCAGAAGATACACACATGAAACACACAATGTTCTGTTCAAAAGCAGCCAACACATATCTTTATTTTCATATCAATTATGTGCGTTTCTAAATTTTCTACGGTGCCCAACACAACCATGACTGCGTTCGTTTTAATATTTCGTTATTTACACGAACATTTTTGTATCACATACTTTTTGTTTCAATCACACATAAAGCACACATTTTTGAGTGTTGCTTTATTTGAAGTTCATGTTCTGCTACGTGTAGTGAAAAAAAACACAGAACATGTACAATAAACAGGTTCGAGTTCAGTTATATTTTAAGTCGTGTTGTGGCTCGTGTAGTAAGAAAAAACACAACTTGTGCAATAAACAGGTTCGAGTTCAGTTATATTTTAAACACGACTTAAACACGACTTAAAATATAACTGAACTCGAACCTGTTTATTGTACATGTTGTGTTTTTTCTTACTACACGAGCCACAACACGACTTAAAATATAACTGAACTCGAACCTGTTTATTGTACATGTTCTGTGTTTTTTTTTCACTACACGTAGACCCATCTTTTATTATACCGATCGAATCAGAATCACAAGCTGATTCGATTTAACGATGTCCGTCCGTCCGTCTGTGTGTCCATGTAAAGCTTGTAATCAAACTGCAGGTCGCAAACATTAATCTATTTAGATGAAGTTTGGTACTTAAGTTTTTATCGCCCATAGAATGAACGCTATTGAAATTGGTGAGAATCGGTCCATGTTAAGACCTAGCCCCCATACAAATGACCCCTACGAAATCAACATAAATTGCCATAAGATCCAAATTATCATATAAATCTTATTCAAATTGGGTTTGTGTGTATTAATTACATCCATTAATCAGTAGTCCAAAAATATCCCTATTGGACAACTCTTAGTCATAGCCCCCATATAACGCCGCTTCCCGATCTTCGCTTAAATCTATCAAAAAACAAAAATATTGCACAGATTTTCCTCAAATTTGGTTTGCATATAGTTTTTCAAAATATAAGTGACTTTGCCGGATATGGGCAAGATCGGTCCATTTTTCGACCTAGACCCCATATAAATGTAGCACCCGATATGAACTTTTTCATATTTGCCGCAAAAAAATTAATATCAATGCCACTCAAATTTGAGTAATGCTCATTTTCCATATCGAATTAGTTGAACCGAAAGATAGGGTCTCTAAACCATGGTATAGGGTATCATATGGTCGGTCTAGACCGACTATAACTTTCTTTTCGCTCGGTCGTGATAAAATTCGCTATTAATTTTTTTGGAACTTATTTCATTTTGTGAGTGATTTCATAAAAAAAAACATTGTATAATATATACTGTATTAAAAATGTCGGAACCAAAATGTAAAATGGACCATTTTTGTAATGTTTGTGGACGTTTCATAGCAAGCGATGAAAAATGTGACAATGCGCGTGATTTTTTTTTTTTTTTTTGGAAGCCTATAAACAATATTTCTCGCAAGAGTTTATCACTGACGTAAACTATGCCCCTAAAAAAGTTTCCTTTAATTGCTATTCAACTCTTATGCAATGGAAAAGTAAAAGAAGAAGGCTATGCCTTTTAGTATACCAATGATTGGTTAGACAGCAGCCCGCATCAAGAAGAAAATTTCTATGGATGTATCAACTACCATAAAACTTTGAATAGAAGGAAAGCAAAGAATAATACTTATGTAGCAGTGCCAAGTGTCCAATTACCATTACCGCACTCAGAATTCGTTCCAGTACCAATATACCGAAGAATTGATCTTCAAACAGATATCAGTACTACAACCGCCGCTGCTACATCCATGGATTTCTTCTCAGAATACGACCCTGGTGAAGGTACATCCTATGAAACAATAAAGGACCCAATCCTAGTCACTCAAAACCAATTGGATGGAATTGTTGCAAATTTGTGTTTGACTCAGAAAAAATCAGAACTACTGGCTTCATTTTTGAAAGGAAATAATTTGCTGGCGAAAGGTACCAAAGTAACAGCATATCGAAAACGCCAAAAAGAGTTAGAAAAGTTCTTCAATGTGAATGATGCAAAAAATTTCGCTTACTGCACCGATATTAAAAAGTTAATGGAGACGATAGGGTTAACCTATAAAAAAGATGATTGGCGTTTATTCATCGATAGTTCACTAATCAGCTTAAAAGTTGCACTTTTGCACAAGACAAATCGAATGCCTTCTGTTCCGATTGCGTATAGCACTGACACTAGTGAAAATTTCGATAATTTAATAATTAATATTATTAATAATATTTCTTTATTAATTTCCTGTACAATAAGACATGTCTTATAATTAAAGTACAGGATTTTCATCGTTCGTTGAAACACATTCTGGAAGTAGTCAAATATAACGAACACCAGTGGCGCATTTGGTGCAACCTCAAAATAGTTTCATTGATTACAGGCTTAACAGCATCTGGCCGTCCAAAATATCCGTGTTTTTTGTGCGATTGGGATTCACGATACGGAGAAGGTGTTAAAGGAAGAAACCAGTACAAACAGCATAACTGAAATAGTCCCATTGCACGGAAATGGCCTAAGACAATAGGCTATACGAAAGTCTTGTTCCTGAAATGAAAATTTTGTTGCCGTTGCTCCGCATTAAGCTTGGCATTGCTAAAAATTTTTTCAAATGTATCGCAAAAAGACCAGCAGTATTCAACCGCTTAAAAGACATTTTCCCAAGACTAAGTAACGCCAAAATTCAGGAAGGGGTTGTTAATGGTCCCGACATACGGAAACTAATGAGTCGTCAAGATTTTGACCAAGATCTGACAGACCGAGAATTAAATGCATGGCTCGCATTGAAAGCAGTCATTAAAGGACTTTTGGGTAAAGAACGCAAAGTCAACTACAGGCAATCTGTTACAAACGTGTTGGCAATCTCTTGCATCAGCATCTTGATCAACTCGCTCAACAGTTGCCAACTGAATCTGATGAGCAAGGCGAACGTTATCACCAAACTGCGCTTCCATTTGAAATAAGGTAACTATAGAGTGTACATATTTTGAATTCCTAGATTTTTCTAATATCTTTGTCAGAGTGCACAATTTAAACATGTTAACGATTGAAAACTATTTTCGTTTCAGGTACAGAGGAAAGAAATCTCCAGATGCAATACTCGCTGAAATTTGTTGGTGGTATAAATACACCTTTGAAGAAGAGGAAGACGAGGAAAAAGAGGAAGAAGGGGAATACAAAGATGAAATTCCAGAATATCTGTTGGACGAAATTATCGACCTTTCTGATGATGATGACGATGACCAAGATATTAGAGAGAGCAGTGATGTTGATCCACAGCAACTGGCCAAATCATTAATTTAATTTATTTAATTTTTTTACTTAAAACTTTTCATAACTAACATTTCAAAAATATATTTTTTTCCATATTTTTATAATTTCTTTTTCAATGTTTCTTCAAAACCAACACTGAACAAAATTGGTACATTAAAAATGAGAAGTAAATTAATCTTAAGCTGGAAAACGCATGATTTGTATTATGATTGTTTTCTTTTCAAATGAAATTTATTGAAGAAACTAAGGAGCATATTATAGATCAAACAGAAGGCAAAAAAGACTTAGTTTTGTGGAAAATATTTTCAAAAAGCATGAAAAAAATAACATTTTGCTTCATAAGCACCACAAAAATTTTCTAAATTAATTTTTTTTAAAAATTTTAATTGTTGCACAGGTCTCTAGCAATAATTTGGATTTTACAGATTGAAAAAATATCAATTAGTCGACGAGTTATAGCCAAAAAAATATATATACAATATGCTGAAAATTGGCATTTGACTGTAAAGTTCGAAGGTCGATTAAAAAAAAAATTCGAACTAACATGAACAAACGCCGCGATACATGTATTCTAATTTAGCCTCTATTTTAACCCCTCACTCCCAGAATCGACCTAACTTTTGCTAACCTGAATTTGTTCCACAGTGTTATCTTATAAAACAAGAAATGAAAATTATTGTCGGTCTAGACCGACTGTACGCACTTTATACCATGCGTTTAGAGGCCCTATCTTTTAGGTCCAACTATTTAGTTATAGAAAATAAGCATAAACCAAATTTGAGTGGCATTGTTATTAATTTATTTGCCTTCGGATATCAAAAAGTTCACATGGGATGGTATATTTATATGAAGACTAGGTCGAAAAATGGACCGATCCTGACTGTATTTGGTAAGGTCACTTATTTTCAGCAAAAACATATACAAACCAAATTTGAGAAAAATCTGTGCGATATTTTTGTTTTTAAACTCTTTCTCTTAACTCATACTCTCTGTCTGTCTGTCTGCTTGTCTGCCATGGGACAACCCCATTCCCCCTCATCCAATTGATCTGAAACTTGGCCCATAGGCTTGTTGTGACTATAGATTAATTTCGGGGTAGTCACGCACAGTCACGCATAGTTACGCACAGTCACGATCAATCTGAAACTTGGTCGATAGACTTGCCGTGAAAAATATTAAATTTGATGTAGTCACGCATAGTCTCGCACAGTCACGGAGATACTAAAACCTCGCTTCCATCCATCCGATCGATCTGAAACTTTTGTCCACAGTCATGGAGTGCTTTAAAACCCATTTACCTTTATCCGATCGATGTAAAACTTGGTCGATAGACTTGCCGTGAAAAAATATTAACTTTGATATAGTCACGCACAGTCACGCATAGTCTCGCACAGTCACGGAGCGACTAAAACCTCACTTCCCCTCATCCGATCGATCTGAAACTTTGTCCATAGACTTGTTGTGGCTAAAGATTAATTTTTAGATAGTCACACATAGTCACGCATAGTCACGGAGTGATTAAAACCCCATTTCCCCTCATCCAATCAATCTGAAACTTGGTGCATAGACTTGTTGTGACCAAAGATTAATTTTAAAAAAGTCACGGAGAGATTCAACACTCATATGCATAAGGAAAGAAAGAGTTTTAATAAAAACTTCGTTTTTTTGGGTTAGATTATTTGATATATTTAAGTGAAGATAGGGAATCAGCCCCTTATGGGGGCTATGCCTAAGAATTGTCCTATAGGGTTTATTTTTTAACTACTGATTAATAGATGTAATAAACATACGCAAATCCAATTTGACCGAGATCTATATGATAATTTGGATATTATAGCAATTTAAGTCGATCTCATAGGGGTCATATGTATGGGGACTAGGTCTGAATATGAACAAATTTTCACCAATTTCATCCTATGGCCGATAGAACCTTCAATACTAAATTTCATCAAAATATATTCATATTTGCAACCTGTTGTGTGATTACATTGTTTACATGGACACTCAGACAGACGGACGGACAGACAGACGGACATCACTAAATCGACTCAGAAAGTGATTCTGAGAAAATGATTCTGAGTCGATCGGTATAATAAAAATTGGGTCTAGGTTAAATATTGTTGGTAGTTACAAACATAAGCACAAATTCAATATACCCCAACCACATAGTGGTAAAGGGTACAAAGAGCCCAAAATTCGGACCACACAAAACTTGTTGATGGCTTATACCGGTTATTATTCAACAAAGAGTATAAATGCATCTGCGCGTAAATTTGGTTATTTGGAGGATTAGATTGATCCTATACTTATTGATCCTGTTATTATTGCTATTTAAATTTTAAGAGTAATATTGTACATTCGGACAAACAATTAATTAAAAAATATTAATTGACTTCGCAAAATCTCTTATTTACGAACTAAGCGCCAAATTGCCATTTAATTTTAAACATTACATAAATTCTTTTCTCAAATAAAAGAATTTATAAAAAATAAAATAGAACACGGAGAGCACAGAAATTATCTCAATAATATAAAACTACGTAAATGAAATAAAATGACAAAATTGATTTATTTTAGGTTAAAACACATAATTTAAAAAATCGGTCAATTAATTTCCTTTAAGTTTCATTAAATAATGCGGGAGCCCCCTGTAACAACTTCGTTGTAAGACTAGTTGGATATATTCGAGATTCATATCCTATTTAGTCTCGCTAAATTGAAAGTATATTCAGTCAAATTAAAATTGTATACTAATCGCTCTTTTAAATCCCTGACTGTTTTTTTTAGTTTCATAAAAATCCGTCTAAAATCAAAATATGAGTGGAGGTTTAGTTTAGAAATTTTTTTTTATGTGTTATTTTTATTTAAACAAAAGCTAGTTTCTTTCTTTTGTCACTATACGGAAGCTTTTGCCACCAAAGACAAAAGAAAAAAAATCTAACAAACCTTAATAATCTACTACTACCTTTTTTGTAGCTTAAAACAGATTTGTGTGGGTTTCAAGTTCTCCGGCCATATATGAATGAAACACCAAATGAAATTGTTAAAAATATCATACACAAAACAGCAGGTTATAAATAAAATCAAAAGCCTTAAGCTTAATTTTTTATAACATCCAAAAAAGAGAAAAATATATGTATGATTTTTTTTCCTATATTAAAAAAAAAATTCAATATACTAAAGATGGGTTTAAGCTCCAAATTGAATTAGTTAAACTTAGTTTGTTTTAAATATATATTGGCCTCATTTTTGACAAGCTCAGCAATCAGTTTTCTATAATAACATACTTCACTTTTTTATATTTATAATTTTTGCATATGAAATAATTTTTTTTAATCAATTAATTAAGATTGATTTTCTTCGCGTAATGTATAAAATGATTACTCGTATTTTGTTATCGTTGTTGTTCGTCTATGTATTTTCACAGAGATTCTCAATCTTTATTTATGAGTTTTACTAAAACATGGATACAGAAAAAAAAAATCACAAACCGAATTGTTCTTAAGTTTAATAACTGTATGTTCGATTGTTTCAATAGAAATTTAATCTTTTGTGATAAAATATTTACTCTAAAGACAACAGACTTGTATTCTTTATTAGTTTCGCAATTCGCTTGGCAATAAATTCGGTAGCCATAATGAATCTGTTTTCCGTATGTGTCTCTTGAGAAACTCAAGCTGCAATTTTTCGAGGGAAAAAGTTTAGTATTGGAAATATTAAACTAAAATGTAATAAATTCTACTTAAACTTGATAAACTTGGCATTAATGCGTTTGTACTTAAATAGCACACTTAAATAGCAAAGCTCATTTTTGATTTAACTCTATTTAACAGCGCACAACCGTTATTGGAAAATCTGTTTTAGTCAATTTATCAATTTATAATTGCCAAAATTCTTTTTACTTTTGTTAACTGAACATATTGGCAATAAACTGAAGATCGCAAGTTTTGCATTAAGGAGTGAGATCGAAAAAATAGTAACATAAAATTTAATAACTAGCAGATTCCAGCTTTCGATATTCGAGTGCAGTTTCTAGGCAATTTTATTTCTCAACTTAGCCAATTCACAAACCAACACTTTTTTGTTTTATTATTATTGTGAATGAAGGTAACAAACTCATTAACAAACACATTAACAAATTTAATAAATACACACATAGCATATGTATAATTGTATGTATGTGTTAGTAGTAACTTTTTGAGCAAAGGAAAAAATTTAATAAAAAATCTGTAAATCTGGTGAGCAGCTAAAAAGAAATACCTTTCAAGTAATATATATTTGGTCCATATCGGGATAAAACGATAGCACAAAACTTCGCTAACAAGAAATCACCTAGCCCATTATCATTATAGATAAGGAAACCGTTGAACCTAGAGTTTTGATTTTTATTTTTTTTATTTAATTGAAATTATATTAAAGATTACAAAAAAAAAAGATAATTTTTCTAGTTCTAATCACTACTTATGAACTTATCGATCTAAAGCGTTTGGCACCATTTGGCATAATGGCCTAGTATTTAAACTTCTTGATGCAAATATACCAAAATATTTATGCAAACTTATTTCAGATTTCATTCACGGCAGAAGCTTTAAAGTTGCGATTAATAATGAAACATCACCTCCAAAAACCATTACCACAGGGTTACCTCAAGGATTAGTCTTGTCGCCATTGGTCTACTCGATATATGTATACATCCGATTTTAAAGTCCCAAAATAATATATAAAAATTCCTTATTACGCAGATGATACTGCGTGTATTTCTTCGCACTAACTTACAAGTGCACTCCTGAAGAAAATGGAAACGGGTCTTGTAAATTGCAGTAAATATTTCCACAAATGGAAAATAAAAATTAATCCAAACAAGACCCAAGCAATTATTTTTCCGTTCAACAAATCTCCCAAAAGACTGCCAAGACGTCATCTTCATATTGGAAATAATACCATAAATGTACTTAATCATGTCAAATATCTCGGAGTTGTCTTGGACAAAAAGCTTACTTTTAAACAACATATTATGGCTACGTGCCAAAAAGCTATAACATCATTTAAAGCATTGTGGCCACTACTAAATAGAAGGTCATTTCTAAACTCTAAAAATAAAAATCTACTCTTCAAAAGTGTTATAAGGCCAATATTAACATACGCGTGTCCTATTTGGAGTGACGTGACGCTGCCAACTGCCACCTAAATCGCTTACAAATTATACAAAACAAATGTCTTAAAATGATAAATAAAAAGACGTAGAGGTATCCTACAAATCTTCTTCATGAAGAAATAGGTTATGAAAAAATTATCTTTGCCAAAATTGAAAATTCCTCTTACCCACTGATAAGAGAATGTAGAGAAATAACTTAAAATTAAAAAGAAATCATCAAATTGAAAACTATATGATTATAGAGGTCTATTATTTCTAATAAACCTCCTATAAGCATATAAATATTTTCAGATAGTATTTGAATATATTAAATCATATAAAGGTTTTTTCCTCCCATTATCCTTAAAAAATCATTAAAAAATAAAATAAAATTTCCGCAAAACGAATATTGGTTGCTATACCAGATACTAAAATTATCTTCGGCACTTCCTCGAGCATTAACAATATACAAATTTTGCAATATGTTTGAAGTCATCGAGTGCAAACTTCTTCTCGTGTGAGGTTTTCCGAAGTATTTATCGAAACTAACAAGAACCTATTTGGGTTTTGCTGGTTTAGCTGCTGTTCGAATTTTATGGCCTCATGTATATTTTGCCTAAAACTTGATTTTTCGGAAGAACATGAAATTTTTCTCACAGCTATATCTCGGTAACAATTGGAATTTTATTATTACGTCTTCGGTCTAATTGTAGCTATAGAATAGGAGAAAAAAAGTGTAAAACAAACTAAATCGAAAAAATTGCATCTTGTGCCTCAAAATTGCTAAAACATCGAAAAATTTTCACCATTTTATAATATAATTGATGTGAGAGTGTTATATTCGGCTTGCCGAATCTTTGATCCACTCCCGCCCCCTTTGTTCTAAACACAATATTATAACCAAGGTTGAAACAAAAATGGCTAGATGTTTAAAATTAATAACTACCTAACAAAAATTTTAGGCAATTTGTACAATTATGAAATGGAATCATAACCATCTTGATTACTCTCTTACTCTCATCGGTAAACCATTCGTTGACATGTAAAAAAAAAAAAAACAGAAACAACAAGCAAACAAATATGTGTATGCGTCGCTTCTACATATCTATATATACTAGCAGAGCCCAGCCCTCGAAATTAGAGTACAATTCTACTATATCATATTTTTTTTATTCACAATTTAACACAGGGCGTGTGATATGCAATCATTATAATGAAATTCGATTGCGTTATTGTCGTTATTGGTTTATGTCCAAAATTATTTTAAAGTTCAACACAGGGCTTTTCATAAGCAATAAACAATTAACAAAAACATTAAGGTCATATCACACGATGTGCTTTTTACATATGTACTCTCACTTTTTTTTATCCATATGTAATTCTGTATGTCTGTCAAAATTATCGTTTTACATACGATTCATAATTTTTGCTATCACACGTGAATTTCCATATGACATAATCTCTAAATGTAAACAACAGCTGATTTAATTTGTGAATTTACAAAAATTTATTGTTGAAAATAAAGTTTTATATTTTACTTTTTTAAATATTATATTTATTCGGCTTGTGTTGTAATATTGTTGTCTGTTTTTTCGGGCTTAAGGCCGAATTATTTTTCTTTCAATATTAATCTTTATAATTTACTCTGTTTTTCTTTTGCCACAAGCAGTGTTGTATTTTCATATGTTTGTCATGCCAAAATAGAACCTGTTCTAATTGAAGAATGTACATGTGACTTTCCTCTTGTATTATACAATGTTTCACATGTATCACACGATGTGTACAACTTTTGTTGTGGGAAGATTTGACAGTGCATATGTAAAAAATACATCGTGTGGTAGTACTCTTAACAAATCTAATAAATTTAATAAACAGCATTGTATAATTTTATGTATGTGTGTGTTAGTAGCAACTTTAAATGCATTTTACTCCCAAAAAAAAAAAAATAAAAATCTGTAAATCTGTTGGACAGCTAAAAAGAAATTTCTTTCAAATTAGGTATGTTTGGTTAAAGTCGGTGTAAAACTGACAAAGTTACATTGGTCACAAGAAATAGCGTTGCCTATTAATATTATAGGATGCACATAAACACAGAATACGGATTCTTTGTGGCAACCAAATTGGTTGCAAACCGAATTTTGATAGTACTATCATATTATTCTGTTGTGACTACTAAATAATATTTTCGAGATAACCGTACATAGTTTTAGGCGACTGATGTTTTAAGTAAATTCGATTGTATGAATTCTTGAATTTAGTCAATGGAATTTAGATTTTATTTATTGATGATTCCAATCATTTATTGTGGTTGCCTCATGTATAACTGCAGTAATTAAAACTACACTTTTAAATAATTTATATGTATATAATTTATTTATTTTTATTTTATTTTTATTTTATTTTTAATTTATTTTTATTTTATTTTTATTTTATTTTTATTTTATTTTTATTTTTATTTTATTTTTATTGTATTTTTATTTTATTTTTAGTTTATTTTTATTTTATTTTTATTTTTATTTTTATTTTTATTTTTATTTTATTTTTATTTTATTTTTATTTTATTTTTATTTTATTTTTATTTTATTTTTATTTTATTTTTATTTTATTTTTATTTTATTTTTATTTTATTTTTATTTTATTTTAATTTTATTTTTATTTTATTTTTATTTTATTTTTATTTTATTTTTATTTTATTTTTATTTTATTTTTATTTTATTTTTATTTTATTTTTATTTTTATTTTATTTTTATTTTATTTTTATTTTTATTTTATTTTTATTTTATTTTTATTTTATTTTTATTTTATTTTTATTTTATTTTATTTTTATTTTATTTTTATTTTATTTTTATTATATTTTATTTTTATTTTATTTTTATTTTATTTTTATTTTATTTTTATTTTATTTTTATTTTATTTTTATTTTATTTTTATTTTATTTTTATTTTATTTTTATTTTATTTTTATTTTATTTTTATTTTATTTTTATTTTATTTTTATTTTATTTTTATTTTATTTTTATTTTATTTTATTTTTATTTTATTTTTATTTTATTTTTATTTTATTTTTATTTTATTTTTATTTTATTTTATTTTTATTTTTATTTTATTTTTATTTTATTTTTATTTTATTTTTATTTTTATTTTATTTTTATTTTATTTTTATTTTATTTTTATTTTTATTTTATTTTTATTTTATTTTTATTTTTATTTTATTTTATTTTTATATTTTTATTTTATTTTTATTTTATTTTTATTTTATTTCATTTTATTTTTATTTTTATTTTTTTTTTATTTTTATTTTTATTTTATTTTATTTTTATTTTATTTTTATTTTATTTTTATTTTTATTTTATTTTTATTTTATTTTTATTTTATTTTTATTTTATTTTTATTTTATTTTTATTTTATTTTTATTTTATTTTTATTTTATTTTTAATTTATTTTTATTTTATTTTTATTTTATTTTTATTTTATTTTATTTTTATTTTATTTTTATTTTATTTTTATTTAATTTTTATTTTATTTTTATTTTATTTTTATTTTATTTTATTTTATTTTATTTTATTTTATTTTTATTTTATGTTATTTTTATTTTATTTTTATTTTATTTTTATTTTATTTTTATTTTATTTTTAATTTTATTTTATTTTTATTTTATTTTTATTTTTATTTTATTTTTATTTTATTTTTATTTTATTTTTATTTTATTTTTATTTTATTTTTATTTTATTTTTATTTTTATTTTTATTTTTATTTTTATTTTTATTTTATTTTATTTTTATTTTATTTTTATTTTATTTTTATTTTATTTTTATTTTATTTTTATTTTATTTTTATTTTATTTTTATTTTATTTTTATTTTATTTTTATTTTATTTTTATTTTATTTTTATTTTATTTTTATTTTATTTTTATTTTATTTTTATTTTATTTTCATTTTATTTTTATTTTATTTTATTTTTATTTTATTTTTATTTTATTTTTATTTTATTTTTATTTTATTTTTATTTTATTTTTATTTTATTTTTATTTTATTTTTATTTTATTTTTATTTTATTTTTATTTAATTTTTATTTTATTTTTATTTTATTTTTATTTTATTTTTATTTTATTTTTATTTTATTTTTATTTTATTTTTATTTAATTTTTATTTTATTTTATTTTTATTTTATTTTTAATTTTATTTTTATTTTTATTATATTTTTATTTATTTATTTATTTAAACTTTTATTTTCAAATAATATAATATTACAAAAAATAATTTAAAACCGCAGCACCAATATGGCATTAAAGAGGCTAATTATTTACAAAAAATTTTAATTATTTAAATTCAAATATTAATGAAGTATATAGAAGTATAAAATTTTACATAAAATTTGTATTAGAAATTAAAAATCAATTAAATTAATTAGAATTAATTTATATTCATAAATTAAAAATAAATAAAGTATCTGAAATACATTCTTAACGGATAACTATTGACTGCACTTAATGTTTCAGTTGATTATAATTAGCGACTTCTTTGCTGCAGAACACATTTACAGAATATTTTAACCCATTACGTTTCAGTATACTTTTTTGGTATTTCTTGAAGAAGGGACTTAAATGACCCATGAAAATTGCAGATATAGGGTTAAAATGTTCTATGAAAAAATTCAACTTAAATTTCTGTTGGACACATCCGAACTCAGAATTTAATTCAAAGGAACTATAACACTAGTTTTTGAGTCTTATTCTATACAGTGTTGGCTAAAAAATGAAAACTTTAAACAGCTTTAAAATTTGAATGTGCCCGCACAGGACCAAACGCTTTGGCGGGTTTTACTATAATAACCTAATACAATCATTTGACATAAGAATCAGCCACCCCCAAGACGACCATGACCATCATATTGTTCCACAGTGTTATTGAAAATGAAGAATGAAAAGAGTAGAGTAAACGACTATTCCTTCATTTCAAAAGTAGATGTTAAAAAACATATTTGCTGTACCTAATTTTAGATGATAACTATAAATGCGATCGTTTTTTTTTTTTTATTAAAAAAGGATATATGAGAGATGTTGATGTCCTTGTATCGTTTTTTTTTTTTTTTTTTTTTTTTTGGTAAAAAAGCATATTTTTCTTTCTAACTTAATGAAATGTTATAGCCTGCCAATTTTTGTTTGTCTACGACAACTCGCTTTTTTATCAACCAATTTTGTACGAGAACATAGCACAGTGCGTGGGTCGTTCAAAGTTAATTTAGACTTTGCAGGAATTTTTTTTTAATTCTTTTATGAATACTAAATATAAATTGTCTAAAAGCAATTGTAATTCTTAATATATAATTAAAAGAATTTTATAACCAATAATTCAAACTTAATCATGAATAATTAAATCATAAACTGGCTGGTACTGATGGTCCTTTAAAATTAACTATCTACCATTTGAGAAACGCTATATGTAATTCTTTTACATATTACTCTTCATTCTCACATTCCTCTCTAACCTATTTATATTTTTTTTTCTATTGAATTAATAAATTGATAGTTGGATTCATTGTTATCTTTAGCTTTTTTTTCTTCTGATGATTCATTTAAATATCAACAATCATAGAGTTAAGTGTGATTATGAGCCATTACAGAAGGTATTTAACGTGATAATTATGTTTAATTGAATAAATAAACACACCAGCCATCATTCGAAGCATGTGCTCTATTTTCAGAATATTAAATATTTGTAGATAGGAAAAATGTACGAACAATTTGAATCGCATATTGTATGAACGAGGAAAATATAATTGAAACGAACATACATCATTATTAATAATTCAATGGTAAGATTAAAAAAAGAATATCTCTAAATTGATTTAAAATTTCTAAATTTTATATAATTTTTTTTAACGAAATGTAACGAAATAGGTACAGTTTAAACACACAGAAATAATATTGATTCGAAATCGGTTACCACCAAACTAATTTATTAGGGTGATAATAAATTTAATGGTTCTTATAAAGTGACGGTATCAGAAACTACAAAATTAGTTACGTTTACCAATCAAAGTCTTAGTAAACATTTTATAATACGCATTAATACTAAATATTGGTAATAACAATAAATATTTCAATAATAAAAATATATTTTAAAACGAAAAAAAATTACAATTAACATTTGTATTGATAATTTTTTTTTTTTTTTTTTGTTAAAAGAAAAGAGAACAAACATTTAACCTGTTTTCTTACAGTGGCGTAGCGTGCTTAACTCGCGCCCAGGGCACAATACCTTTTCAGCGCCCCCACCCCTTTCAAAAACCATAATATTATATCTAAAATATATTCGCATATTAATAAATAAAGTAAACTAAATAAAGTCATAGGCTCAAGCTAGGCTTTAAATTTGAGATAAAAAATGTAGTTGAGAAAACAAGACTAGATTTTGAAATGAAAGATACCTGTTATTTATTTTACATATTTATAAAGAAATATTTTAAAAACACGCAGTTTTAAAACAATAAAAAATAACTATTTATTATCTCTAAGGAGATACATATATTTAATAGCAAATATGATTATAACACATTAATAAAACTAATTACTATTTTATGTATACATTTTCCTTGCTTTTGATGAAGCAAATTTATCAATAATGTCATCAAAGTTGATCATATCAAATTTTTCTCTTTCCACACTTAAAAATGCTAGGTCCCATCGTTGATCGTAGATATGTCAAAATTTATTTTGGTGCCTATTATGAGCAACTTTTGATTTTCGGTAGTGGTCGAATTAACGGATCGAACGCATTTTCATTTGGTATTACGGCGCACATTCGATAAAATAGCACTATTGTGAATTTCACTCGATTGGATTATTCACAATAGTACATGTTTATCAGCTGGCACTATAAATAAACATTGTTTGGAACTATGGTTCTATGATCATCTAATGAAGATGAATGCTTCGTTATGAGAGATGCTTCCAACATTTTGGAAATGGATTCCACTACGTGTGTATGCGAGGTTTTAACAAGGGTACAATTTGTTTACAGATTTATAGCAAATTTTCAACTGCAAGAAGGCGTTTATGGAATTGCTATCTACTACAGATGAATTGCTGCGGCAATTGCACACAAGGCAGATCAATCTCATGAAATTAAAATAATTTACAAATTATATTTTCAATAAGTTTTACAAACTGTCATCCAGCATCGAAGGCAAAATTGTGTTCGATTGAAAATTCGTTGTACAACGATATTTTCGACCGTGCTGCCAGCTCATAATACGAATTTGACATTCGATAGTCGATGTTCGATAGCCAGCGAAGATCGAAGATCGAATGCATCTCATAATAAGGGCCTTTAATTTGCTGAATGAACATTCACAGCTAACAATTGATACTGAGATAGTCAGGAGTATTCGAAGTGCCACTCTCATGTTTTGCCAAAACATCTTCTCCATACAAGATTATAAAAGTGAGAACTTCTAAGGGAATTTTAGGTTTAATTTCTTTTCTACTGCTGAGTAACATTTTGCAGTCACATATTTCGATAGAGTTTTATTCCATTGAAATCTGTATTATAAAATTCACCAAAATTATTACAATTTTTTTCAAGGTTATTATCAACATTATCCTTGTTTAATAAATTTACAACGTAGAAATCCAAATTTGAAATTAAGGTCACTTAATCGTGTAAATCGTGTACATATTACTTATGGGAGACGATCAATAATGCTTTTGTTAACGCGAGAAATTTCACTTTCCACGGGAAGACCAAGATCGATTCTCCGGGCATTTTGCGGCGTCTTCTTACACGAATTATTGTATCAATATCCCATTATTTACAAAGAGCCTTCGCTTTTTCTATTGCCTCTTCACAGAGCTTGTCTCGAATTTCAGCTAGTTCTGTCGCTAATGATTCAAGATCATGGAACGCTTCTCTAAAATTCATTCTAGGATCTTGTAATCTGAGCTGAACACGATCAATCCGCCTTAAGATTTCATACCAGAAATGAACTAAAGTTATGAAACTTAAAGATAGTTTATTTTGTAGTGGGAGTGTCCTCTGCTAATTTTTCTAATAGTTCTACTATAGTCTCTAGCCCATCGACGATAAACACTAACCGCGTGTATTCTGGCGCTTCATCGTGTTTCAGATTCAAGTTTGATAGTTTTTGTTAAAGCATTTTTTAATAATAGTGTTCTAAAAGAAATAATGTTTGTACTTTGCACACAGCATATATTTATTATAACATATTATTTTATCAGACGAATCAAGAAAGGAGATAATTTATTTAACCACACAGCGTAGATGCCATAAGGAAGTGCTGACAGACACAGGTCGAGTCAGCCCTGTCAGTAGAAAATACGTTTCATTTCTATTATGAATATATTATTACAGTTCTATTTAAACTATTAGTGTTCCTTTTTTTCCTTTTTATTTACGAATTAACATTTATTATATTACACTGGCACTAAATTTAAAACATATTTTCCAGAAATCAATTATAATAAAAATAAAAATTATCCCGTAATTTTTTGTTTTGCGGACCATTTGGCGCCCTTTGTGAATAGTGCCTTGGACATGATACCCCTTGCCCCCCTCGCTTTTGAAAAAATTAAGTAATAGACAAGTAAATATATTAATTTTTTTTTATAATTTAATTAATTTTTTAAATTATTTTATATGGACATAAATTAGCGAAAATTTTATAAAAGAAAACCACCACCAAAACAAAATAATATTGAAATGCTGGACCAAAAATTATCGTAATTGTTCCTTTTGTAATCGTAAGGTAACATTGATTAAGAACGTAATGTAGTAGGATAAGTTGTCGTTTTTTTATGGATTATTTTTGGACCGCAATCCATTTTCTTTTGGAACTTTAATGGCCGTGACAGAGCTTACTGAATACATATCCAAACCTTATGTCGCATGTATCTACATTAGGTATGCACGACTTTTCGATTTCGAAATGCTAGACCCACTAATTTTTTGAGTCTCGTAGAAAAGCGTGAAGCGAAAATGGAGGGGGGGGGGGCTGCGGATAGAACGAGGGCAAGTGGTGGCTCCGCAATGAGCTTAAAATGGGGACAATTAGAAAAATGTAAACAAAAGCTCCATAACTGCCACAGAGTCACTCCTTATTTTTTTCTCCCCATCATTTCTAACATACAAGGTTTAATATTTTATGAAATTGTAAATTGGCCCCCATAGCTCCTAAAATGCACATCGATGGGCATCCCATTATTTTGTTGCTTTCAACATTTTTTAAATATACATACTCCTGTACAAAATTTTATATTACAGACTAGAAATATGTAGAGAAAATGTATCATAACTGCCTAGGAGTCCCCCAGGCGGGTAAAATATACGACCGACCTTCAATACTTTTTCTCACCAACATTTTTTCAAAGCGCACTTGCCCCTTATCTCTACCCCTTTAAGGGGTTTCCCGTACATATATGGTGGATTTATGAAATTGTTAAATTCGGCCCCTACAGCGCCTTCGATGTCCTTAAACGGGTGAAATATCTGACCGATCCCACTTTATTTATACTCCCTAAAAATTTGTTTAACATACCTAACCACTATCTCCATTCCTTAAGGACGCTCCCATGCAAAATGTAATTTTTTTATTAAATCGAGAAGTTTGATTCGGCTTTTAATTTATAATGTAATTACTTTATTACGTGTAGAAATTCATGTTTTTATATATCAAATTAATTTGTTTTTATCATGAGATGGAAAATTATTCAGACTTTCAGCTACGATCTGAAGGAAAAATATTTTTTCCCTCGTTACGGCAAATCACGTTGCTTTAGTAGTCCATTTATTTTACGTCTCTTTCGGCAATGTCGTTGACCACATGTAATTTACTCAGTATATCTGGTGCTTGCTGGTAGTCTTCGTGCTTTTCCTATGATTCTGGATCGATACCAATAAAATCTGTTGAGATGCCGAAGTTTGAGAAAAGTTTTGTTGTCTGAGGTGTGACATAATGACTCAAATCTTTCTTCAAGAGTTCTTTATTCACTTTTTTAATGTCAAGGTAAGCCTTTTTACACCTTTGAGGCCAACATCATGTACCCCACGAGTACGATCTTGGTTTCTGTTGTCTTCGCTTTCTTCTCTCCCTTTTTCGCTGTCTTCTTAGGAAGATTCGCCGATTTCGCCGATTTCGGCCTCCTCGTATTCATCTTCCTCTTCATTAACAATTCAAATTGCAATCGCCATTTTCGTTTAATGTTATCAGGAGCAACAGCTCCACCACTGTGATACCAGCTATTTGCACGGAATCGCATTAATGCTTATGTTTAGAATTTCGAGAATTAAGAGATTTAATGTTCCCCACCAATATTTTTATCTATCTGACAACCCTAAAATAGTTTTTAAAAGGGAAAAAAATATCAACAATTTTCTTATACGACGCTCAGTTTCTATGTTTCACGTCAAAATTAATACGTAGACTTCATATTTAATCATCTAATTAATCACAGGCAGCCCAGTGAGTCAGTGGGGGCTATGAAATAAAGCCCCAGGAAATAAGGCCCCAAAACGAAAATGAAATATGGCCCCAAAAAATTGTTGGAGATTTATTTCATAATGAAATAAAGCCCGATTTTCAAAAAATGAAATAATATCCCAACATTATTTTTGGGGTTTTATTTCATTTTCTCTAAAATCAACATTCTTCAAGAATTCATGTTAAATACCGTTACAGTTACTGTACGTATTGCAAAAGCATTTATAAAAATTGTTACAAAGCGATCAGTTTGTGATTTTAAGTCGTGAAGTGAACGTAAATTTGGTTTATCCGCGAGCAAAACTTCTGGGATGCTGGTCAGTAGCGTGTCCCGAATTATTTTTTTTTAGCTTGAGAAATAATGGGGATTTAGGACCCTTTTACGGGAAAAATAGCAAAAAAAATTTTTGAAAAAAAAACCAGATGGCTACCGGCTCGTAAAGATTGCAGTTCTAGTGCATTTTGAAAAAAAAAAAATATTTTTGATTTTCAAAAAATTGGCGCCAAAAGTAGCGTAATACAGAGTACATTCCGGAAAAAATATTAATAAAATTTCCGTAGAGCAATTTTGGTGCAGCGTTGCATCTTAAAGATGGAAAGTGAGTATATATTTTATTTTCTTTCTTTATTTGAAGCTAAATTAGTCTCAAAAGCTGCGAAAACTAGAGGATATTTGCTAAAACTATTTCAAAAAATGTGATAGAGACTTTCTGGTCCAGCGCACAGCTTTTGAGACTAATATAGCTTGAAAGAAAGAAACAAAATATATACTCACTTTCCATATTTAAGATGCAACGCTGCACTAAAATTGCTCTACGGAAATTTTATTAATATTTTTCCCGGAATGTACTCTGTATTGCGCAATTTTTGTAGTCAATTTTTTGAAAATCAAAAATATATATTTTTTTACAAAATGCACTAGGATTGCAATCTTTAGGATCTGGTAGCCATCTGGTTTTTTGTCCAAACATTTTTTTGCTATTTTTCCTGTAAAAGGCTCCTAAATCCCCATCTTTTGGGAGGCAAGCATTTTCAAATTGGAAAAAATAACGAAATCGGGACGCGCTACTGGTCAGTATTTAAATACTTAGATAATTTTGTTATATAAAAATAGTGCATTGAAAATAAAAAATACATTCACTACTCCAGCAATTAAAAGTTACCGGGCTTAGAGTTATATGGTGAAAAATTTTTTTTTAAATCGGTTGAAAGTAAAGTAAATCGGTTGAAAGTAAAAATTCGCGCGAATTATTTTCAGTTGAAGAAATATGAAATAATTTTTTAGTTTATTACTTAACGCGAAGTTATTTTCAATAAAGGATATATAAACTAATTTGTTATTTTATTATTCAACTTACAGATTCGGCAGTAGATTTTAAAATGGGGTCTTATTTCGTTTCAGCAAATGGGGTGTTCCTTCATTATGAAATAACACCCCAAAAATGGGCCCCATTATTTGGGCCTTATTTCACTTTCGTTTTGGGGCCTTATTTCCTGGGGCTTTGTTTCATACCGCCAGTCAGTGGTGACCCTCACTATTATAATGATATATGTTTTTGAAAATCCTTCTTCTCTTATTATTTTTAATATTTTAGTTTTAAGAAAAATAAAAATTTTGAATTTCTACTATATAATTTTTATAATGCGCGAATTAATTACTCGACTCCATTTATGATAAATTAGCGCTTTCGAACATTAAATCGTTTATAATTTCGTTTTCGCGTGTAATGAAATAGAATCACATATTCCTATTATTTAAAAATAATCAATTACATTATAGATGGAAAAAGGGCTAAAATTTTTATGTTTTGGTATAAAATAGACTGTGTTTGCAAGGTGAAATACATAGATAACAACTAACAGGGTCCTCCAACTTTCTATAGTTGGGAGTCAAATAAGCCTTCGTCTATTAGTATATTATGATTGGTTATCATAACTCCAACTTAAACCACGTAGGCATAATAGCAAAAGCTTTTTCTGTACAAAGTCAATAACCTGATAATATGCCTTCCATATTATTGACGCATATTCCAAAATTGTGCCGTACATTGTCCCTTTAGCTTGATACATTTTGTTTAACGTTTTTCCTATTTTTTTATTCCTTCTATAATAGGTTATCTTAGAGTCTTCAAAATAGGCGTTTGTTTCTTTATTTGACCCAAGTCGAAGGGGTCTAAAACTGGAGAATATGCTCGATGCAGGTGCGTGTCATCTTGTGAGCGTACTTTTTACCTTGCCAAATGCAATCAGTTTTGCTTCAAATGAATGTCGAATCTGTCCAACAGTTGTGAATAATATTCTGCGGTGATCGATTTAACCTTTTCATGGTAATTAATATGAATGACACCGCATATATCCCAAAAAACGGTAGCCATGCTGTTGTTGGCCGACAGACCCTCTTAGGTCTTTTTTGGTACACGTTGAAACGGGGATGTCCACTATTTTGATTGTTTCTGGATCTCTGGTATAGTATGTTGGATCCATGCTTCGTCCACGGGTATGAAGCGGTGCAAAAAATCCTTCAGTTTGCGATGGAACATCGCCAAACACTCCTATGAAGTGGCCACACGGTTGGGCTTATGGTCGAGTGTTAGAAATCCTGGCATCAATCGCAAGGTTAGTTTTTAATGTCCAAATATATATCTAAATTGCCTTCAGCCTCAGCCTCAGCCATCTCACGCTCTTAAATTCTCCGATTATCCAAAATCATTCCATGGATTTTATCGATGATTGCTGGCATAACGCACTATTTTGGACGACCCGAACGTTCAGCGTCTCGGTGCTACTACGTCCACATTGAATTCAAGAAACCACTTCTTAACCATTTAAGTGGTTCACCGTTAATGGTTTTTGCAAAAAAATAAATAAATAAAAAATTTCTCGAAATTTACTTTTTTCATTTTTGCAAAATTATTTGAGATTGCCTCTAGATGGTAGTGGATAGGAGCATATGAAATCGTCATCAAGGGAATTTCATAAGGTCATGAAGTTGCCAAACTGGTCTTAGGCAATTTTTCAACGAAACCAACAGTTGATCTTGCCTTTTTTTAAAGTCAAACTATCATAATATGACCAATAGTGGTCAAGTTTCTTATTCACCAAGATCTAGAAATGTTCGAATGGTCTGCAATATGATTCCATTAATACAATATTTGTTGGAATGATGCTCCATATACTTACATTTCCTGAGATTCATTACGCTATTCGACCAACAAATCAAGTTCACGTTGAAGAGTAGTACGATTATTTGTGTCGCTGTGAAACTGTTAAATAACTAAACATCATCTACATACATCAGGATGTTGCAATTAAAAATCACAGTCTGAAGATCATTTAAGAATAGCGAAATAGTATCGGACATGTACATTGAATATGGCAAAACATACGTCTTCGAGTTCTTAATGTAAAGTACGATTCAATCCACATAATTGATCCAGGTCTGCCAATGAGTTTTAGTTTGATAAGTAAACTATTAGGATTTCGAGAGCTTTCCTGAAATCAAAATATATCACTGACGTCTGATACCGAACTTAGAAATTCAGAGATACAAACACATTTTCTAAACTATTTACTATCAAAACGATTCGACAAGGTCAATTATAACGCTCTTACTTGTTGTATGGTAAAGTGTAGGTGGTACAACTTTTTATATGTAAAGTTATAAATTGCTATAAAAAAAGTTATTACGAGATGATCGAGATTGTATAATCCGTGAAACAAAAGTAGGTACCTACTCATAAAGATTGTACATGAAATAATTTGTTTCGTCAAAGATGACTGCATATAGCTTTGTGTAGGGTCGTAAACGTCGCTTACGTTTTAAAGATCATTAACAGTTCAACAATTTTGATTTCAGGCCATGTAAGAAAACTACTGAGAAGACATCAAAGTGTAGAATACAAAAACAAATTAAAACCAAAATGCCAAAAAGCAAATTATAAACAAGAATTGCAAATTTAAGGAATCTCTGTACATCGTATACACAATAGTTAGGAATTAATAATTGAACACCAACAAATGGATGTAGATATTTCAAACAAACTCATCCTAAGCGGTGAAGCACATTTTCACCTTGATGGCTTCGTTAATCGTTAAAATTGCCGCATTTTGGGGTTCAGAGAAACCACATGTGTTTGCCGAAAAACAAATCATCCATAACGTGTTACTGTTTGGTGTCGATTTTGGGCTGCAGGTATCATAGGACCATATTTTTTCGACAATGAGACTGGTCAATCGATCGATATCGTGACATGATTAATACCAACTTTCCCTATTTTAAAAGTTTTTTCTTTATAGAGGACTTATCGGGTGCCGAGTTTTTATTATCACATTCATCTTCCGCTTGGCCTTCCGACTTCCTTCATCTAAGACAGTTGCATCTTCTTCGGGGCAGTTTTCGCTTTCTTCATTTACTGAGAAATCTAACTCGTCTTCGCTCTCTAAACTGTTAATGATCCCAGCGACTTGAATAGGCTATACACGTTTGCCAGACATATATAGGGTGACAGCGGTTTGTATGAAAACATTTTTTTTTTCGAATTTTGAGGTGTGCGGGTCGGATTATTGTGACACTGGATATACAAATTTAATGTGCAAACTTCGAGCCAAATTGGATAATGCTTTCTGGACGCGCATTGAGTTCAAAGTTCAAATATGCATTTATATGTAAACATTATCAAAAAAAATTATTTTTCAAAAAAATTTTGATATCAATAATTACGATTCAATTAAATTAGTTATAAAACCATAATGTAGAGTAAATTATCTTTCTAATAAAACAACAAAATCTATTATCGGTTGAAAAACCGCCAAGTTATTTCAAGTTCCCCAGGCAATAAATGCGCCGCAGACCACTTGATTAAGTAAATCGAGCTCACATTTTGAAAGACATTGAAATAATTTACAACAACAACATTTTTGCATTCTTCTGATCCCGAAATGATCTTATGTAAAGTATTTTGCATCTCGTTATTGTTAGGCCTTTCTAAATTAATGTCAAAACGGTACGTATTTTTAAACTTTTTATTTTAACTCATACCCTCTGTCTGTCTGCCTGCCATGGGGTGGACCCCATTCCCCCTGATCCATAGTCTTGACGTGACTGCAGATAAATTTTGGGCTAGTCACGGAGTGATCTAAATGTCATTTCCCCTCATCCGATAGATCTCAAACTTGGTCCATACACTTGCTGTGAAAAAAGATTAACTTTGACTTAGTCACGCACAGACACGCGGGGTCACGCACAGTCACGGAGTGATCTAAAACTCATTTCCCCTCATCCGATCGATCTGAAATTGGTCCATACACTTGCTATGAAAAAAAGATTAACTTTGACTTAGTCACGCACAGTCACATATGGTCACGCACAGTCTCGGAGTGATCTAAATGTCATTTACCCTCATCCGACCGATCTGAAACTTGGTCGATATACTTGCTGTAAAGAAAGATCAATTCCGCCATAGTCACGCGCAGTCATGCATAGTCACGCACAGTCACGGAGTGATTTAAACCCCATTTTCCCTTATCCGATCGATCTAAAACTTGGTCGATAGGCGTGCTGTGAGAAAAGATTAACTTTGACGTTGTCACGCACAGTCACGGAGAGATTAAAACCCCACTTCCCCTCATCCGATGGATCTGAAACTTTGTCCATAGACTCGTTGTGGCCAAAGATTAATTTTAAGATAGTCACACACAGTCACGTAAATATTCGAAACTCATATGCATAAGGAAAGAAAGAGTTTTAATAAAAACTTTGTTTTTATGGGTTAGATTATTTAACACTATTTCAATATCTCCAATTTTACTTTTTAAAAAATTTTGTTCAAGAAATTTACCGAAATCAACGATTGGACTTTAAGGTCTTATTAACAAAATATATGTGATTAAAAATGCCAAATATTGTAGGTATTCTATTCTTAATTTGGCGAGGGCAGCGGTTTTATTTCTGCGGATTTGAAGAAAAGTGTGATTTTTTCATACTTTTTCAAATTTTAAGCTACATCTTTTTGGTGTTTTCATATTTCAAATATCTTTTGTCAAAATATTATACTACTTGATATAAGTTCTCAATCATGTAAATTAAGGTTAAATTGTAATAATCTGTTCCTCTTTAAGGTCAAAGGTTAAATTTAAGGAGATTTAGATTTTTTTGAAACAAAATATCGAAATAATATATATTTTTAGAAGGATTAGATTAGGTGTTTAGTGTTACCAGATCAGAATAATACAAAATAAACGATGCAGAACCGCCACAAATAAACTTTTGTCCAATGCTGCATACACATTTGAAAATATTTGAGTTTGAATGGTGTGGTGCAGATTGATGAAACGAATCAGCAGGCCATATTTAAAATACTTCGGACACATTGCTAGAAGAGAGGTCTCACTATGGAACGATTAATCGTTGGCGGCACAGTAGATGGATCGTCAGACCAATTGAAACCACTTAATGAAGCATTACACAAGAGAGAATAAAAGGAAGAATGGAAAACAAGTAGCAGTCCTTCCTATATTAGCAGATATGCGAAATTAAGATTTTTATTTCCTTACATAATATTTTTATTATGACATTAATTGTCTATATTTAATACTACTAGCAGATTTCAGTACTCGAAATTCGAGTGCAAATTCTAGGAAATTTTATTTCTTCATTTAATAAAGAACCCTAAAGGTATGCTTCACAATTCAACTCATTTCAAATGAAGAAAAGTTTCTTGTTTATTCAAACTCAACACATTAACACAAACACATTAACAAATTTAATAAACACACACATAGCATTGTATAATTTTATGTATATATTAGTAGCAACTTTAAACGATCATAACTCCAAAAAAATATTCCAGACGATGGAAATCTGTAAATCTGGGTAACAGCTAAATCGGGGTAAAAATGTGAAACTTACATTGGTCACAAGAAATCACCTTGCCTATTAATATTATAGATATATTTAGTTTGTTTCAGCGATATTATTGCGACGCTATTTTTTTTTTTTAATATATCTTTCAAAATGATGTGGACTGATCCTTTTGAAATGTCAACTGTATCAGTTTGATCTCTAATTACCAATCGAAGATTTTTTAGCACCAAATCTTTGATTTCCAGAACGTGCAACAGTTTGTACCACTTGTTAACATTTTATTCCGACATAAACAGGCCACCGAAAACTCTGCAACATTCTTAAATTTTCGGCAGCATAGATTTCATTCCATAAATAACATTTAATGGAACTATGTTCAACAAAAATAGCCACTGGTTAAATCGCCAAAATAACTTTTAGCTCTTTACAAAAACAAGCGTCACTACTAAATCGATGAAGATATTGACATGAAATTTGGCACATATTATCAGTAAAATAATACTGTCAGCCTAAAAAAAATATTTTCCCGCGAAGTTGAAACTGAAAAGACACGTTTTTATAACGCTTAACCCCTGTTTTGATTCTTATAGTTTGCTGCGAGTGACCAAATCATTTCGTGTACATTCTTTACTACAGCTTGAATAGATCAAATAAATACGTACAGTACAACTTGGTTATGTTAAACTTGAACTTCAAGTTAGTCTGTATTAACCGATTTTTTGTAATAGCAATTTCTTCTTTTTTTAATGACATTTGTTGCGTGGGAGCCAAACAAATGTTAATTGTTTTTGAAACGGGAGTTTATCTAAACCAAGCTTAGCTGTATTCGGAACAATGTATGATTGTTGTTATTGTTTATATACACTTACACTCACAATCAAGTTGTGTTTGTATTGCAAAATATTAGTTTTTTTTTTAACTTAATTATTATTTAATGAAAACATCAGTATTTAGTATTGTTTAACTGCTAAAGCCGTTTAAACTTGAATATTATACAGGTTTTTAGAAAAAAAAATTACAACTACTAAAATTTCTTCAACAGTACCCATTAAAAAAAGAACGTATAATTAAATAAATAAACACAACTAATGAATTAGATATACACGCAGTTTGTTTTTTTTTTTGACTAATTTAACCCTTCGTTGCGTAATTATGAATGAATATATGAATCAACATTATTTGATAATCTTAATTGTTTATCGAACGGTAAAGAAAGCAAATGTCAGCTGTTTTTAACAAGAATATGAAACATTAGTTGATGATAATGACAATTTAATGATAATTTTGACAGTTTTTATTGCGATTTGTGTCTTGTTTTCAGGTTGCTAATACTGACGCTCGTTTTTGTAAACAACTAAAAGTGAATTTGGCGATTTTTACAATATCTGATTTTGTTGAACAAAGAAATTCCTCTAATTTTTTTTGCGGCATGAAATTTCCCTTGTAAAAAAGGAAAATTTTACAAGTGGTACAAACAGTTCTATTAAGCCGGAGAAAGCTTAGAATAAAATGAGCACGCCGGACATCAAGTCATGATTTACACGTCAAGAAAATTATAAGATTTAGTGCCGATTGACAATTGGAGATCTTTTTGATACTGTTGGCATTTCAAAGAGATCACTCAACGCCATTTGAATAAATATTTTGGGACTCACATATATAAAATCTCGAATGGATCCAAAAATACAATTTTTTTTTTTCAAAAGCCTTCCATTATTAATCTCTGAAACAATGCTTTCTTACCGCCAGAATGAAAAACCACCAAAACAAGCGAATATCGTCAAAATCGTTTAAAAATCAAGGTCATGTTAATAATTTTCTGCAATTATCATGGTGTAGTGCATTGTGAACTACCTCCGCCGTGCGAGACTCTTATCAAGGAATATTATTTGAATGTTATGATTTTTGTGCCACGATAATGCATCGTCTTACACTGTATTGGTCCTTCGAAACCATTTCGCGCAAAATTCAACTCATATCGTTCCACATCCATCGAACTCGCCTGATTTAGCGTGCTTTCTGACTATTCCATTAATTCACAACATCACTGTGTTTTGAATCGACTGAGGCGATAAAAGCCGAATAGCTGCGCGCTTCGACGGGCATTCCGATAATCAACTTTAAGAACTGCTTAGAGGATTGAAAAAAAAAGTTGGTGTAATGTATCGGAAGGGAATGGGTTACTTTGAAGCCAATGAAATTTTGGAAGAATAATTAAAATTTTTTTTATTATACCGAAAGTCGCCATTTCATTTGAAAGCAGCAGAAGTAACTTTTTTTCTCTTCTGTAACATATTCAAGTTACAAAAATTTCTACGAGTTTCATCTTGAAGACTCACCTTGTTATTGCTTTCAAGCTGTCTTAGTTAGATCTTTTTTAAACTCTTTCTTTTAACTCATACTCTCTGTCTGTCTGTCTGTCTGTCTGTCTGTCGTGGATCAACCCCATTCCCCCTTATCCAATTGATCTGATAGTCTTGTTGTAACTAGAGATTAATTTTGGTGTAGTCACGCACAGTCACGCACAGGCACGGAGTGATCTAAATGTCATTTTTCCTCATCCGATCGATCTGAAACTTAGTCCATACACTTGCTGTAAAAAAAAGATGAACTTTGACTTAGTCACGCACAGTCACGCATGGTCACGCACAGTCACGGAGAGATTTAAAAAGGATTTCCCCTTATCCGATCGATCCGAAACTTTGTCCATAGACTTGTTGTGGCCATAGATTAATTTTAAGATAATCACACACAGTCACGGAAATATTCAAAACTCATACATATGTATAAGGGAAGAAAGAGTTTTAATAAAAACTTTGTTTTTATGGGTTAGATTATTTCTTAGAAACCTTTTGGAAATTCAATATTTCTATTGCTATTTATATGTCACCTCTAAGTTTTTCCGATTTTTATTTTTTTTTTTTGTGAAAAAAATACGTAATTTTTTTAATTAAAAACATTGGCCATCGGGATTCTGTACATTTCGCCTATCTTTCAGGCAATTTATGACTACAATGCCAGAAAAACTGCTTGACTTTTGCTCGATGAATGCCAAAATCCAGCTTCGAAATTGCAAAACAACTGCTCAGGGAGTGCGTGCCCCATTGATGCGAAGAGGTGATAGTCAGATGACGACAGTTCCATCCAAGCAATTTCAAAGTGTCTTTCACTGAATTTGTGTTTGTCGTGTAACAAATTCACTTTGACATGTCTTCTGGCCCATTCCAGTCATATCTATAATATTAATAAACTAGGCGATTTCTTGCGACCGATGTTTTGTTTTACCGTTTTATCCCGATTTTGACCAAACGTATATCATTTGGAGGGTATTTCTTTTTAGCCGTGTTGCAGATTTACAAATTTTGAAATTTTTTCCTTTATTTTGAGTAAGTTGCATTTAAAGATGCTACTAACACATACATAAAATTATACAATGCTATGTGTGTGGTTATTAAATCTGTTAATGTGTAATAAAAATGAGTTTGTTTTTTTATGTTCATTTCTGAATTGGCTATAATTGATTAGCATACCTTTAGGGTCTTTATTTAATGAAAAAATAAAATTTCCTAGAATTTGCACTCGAGTTTCGAGGGCAGGAGTCTACTAGTTTATATCAATGCGTGGTTTAAATTAATCATTCGTTGCCAATAGCGTGGTGTATGAATGATTTTGCCAGGCTTCAAGAGTTCATAATACACATTACCGCTCTAGTCGCACCAGGCACAGATCTTGGTCTTGGCGAAGCGATTTGGCCTGAATGAAAGCCAAGATTTTCCCCCCTTTTGGGTTTAAAAATAAATCTATTTTTCGTCACCCGTCACAATTTTATATCGAAATAAAAAGCAATGCGTGCTTTATTTTTTTCAGGCACAATACCCGACATGATCACTGAACGATAAAACAAAAACGCTAGTTTTTAGCGGACTCAACTTGTGTATGTTTGTAGTTTAAATATTAAACGAAGTATGTGCCAAATTATTCCGCTACATACTTTTAGCTGGCGCCATCTTTTGAAAATAATTTTTCTAGCAACTTTTTTTGATAAACACAATTATAATCCTTTATTCGAGACAATATTCCGTAAGTTCAAGATCTATTAGGTAAGGCTAGGTTAGATGGGTATCCCTCTATAAAACGAGTATACTCAGGGGTATATGGCACATTGTGATACCCATGGGTTTAGAAGAAGGTATTAGGAATATAGAGGAAAATAAAATAGATTGAAAAAGTTACTCATTATGAAGGTGCTCTAGATCATCCCTAGATACCTAAGGTGACGTTCCTTCAGTCCTAATCATGCACACAGTTGATGTCTCATTGACTCATCTTGCTCTACAACCATAAAGCTTACACAGCAATACACTGGCGAGATTCAGCCATATCTCTAATTACACAGTGCCCTAGAACAGACACAGGCAAAGCCGATATTCTCTGGGATATTCTACAAGAGGCCAGTTACGTCCACCTTTAGAGCATAGCACCGTTCATGATTTTTAATAATCCACTTTGTGACTGCGATCCTTTATATGAGAGAAAGTTTACATTGCTTAGATAATAGTGGGATAACATTATGTGGCTATTTGTATAAAACGAAACGATTAAAATTTGTATGAAAAAATCAAAACTTTTAAATATTTTACAAACTTTTTCATAAAATTTTTAATAGTTTCGTTATTTTTTGTTTTATAGAATGAACCCATATGTCTTTTGAATGAAAGTTTAGCAAAAAAAGTTCTCACCATAGTCTCCTTTTAGCTAAATATGCTTCATCCAACGTTTTTCCAATTTTTTTTATCCCTAATAGAATAATAATAATAGAATTTCTCAATGTCCTCAAAACTTACATTTGTCTGGTCAATGATTTCATCGATGGAGTTAAATTGATCCATTTCTTTAGGTTTGGAAATTAAGAATGGTAACTGGGGGCTAAATTCGGAGAATATGGTTGATATGACATAGCAATTCGTACTCTAATTCATGGAATTTTGCTATAGCGAATACACACTTGTTTATTGTCAATTGTGAGAAAACGCGGCACATATTTCGCGAACAGCTTTCTCAAATCCAACTGATCATTTAAAATTGATATTACAGAGCCATATGGTATGCCATTGGCATCACAAATCTCGCGCACTTTATATATCCGAGCGGCCAACATAATATCGTGAATTTCTTCGACATTTCCGGGTATGGTAACCTCAATAGGTCGTTCAGAACGTTCTGCATCACTGGTATTTGTGCGACCACAACGAAACTCATTAAACCACTTTCTTACCATTGAATTTGATGGTGCAGAGTCCTCGTGGTACTTATCAAGCTTTTCCTTGGTTTTCCGCACTCGCAAATTATTTTTGTTTCTACTTTTGAAAATATTCCTGCATGCTTGAAACAGCTTCCAAACATAAATTGCTCAAAATTTGACAGTAATCCATTTACTGATTTATGAAAATTTTAACATATATACGGCTAACTGTTTGTATTCAAAACGAATTTCTGCAATAATGAGGATTAACAGCATTAACACCTCTTTATTATTAAAGACATTTATTTTAAATATATAAAATATATAATAAAATATCTTCCATATATATAAAATTGAATGTGTGTTTGTTTATTTGTTTGTTTGTACTTTATAGGAGATCAAACCTCTGGACCGATCTTCCTGAGATTTTCACAGCATTTAACTGAGACTCTGGCATGATTAATAGGGTACCTTTTTTCTACCACGCCCACTTTTACGCCCACTTTTTTAAAATTATGTAATTGCTCCCATATAGTTTTTAACAGATTTACTTCAAATTGTATACACATTATACTCCAGGCGAGGTAGAAATAAACATTTCTTACGCCACGCCCCCTTTCACGCCCCTTTTCACGCAAAATTTTGTTTGAAAGTTTTAAACTTTTTGTTCTCTGTACAAATTTGTTCCTTCCAACGGATTTTTTTTATTTGGTAGTATATTGCTCTTAATATTGTTAACGTCGCCATATAACTATGAACCACGCCCACTTCACCGCCCCCTTTTTTTAATTCAGATACTTACTTATACCATTAACAATGTTTGCTATACAAAATACTTTTTTTGTAATATGTATTTACCTAAAGTTTTATACACTTTTTATCTACAGGTAAGGTAGCCATACATTTTTTTATTACCAAATCCTCCTTTTTCGCCCCCATTTTACCTTAAATTATAATTAATCTGCTTTCAATATATAGATTGATATAACAAGTAAGAAAATTATAGTCGGTCTAGGCCGACTATACGATACCCTATACCATGCGTTTAGAGACCCTATCTCTCAGGCCCAACTAACTGGATACAAAAAAAATAAGCATAAACCAAATATGAGTGGGATTTTTATTAATTTTTTTGGCTGCAGATATGAAAAAGTTTATATCGGATGCTATATCTATATGGGGACTAGGCCCAAAAATGGACCGATCCTGACCATGTTTGGTAAGGTCTTTTGTATTTTGCAAAAATACATAGAAACAAAATTTGAGAAGAATTAGTGCAATATTTTTGTTTTTTGATAGATTTATGTGAAGATCGGGAAGCAGCTCTATATGGGGCCTATGACTAAGAGTTGTCCCACAGGGACCATTTTTGGACTACTGATTAATGGATGTAATAAACACATACAAACCCAATTTGAGTAAGATTTATATGATAATTTGGATCTTATGGCAATTTAAGTCGATTTCATAGGGGTCATTTGTATGGGGGCTAGGTCTGAACATGGACCGATTCTCCCAATTTCAATAGCGTTCATCCCATGGCCGATAAAAGCTTATATACTAAATTTCATCAATATATATTCATATTTGCAGTTTGATTACAAGCTTTACATGGACACACAGACGGACGGACGGACGGACGGACGGACGGACGGACATCGTTAAATCGAATCAGATAGTGATTCTGAATCGATCGGTATAATTAAAGATGGATGTAGGTCAAATATTTTTGGTTGTTACAAACAGCAGCACAAAGTCATTATACCCAAACCACATAGTGGTATAGGGTATAAAAATGAATCTGTTTGTTTGTGCTTTATAGGAGGCCAAACACCTGAACCGATCTTCCTGAAATTGTCACAGCGTGTTACTGTGACTCTGGAAGGAGTAATAGGCTATATAACTTTTTGATTAGACAAAGGGGCGGTGCCACGTCCATATAACCCAAAACTTTAAATCGTCATATCTCGGGAATTTTTTGACCTACATCGGTCATATTTGGTACATATAGTATTGGAATGAATAGAAATACACACCAGAAGAAAAGTGGGCGGGACCACGCCCCTTTTTAGAAAAATAAAAATAGTAATATCTTCTAAACTACTGGAAGGATCGTCATGAAATTTACACAAAAGGATATTTTTGCGAAATACTAAGTCTTTAACTATATAAAGTTGTTAGTGGCTAAAGGGGCGTGGTCCCGCCCATATAACCCAAAATTTAAAATCGTCATATCTCGGCCATTTTTAACCTACGGCGATGATATTTGGTATATATCGTATTGAAATTAATAGAAATAGTACTACAAAAAAACTGGGCGGGACCACGCCCTTTTTAGAAAAATTAAAATCCATAATAACTTCTATTAAGCCCTTGACTATATAAAGTTGTTAGTGGACAAAGGGGCGAGGCCCCGCCCATATAACTCAATATTTGGCATGGATTGATTTGCTTAATAAGGTGTTTTCTTAAATAGGTATACATTCCATGCGAAAGTCGGCGGGCCACGTCCCTTTGTTTCCGATTTGTAGGAAGCCAGACCTGTACATCATTCTTCCTTAAACTTTCGCAGTGTGAAACTTTCACTCACTACACCCAATTTTTTATATTCGATTATTGATGTGCCAGGCTTTCCACCACATGTGCTACAACTCAAAATTGGAGTGCCCATTATTTTACTGCGCAATATCGATCCACCACGGCTTTGCAATGGCACTCGACTTGCAGTAAAAAAATGCTAAATAATTTAATGGAAGCGACCATTATAACAGGAAAATATAAAGCAACAGATGTACTTTTGCCACGCATTCCAATGATCCCAACTGATTTAACATTCGACTTCAAACGAGTACAGTTTCCTGTTCGATTAGCGTTTGCGATGACTGTTAACAAAGCTCAAGGTCAATCTCTTCAAGTTTGCGGCTTAAATTTAGCAAATCCATGTTTCTCGCATGGACAGCTTTATGTTGCATGCTCACGTGTAGGGAAACCCACCGACTTATATGTTTATGCTCCAGATGGACAAACTAAAAATATTGTACATTCTAAAACATTGCAATAATTAATTCTAAATTAAATAATATTTTGTTAATGTATAAATATTTTTTTTTATTTTGTTTTATTTTATAACGATGAGGGGTAGCGAAGTACACCGGGTTCAGCTAGTAATTATATCTTAATATATAAAAACGTTGGTGCGTATGTTGGTACTCTAATAACTGTTGAACCACTAATGCTAGCGACTTCGTATTCATACCATATGTTCCTTTGGTTCTCCAATTTGCATAACTTTTTTTTGTACCTGATAGGTGGCGCTGGGGTCGAGATTTTCCCAAAAAATTTATTTACGGTCCAATTTAGCTCAAATTCGCAACATATATTATGTACATAAAACTAAAGTTGCTGACAAAGTTTTTCACCTGTAGGTGGCGCTGGTGTTAAAATATTCAAGAAAACGTATATTTTTTTTCAGTCATATTCATAATATTATTAAATCGTGCTTTACTTTTGCCCGACACTCGGTATTAAAATTTAGATGCAATATAAAATCCAGATGTTTTCTTCGGGCCAGCAACGCGGACCGGACTCAGCTAGTAATATATAAAAACAGTTAGTAGTCAATAAAACGCTTTCACATTAAAATTTGAATAACTCTGAATGTCGAGTTAATCGATTTGACAAGTGAGGCACCCAAGTGATAGTTGATGAGAGCAGTGCTGAGTTTTAATTAAATAAGAGGAACTTATTGATCTACCCTTATAGTAAATATTTTAAGAATTGAGAAGAATTTATTCTAAATTTGGAAATTTTTTATATAAATATAATATAAATATAATATAATAAATTTTTTTTCATAAAAATTCTGATTTTTTATCCTACTTACTTCATTTAAAATGTCTCGCGATATTTGAAAAAAAAAAAAAAAATGTTATGGTTAAATTTTTATATTAAAAATATGAGAAAACCAATTAAAATATAAAAAAGTACAATAATAAAACCTGTATGAACTATATTTAGTTAAATATGTTTTTCTTTTTTAAATAAGGTAGATTAGTTCAAAGTTTACCATTTAAAAAAATTAATAAAACCCATTAAAATAAAAAAAGCTTGTAATAAATAAAACAATATTAATTAAAATTTTTTTTATATTTCATTTCAGATTTATTTAAAATAAAAATTCCACATAAAAATTGCAAAAGTCAAATTTTTTAACAAACGCTTCCAGTTGTTTAAATTCTAATTACAAAACGGTTTTTGCATGCTTAAAAAAATCAAAATAAAAAATAAAACCATCAAAATATAATTACCAACATCAACAGCACTCATTGTTGATTTAAAAATTTCAATTGATTGTTCCTGTTATTGTTGTTGACGCTGTACGACGACGCCACAAATTCTGCGATACATCACAAAAACACAAGCAAACAACAATTCCAAATTGATTTGCATTGATTTGTGTTAATTATTGCAAAACTCATGCTGTTTGCTTTATCATCATCGTCATCGTTAAAAGGATATTGTCATCAGTTGATAATTATTTCAGAAAAATACCGACAACATTTGAATAAAACATAATCGCAACAACAAACAAAATTCAATTCAGTTAATTTTTCAATTAAACAAAATTTTTGTTATTCAAAATTTAACATCACCATTCATATGTGATCGCTTTTTAAATTTATTTTTTAAATTTATATTTTTGTTTTGACCTAAACATCAACAAAAGTCAGCTGCAACATGTTGGAGGATGACTACAATGATTTATTAGCTGCGGCTTCAGAAATACAACGCAGTAAGTAATTTTTTGTAACTTAAAAACTTTATTATTTTATTATTATTTTTTTTAAAATTAATTTTCTAGGAATTTTATATATTTAAAATGAATAATGTTTGGTTCTAAACGGGGCTGGCGACACTTAGCTAGATTTCCCCTTTACTAAACTAATAATTTGCAGTTATTCTTCCCCATCTCTTCACATAAAAAATTTTATTCTTAAACAAGGAGTTATTTTCTTTAGGGACGTAAATAAAAAATGAGTTTTTTCAGGGACGAGAGAAAATAAGTAGTAAGCAAGATTTATATACAGTTACGGACAAAAAAATAGGAGATAAATATATTTTATATATATTTACTTTATCAATATCGTTTTTTGGCGATAAAGCAAAACATGGACAAAAATCATTACGCCCACATCCTCCTTCCGCTCAATTAGAAATGCCACTTAAATGGCAATTCCAACAGGATAATGGCCTGAAGCATACTTCGGGTCTCACAAAAAAGTGTTTTTTTTTTTTTGACAACTCTGTTTAAATTATGAGTTGCCCTGTACAATCTTCGGATTTAAATCCGTTTGAATAATTATGAAAAATCATCAGAGATTGTATTGGATTAACAAAACCCAACAATAAGGAAGAATTGTCGGAAAAAATTCAGAATGTATGGTATGGCATACCTAAGAAGATTTACCGGGATTTCGTAAACTCCGTGCCAAAAAAGTGTGAAGCTGTGCTGAATAATAGAGGATATCCAACTAAATACTGGCATTAGACAACATTCTCCCAAATTTTATAGAATTAATTAGACCCTATTTTTTTGTTCAGCTCAAAATATAATTATTATTCATGTTTATTATAACGAGCAGATCCCAGCCAACGAAATTCGAGTGCAAATTCTAGATTTTATTTTTTTATTTAATAAAGACCCTAAAGGTATGCTTATCAATTTTAGCCAAATCACAATTCAACACTTTTCAAATATCGATTATTGTCGTTATTGGTTTATGTCCAATTATCGGTTTATTTCCAAAATTATTTTTCAAGTCAACACAATTATTATTGTGAATGAAGAAAACAAACTCACAAACACATAAACAATTTTAATAAACACACACATAGCATTGTATAATTTTATGTATGTGTTAGTAGCAACTTTAAATGCTTTTACTTTAAAAAAAAATTTAAAAATTTAAAAATCTGTGAATCTGGTGGACAGCTAAAAAGAAATACCTTTTAAATAAGATACATTTGGTCAAAATCGGGAGAAAACTGTTTAACAAATCATCGGTCATAAGAAATCCCTTACCTATTAATATTATAGATAAGTGAAAGAATAAAATACAATTCAATTTTTTGTTAATTTTGCTCATTATATAAATTTTTTTAGTCATATATATAAAAAAAATGATGACCCTATTTTTTGTTCGTAACTGTGGGTATAGTAGGGAGTTTCACCGCAAACGTTTTTGTTTTTACTGTTGCACCTCTTAAAGCGAAATATGAATTGTTATGGCCTGAAATATTTTTGAGAATTTACTTACAATTTTTGATGAAATCGATCGCTGAAATCGATTTTATCCAAATCCGAGGTTATAAAACATAAATTTTTTCTCTCGAGTTTTATTTTCACAAAATCAAATAAATAACTTCTAGTCTACTAAAGAAAAATCCCGCGGTAAGAATTATTATTTTAAGGGCAACCTTGATGAGCTTCAAATTAAAAATTTAAATTTTCCCAAGTTCAATGCTCCATAGTCCGTTAGATAGTTTCTTGTCACTTTATGAGATATATTAAAACAAATAATAAATCCAAAAAAAATTATTTTTCTTACCTTACCTAAACATGCACCTAAACATGCAATTTGTACCACAAAAGGCTAAATTCTTCATGGGGTTCAAATGAAAGGTTCTTCGAAGCCCAACCTAACGCATTTAATTATACTCCGTTATGTTTCCAATTTCTCGATTAATTAGGGTTTTAAACTTATAATATACTCAGTTCGCCTCTTAAACTAATCACTACTTTTTTCCGTTTTTCTGGCTGCATACGGCTACCGTGCCGGAAGAATGCTTCCACGAATTTGTATGTCTTTATATGATGTAATGTGCTGATCAAAACACATCGAAATCAGAAGGAGTAATGTCTGATGAATACCGAATAGAGTGTTTTCAAAAAGGTTTTGACCGGCACCGCAACATGTGGACGAGCATTATCATGCTTACAGTCTATAATTAAACTATTTTTCTAACTAAATAAACGTTTTAGCTATTTTCCGGAAATATAAACATTTTTGTTTACCATTGATTGTACATGACATCATTTATTGTTATGGTTAATAGTTAATAGTTGTAACTGATGAAATAAAATTCGATTATTAGTTTAAAAAATGTAATGTCTTTTTTAAATTATTTTTAGACAACTGTTTACATCATCAAACCTTTACATCATTACGTAAATTTTTCTACACTCATTAAAAAATATTTGTGTAAATGCCAAGCAAAAAAAAAGTGAAAGTAAAAAAGAATCACGTTTTTTTACTTCTAAAGGAAGCTCTTCTTTAAAGTGGTTTTATGAAAAAACTCAAAAAATCTATATAATATCTAATATAGGGTGGACCAAAAGTCACATAGTCACATTTTATTCTTATTTTTTCAGATTATAAAATATACAAAATGGAAATTTTTTACACTGACTATGGAAGATAAAATCATTTAAATGACCCCCTTTTTCAGCTTCACAATGATGGCCTCGTTTTAGAGGTTTTTCCATAATATTTGTCAAAATTTATGTTGGCCTTGAGTTCAAGGATTGTCTCGGGCTTGTTTATATATACTCGTCCTTCAAATAACCCCAATGAAAATATTCGGGTGCTGACAAATCTGGCGAACGCGCTGGCCAATTTATTTTCGAATTTCTGGAAATTATTCGCTTTCCAAAAATTTGCCTTTAAAGTGTCATTGTGTGTCGGGCAGTGTGGACAGTTGCTCCATCCTGTTGAAACCACATCTCAGGTCTGTTTTCAATAAGGACGTAAAAAATGTTCTATCATAAACCGATACCGCTCTCCATTTACGGTTACAGAATTCCATCTTCATTTTCGAAGAAGTAAGGCCCAATGATATTTTCAGATGTAATCGCACATCATACTGTACACTAGGGTGTCCCTTCGTTATATGGAGGGAAAAAAAAACTGTTCAAACTGTCGGTCTCACCCGCTAGAAATATGCGAATAGCAAAAAAACTGAGAAATACAAAGTTAGAAAAACTCGTTTTAGGTCATTTTTATTTAAAAATATCTTAAAATCCAAAGCTGGCCTTGGCAAATAATGGGTTAACGTTCTCGGATTTAACCCAAATTTTTGGAGCGAAACTTCTACACATTTGGTTATTATATTTTAAGTGTCGCATCTAAAAATTGGACAGAACTTACAAAATATTTGAATTTTTTGAATAAATTGTCTTTTATTAGTTTGGGGTCATATGTGACCCCAATTCCAAAAGGGTTAATGGAGTCATATTATTTTTTTACGAAACCCTAGGCTATTGAGATAAAATATAACATTTAAAAGTAGAAAAGTGATGAATTTTTGATACAAAGTATTTAGAAAGAGTACATTTACAGAATATGTTTTCTCGAAATCCGCAAAAATAAAATCCTTGTTAAAAAAATTCTGGTGGAGGGATTTACTTAAAAATTCACACAGTTAAGCTGCAATATGTATTTAATACAACCTTAAATAAATATATTAATTTTTTTAAATTTTATTTAAGAAAATTTTTTCAAACTTGAAAAAGGAGTTTTCAAAATTTTATCAAAAAAATTTACAATTTTCGGTCTCAATGCGCAATAGGTTAACAACGTGGTAATAAAACAATACTTCATATCTGAGTACTTATAAGTATAGAGACCAAAAAATAATGATGGCTTTAATCAATTTCTCAATGTTGAAAAAAATGCCATCAAATTTCATGACCTAGTTTTTTTTTGGCACAAAAATGGTCTGAGGCATTTGCTATTTCTTGGCGAGGTTTTATTTGATTTTGAAGTTTTATAGCCTTTTGAAAGGACAATTTAATACTGATCCCGAATTATTTAAACGCTTGTCGGTAAAATTAAACGATAGAACGAAATTTTCGTAAAATCTGAAAAAAAGTCATATTTTCCCCATATAAACACACTTGAAATTTTCAATCGCTTTGCGCCACGACTAAAGGTTTTTTGATTGGCCCAAAACTTTGTATTTCTCAGTTTTTTTGCTATTCGCATATTTCTAGGTGGTGAGACCGACAGTTTGAACACTTTTTTTATTAAGGGCCACCCTACTCTACACCTTATGTGGTGAAATTGGCATTGATGATTGCTTTTGGATTTTCAGAATCCGAGAATCTGCTTCTTAACAAAGCCATTCAAATGAAAATTAGCTTCATCAGAATCTCAATAAAGTTGATTTCATTTCTGGCCAACTGTTGAAATTTAACTGCAACATTTTATTTAATTATTGCACCAATTACACCTTATAAGGGAATAACAGTAATCTTTTTTTAAAATGCGCCGTGATGTACGAAACATTCCTAGCTAAACAGAACGCCTTTTGGTAGATGTTTCTGGTGTTGCGTTCAACCTTTTCCGCAGTGCGAATTAAACGAGGTCTACCGGTTCGAGGCAAATCTCTTACGGTGCCATGTTGGTTGTGACAATCAACTAAGGAACGAATCATTGCTTCAGAGCGCGGATTCTTGCGGTAAAATGGCGCCTATATGCTGTTTGCGTTAAAACAATTGAACGCTGATTTAAATAATGAAATTCTATTATTCTGGTTCTTTGTTCAGTTTTGAATCTCTTATATTATTTAATATAATATAATATTAATAGGCTAGGCGATTCCTTGTGAACGATGTTTTGTTCTACCGTTTTATCCCGATTTTGACCAAACGTATATTATTTGAAAGGTATTTCTTTTTACCTGTTCACCAGATTTACAGATTTTAAAATTTTTTTTCTTTATTTTGAGTAAATTGCATTTAAAGTTGCTACTAGCACATACATAAAATTATACATATGTTATGTGTGTTTTATTAAATTTGTTAATGTGTTATCTTCATTCACAATAATAATAAACCATAAAAGTATTGGTTTGTGAATTGGCTAAGTTGAAATATATAGCTACCTAGAAATTTCACTCGATTCTCGAGCGCTGGAATCTACTAGTATAAAACAAAATAAATAAACGAAAAAGTTATTAAATTTTTAAACTGCATTGTGACTTTTGGCCCACTCTGTAGAAATTGAAAGTATCCAAATTAATATAAGTAATTACAATTTTATGTGGAGAAATTGAAAAGAAAAATTTAATAAAAAATTTGTATAAAAATAAAAAAATAATATTGATGAACTTATTTTGAGTTAATAAAAGTTTCAATATATTGAGAAAAGAAAAAATTATATTAAAAACGAAACGTTCACATTGAAAAAAAAAACTAACCCATAAAAATCAAGTTTTTATTGTATTCCCTTTCGTTGTAAATTAAGTTTACCATCATGTAATAAAATAATTGATTGTCTGAAAATGATTGATTAATTGTCATCACGAGTCTGCCTGCAAAGTTTTAGCTCGATTGGATCACGGGAAAAAGGTTAAAAATCGATCCAATATTTTTTCGGCAGACAAGCAGACTAACAGACACTACTAGGTAAAAGAACTGGCTTCAAAAAATATCTATTCAGAAGTAGAGACTAACAGACACTACTAGGTAAAAGAACTGGCTTCAAGAAATATCTATTCAGAAGTAGAGACTAATCATGACTTCTTTAATACTAGTTAAAATGTACGTAACTCACAGTAGCCATATTAGACAAATTACGCCCTATGACAAGCCCATGTTAAATCTATTGGTTATGATCCAAGTTCTCATCGAATCCGGAATCCTAGAATATAATCTATTGCACTTCTTTGGCAGCTCTTTTTAATGCGTAACGTAAGAATTCAGTATTTTAGTTATTTACCACTTAAAAGCTAGTTGTGGATAATCAAGCCCTATTAAAGACTCTCATAAATTTCAATCGATAGTAGTGCTAAGATTATAATATTTCCGATATAGTAATTTGTATATGTACCTGGACATATGATTATATAGAAGGTAACGCGAGAGCAGATTTATTTAGATGTGAATGGAAGCCATAGAACTGGGATTGCGGAATGTGGGTGATCAACAACTTGTTCCACACGTGCCTATCAATAAGTTCGTAGTTCGTTATATTTTGACATAGACTTCCCATCGTTAAAGTAGACATTTTTTGATCAATGATTTCATCGTTGGAGGTAAATCTATTTTCGCCGATTCCTTTCATTAGGGCTGGAAAAAAAGTCACTAGGGGCTAAATCAGGAGAATATATACATATATTATTTTTTTTTTAATCATCATGGCAATATGTTATTGAAACTGTGAAATAACTTAACATCATCTGCATACATAAGGACGTTGCAATTCGAAATTATAGTCGGAAGATCATATACGAATAGTAAAAACTGTAACGGGAACGCCAGAAGTAACACATACAATCTTAGATTCAATATTGCGAAACATATCTCTTTGAGTTCTAAATATACGATTCAATCCACAAATTATTAGATTCAGGTATACCAATGAGTCTTATGCCGTTTTCTTTTCTGACAAAAAATGTCGCACTTTATTTGCACTTTTTTCGAAAAGTGAATTTTTCTTTATATTCTGAATAAAGAGCAACATTATCTTATACGTCAGTTGAAAGGTCTCAAAATCGAGCACTCGTAAATCACAAAAAATTGCTGCCATAGACTTCTTTCAGGTCATAGTGTGAAAATGTTTCCCAATTGTTCCCTTTTTTGAATATTTTCACCCTATGACTTCAAAGAGGGTAATAATAATTTGTTTTTTGCATTTTATGAACACAGATCTTTGAGACCTTTGAATTGATGTATAAGATAAGGTTGCTCTTAGTTTAGAATATATAAAAAAATACACTTTTCGAAAAAAGTGCAAATAAAATGCGACATTTTTTGTCAGAAAAGAAAACGGCATTTGAGAAGTAAAATATTATAATCCACCTCGTCTGCTTACCACTGATGAAACCTTTGAAAACATTAGTAGAAAATTCTAGAAGATTAGTAACTGTTGACCTTGATTTCAAAAAGACATGTTGCAATGAAGACATACTCGACTTTAGTTGATATGAGAGATAATCAGTAACAAGTTTCTCCATTAACTTAAGAATAGCGCTTAAGCTGCGTTCACACTACGTGTTTTGCTCGTGTTTTTCGTATTTTTTTAGCACGTGTAATTTGTACACATAATGTGAACCCTTTCAAACATTGTTTATGTACAACACATTTTGCAAGACATAAATTTTTCAATTAGAGCAGGTTCTATTTTGGCAAGATACACATATGAAAATACAACACTGTTTGTGGCGAAAGAAAAACAGAGTAAATTATAAAGATTAATATTGAGAGAAAAATAAATTGTCTAATATTAATTAACAATTAAAAAATATATAAAATATATAACTTTATTTTTAACAATAATTTTTTGTAAATTCACAAATTAAATCAGCTGTTGTTTACATTTAGAGGTTATGTCATACGGAAATACATATGTACGTTTGAACGCAAAAATTATGAATCGTATGTAAAACGGCAATTTTGACACACACACGGAATTACGTATGGATCGTAAAACTGAATTTACACATGGAAAATACACATAGTGTAAACACACCTTTAGCTTTGCTAAAGTACTTGAGTTAAGTACATTAGCGCTTGCACCTAACTTATACAAAGGTATAATAAGTGATTCTACCCAAAAACTAGAAAAATATGCAATTTGCAAAAGACTGTTGAAAATACATTTTATGGGCACACTCAAAATGTGAACGCAATTTCTCAAAGTACAAGCAGGAACACCATGAGGACCAGGCTTGTATGACAATTTCGACTGAATCAGAGGCTTAAAAACAGTTTCTGTATCAAAGAGCTGAATAATTGGTATCGATGCAACTTTTATTAAGAATGGACAGTTAGCGACGGTTTAAGTATTTACCATAGAATTGCTATACGTGTTCTGGAAAAAATCAGTAAACTTATAATCAGCGCGAGCGGTAGAAGATTTTGCATAATCTAAATTTGAACAGGATTTTGCGTATCTTATAAAAAAGGCAAGATGTTCTGTTTTTTAGCCTCGACAATTCCTTTTAATTCCATGAAGGACCGGTATGCTCAAGGTACTGATGAATAAGAGGAATGCATTTGTTAAAACAATCGTTCAAAATATCATAAAATTTTACCAAAAGAAAGTCTATGGTGCAAGTTTTAAGGAGCCGATTATCAACCAAAAAGGACCAGTCAATATGATAAAGCAGATCATCGAATTTGTTATGATCAGTACGTTTAAAACAAAATGATTTACTCATCACACTATTCAGCCCCCTTGTAGGCTCTTCTAAGCCAACATGTATAATTATACCAAGAGTAGGATCTTATCGATACTCAGGTAAGGATATTGGGTCAATACAATAAACTACAAAACATTATCAACAAAAAATAGATCCAACAATTACTTAAGGAGGAAATCGCATTATCATGAGCATCATATACTGTATTCACAGAGAGAGCATGGGAAAATATAGGAACAGGTGATATAAGTAGTTTTACTCGGGAAAATAGCTTGAACTCAATACCAGTATCAATATCATCAAATTCAACAAACTTGAGGTAAAGTTACTATGTACAGCCATTAGAACCCCACCTCCGGCCTTTAACAATCTATCACGTCGAAACATCTGAAATTTACTTGATACGGAATCAATACATTCCCGCAAACCCAGGTTTCCGTAAGTGCGATAACATCGTAATCCAAATCAAAATTATTATTTTAAAGGTAAGCAAGTTTCGTATTAAGTCCACGTACATTCTGATAAGCAATACATATTCCATCTGACTCTCGTAACATTAGTTTTCCGATGGATTAAGTTGATTTCGGACCTTAGTAGGGAGAAATGCTGGATTTGATCTTGGATTTTCCCTGTAAACGTACTCACGGACTAAAATCCCAATGGGCCAAAATTCAGGGTCAACAATTTTATCAAATATCTCATATGGAACAATCAACCCGAATGAGGATATACTACGATTCTGATCAGCATTCATTTTAAAACACAGGATGTCCTGTGTTATCGGCAGTTGTATGCCGAGCAAGACGCGAAACAAAAATTGTGTTTCGGGACTTCACGACGCTCAACTTTTTAGGTCCCGAAGTCAGATTGTTAGAAATGTTGTTTGCATGATCATTCAAAGGAGCAGCACTATTTGATGAAGATCTTAGAGCACGCTTTGAGTCAATTGAGGCAGTAAAGTTAAAAGAAAACGTCGAGGAAGAATTTATTAACAGAGTGGCAGTGAACGGTTTTTTCTGATGTACACAGTGCGTCAAATAAGTTTTAAGACTGGGTCTGTAAAAAAAATGTAAACAAGAAACTAATACCTGTTTTGGTTTTTTTTTTATCAAAATAGGACCATCCATCCGGCTTCAATGCACAACGATTAATAAATGAATCGAACGCCTGTTGTAAATCATTTTGTGGTATGACCTGCTAATCACGAATCTAAGCTTCATCTAAGCTTGTCTAAATATCCTCAAAATAATACCCTTTGGACTTCATTTAAAGTCTTCGGAATAAGGAGTAGGCACAGGGAGCTAAATCATTTTGATTTGCCAAAAATCGACGACAATAAGGGAGGTGTGACTGGGTGCATTGCCGCGTAACAAACAAATTTATCACATACTTATACTTATTATTCTTCATGCATGATGGCTTGAGTTGTTTTTCTCTCAATGTTTAAAGAGTCTTCCATCATTCTCAGTGATGCACAGCGATAGTTTGCTTGTGCGATAGTTGTTGTGTCCTAGATGAAATTGGTCCGACGCTGGTTGTTTTGCACCATATCTCTTCTGTCCAAAAAACGTTTGTGCAATACAAGAATATTTGATCTACTTAAACAACATTCACCGTAAACTTGTTTCATTACTTGGTATGTTTCCGAAGACTTTTACCAAGTTTTGCGTTATATTTAATTACAGCTCTTTCTATAACGTTAGAACTCTTAGATATTCGAACCTACCCACTATCAACAAATGGAATTCCTCCAGATTCAGCGCTAAAACTTCAACGGTAACAACAATCTCAATGAGGAAACATAAGCCGTCATAAATTTGTGGACCTGTGTTATCTAACGAACGAATTGACATGGAAAGCACGGACATTATTTAATCGACTGTGACAGTAATTCAAAGACGATTCGTAAAATAAAATTGTATACAAAAAACTAAAAATGATATTAAACAAAATCATATTTTTTTTGTTTTATCTCTACCAAGAATGATAATTTTTACTAACATTATTTGTGAGTGTGTTTTAGAACTTTATTATTTTCATATGGGCGGGTTTAGTATTAAAAATGTTTATTTCCCTCTTTTTCTATTAACATTTTGCAAATAAAGCAAACACTGCTCTGACGCAATAGTTTTGCTATTATTCAGTTGATTTAATTTTATTTTTGTCACAACTAACTTATTTTTTTATGATTCTTTGATTGTAATTAAATTTGCTATACAAGTTTTGTGTTGCTTATTTATATTATTCTATACTCATGAACATAACAATAAAGGCCTGTGTGCAGCTTGCTAAGGAATCAAAAACTTCATATAAAAAAAAACGCTTCAGAAATGCTTAAGGAATTTTTCTGTCAAAAAATTTCTGTTGAAAGTCTGCAGCTTTTTAAAAAAGTAGTATTGTTTTTACTACTTTTTTTGACGTAAATTAATTTAGGCAACCCAGGCTTTGAGCAGGAATATAAAATTTTTCGTTCTTTCTGAACGGAATTTTGACAGGAGAGGTAAGCATAAACAAAATGTAATATGCTAAAAAAATTAAGTTATTTTTCAGTTGCAAACATAGCAAAAAATAAACAAAATTCGGCAAAGAAAAACAAGAAGCAGATGGGTAATTTTGATACTGAGTTTAAAAAGCGTTTAGCAGGCCAAATAAAGCAGAACCGAAGAATTGATTTGTTTTCAATTTCACAATTCTTAATAATTGACAGAAAACAGCTGATTGCTAGCGTTGCACTGAAAGGTACTTTTGTGCTTTTTTTTCTTTAAGAAATATATGAAAATTTTCTGTTAAGATTCCTTAACAAGCTGCGTACAGCTCTTAAGTACACAAAGTTTAACAAAATTTTAATATTAATATCTTGACAAATTCTTGTTATTTAAAGAGAAAATTTGTCCTTTTTTGCTAAATTTTATTTTATTTCATTTTTTTTATTTTCATGCAAAATAAAGTTTATAAAAAAAAAAAAAAAAAACAGCATACAGTAGTTTTGACATAGATGCACATCCAACTTTTGCACAAGTTTATGTCCAGATAAGCCAAAAACGTTCTTAAGTTAAAAGTGCTTACCTGCCTATATGTGCAGGTATAAAAGTATGTTTTCCCTCTTTCGTGTTTTTGAGATTTTAAAATGACTAAAGTTGGCTTTAAAATGACTAAAGTTGACTTTTAGCGTTTTTAAGATATTTTTTGATATCAAAAATTTGACATCACCATTTATTTTGTGTGTGTATTTATACCCTATACCACTATGTGGTTTGGGTATAATGACTTTGTGCTGCTGTTTGTAACTACCAAAAATATTTGACCTAGACCCATCTTTTAATATACCGATCGAATCAGAATCACTATCTGATTCGATTTAACGATGTTCGTCCATCTGTGTGTCCATGTAAACCTTGTAATCAAACTGCAGGTCGCAAATATGAATATATTTTGATGAAATTTGGTATATAAGCTGTTATCGGCCATAGGATGAACGCGAGAATCGGTTCATGTTCAGACCTAGCCCCCATACAAATGACCCCTATGAAATCGACATAAATTCCCATAAGATCCAAATTGTCAGCTTAGTCAAATTGGGTTTGTATGCGTTTATTACATCCATTAATGTGTAGTCCAAAAATGATCCTTATGGGACAACTCTTAGTCATAGGCCCCATATAGAGCTGCTTCCCGATCTTCACTTAAATCTATCAAAAAACAAAAATATTGCACAGATTCTTCTCAAATTTTGTTTGTATATATTTTTGCAAAATACAAGAGACTGTACCAAACATGGTCAGGATCGGTCAAATGTTGGGCCTAGTCCCCATATAGATATAGCATCCGATATGAACTTTTTCATACCTGCAGCCAAAAAAATTAATAAAGATCCCACTCAAATTTGGTTTATGCTTATTTTCTATATCCAGTTAGTTGTGCCTGAGAGATAGGGTCTCTAAACGCATGGTATAGGGCATCGTATAGTCGGTCTAGACCGACTATAATTTTCTTACTTGTTTTTTTTTTTCATTAAGAGTGGGATTGTAAAATAAACAAACTTAATAACGTTTTTTTTAACGACTTGTTTTGATTTTGTTTTTCGTAAGAGGCAGCTAAATGTGATTTTTTTATGAAAACAATTAAAATTTTCAAAAATATGAGGCGCTTATCTTAAACGTGCAGATACAAAAAGTGCACTTAAAGAAAGAAATTATTATTGAATTTTGAAAATAAAAACCAAAAAAAAAAAAATTTTGTGCAGTTTGCCTATAACTGCACTTAAGAACAAGGCAGTTAAGTCAAAACTACTGTATTTGTGGATTTGTAATCCAGTTATTTAGCAAAAAAGGTGAAAATGGGGGAAATGGGCATTTTTGCTATTTTTAAGGTACTGGATGCACTTTTTCCGGTAGGTTTGTTCCGCTTTCTTTTCTCCTATTCAATATCTACAAATTTGTTACAGACATAAAAGAGATATTCCGTACGGTTACCAAGTTATAACCGTGTTAAAATATACATAAAGTGATAAAAGTTCACCTTGAGCAAAAAAATTCGTATGGCCATTAAATTATAATGGCAGCCAACTTGACAAAACGAATGATGGAGACGTTCTTATTTTTGGGACTATTTTCAGGTACCCCAAATCATGTATTGTACTGTGCTATACTACTAAATAGCAATTTCCGACTCTAGTAAGACCGATTCTGGAATATGGCTCCATTATTTGGGATCTCAATTATAAAATTCATCAACAACATGTTGAGTCTGTTCATAAGCAATTTCTACTTTTTTGTTTGCATAGTTTACCCTGGAATCCTGCTCTCCGTTTGCCATCGTACACAGGCTTGCGTAAATAAAATTGCCGACTTTAAAAATTCATAGAATCATGCTGAATCATGACCAATCTAATTCAATGTGAAGTCAGCTGTGAATTTCTTTTAAATACAATTTGTTTCAAAGCCCCCCTCAATGTTTTATAGAACTGCAGTTCTTTGGCAGATTGTCCGCTTTCTTGAATTATGTTTGAAAAAATGCGTTTCCTTTTTGAGCACTCGAAAATAATGAAATGGAAAGGGTCGCAAAAGTATTTCTTATTTCTACAATTTTTGATCCCATATTTAGACACAAATTAAAGGTATGTGAGGTGCAATAGATGTAAATAGCGCTTCGATATGTTTGTCTTATTATGGTTTTGATGCCATTATGCCGTCCAGACATGTTTGCGTCACCGTCATACCCTTGTCTGTTAAGAGGAGTAAAGTTTTGTGAAATTTATTTTCCTTTTATTCCATTTATATCGCCAAAGTTTACAAAATATTCTTTAGTTTCAATCGAACTGCTTAAAATCTGTATGAATTTAAAAAATTCGAATTCTTCTATACAAAGATACAAACTCAGGGTCTACATTGTGATGATAAATAATGTCCTCATTATAAAAAAAAATATATGAAAGCATTTTAGGTGCTTTTAAATAACTCTAAAAATTCAAAGAAAAGTGATGATATGATGTGAAAGTGTATATGAAATTAAAAATTTTCAAAAGATTTCGGGGGGCCCGAATCGTCTTACTTCATCTGCGTTTCAATGATATTGGATAGTTACTTCGTATTGAGCTGGGTCTGTCTTTACACCATCTTTTGTTATTAAATGGCCCAAATAAACAACATGTGGTCTAAAAAAACAAAATTTTGTGGGAACTTCTTGTAATATAATTTTACACTTTTTTACGCGTTACAATTTATTAAATTTATTATCACACCATATTTAAAAGTTTTCGTTACTCTTCTATTTAATTTAATCATATTTTATTTTATTCTACATATGACAAATTAAATCAACAAAATCAGTCTTGCTAATCATATGCTTATTTTTCGATTCAAGCAATTTCCTAACGATTAGAAATACCGTTTAAAAAATTTAAACATTTTAATAGTTCAGGTTTCTTTTGTTATAATCGAAAAATAATTCTTAATACAAATTTTATATGTAGTACTCTAACCAATTACACTAGTCAACAGTCAAAATGTACTCGGGATGCGATAATTTTTTCTGTGTAGATAACCTTGACATGAGCTCGAAAAACGCAATAAAAAATTTTTTTTTCGTTTGGTTTTTTTTTTTTTTTTTTTTTTAAATTTTAAAAATTTTTTTTTGGTTAATTTGTTTCGTCCGGCATAACTCGGGAACCACTAGCCCGATTTAATTGAATTAAATTGTAAAAAATTTAAAATTACAATTCCCTTAATCTGTTTATATATTGTTTTCCTATACAAGCAACAGTTTCCAAGTTAAAAATGAATATATAAAGGAAAAAACTTATTTTTGCCTAAAAATTTAAATTTTTTTTTTTTTAAAAATCCATAAAAAATCCCAAATGAAAAAAAATTTCAAATCTTATTACTTTTACGTAAAGATACATAACCTATGAGCAAAATAAGAGAAAGATCATGAAAATCGATGCACGCGTTTCGCTTTTATTCGCAATTGAGTAAAGGTATGAATTTAAAAAATTTGCTCGACATATGCACAACTTTGTCTATGGTAAGGTTTTTTCTTTTTTTTTATGATTCTCAGAATTAACAAAACGGAATAAACAAAGGGTTATTTAATTTTTATGATTGCGTAAGCAAAGTAATAAACGGTAATAAATGTGCGTGAACAATTAAAAGGAAAAAAGGAAAGGGGACTTTTTTACTTATTTGGGTTTTCCGGTGACTACCTGTATGATTTTTTTACATAAATGCAACCCACATTTATTCGGAAAATTTAAGACTCACACATGGTGAAACAGGTATGTAGCCACCGTAAAAAAATATACACCCATTTATAAGTACCTGTCAGTAAAATACTAAACAATACACAGTACAAATAGGTCTTCATTGATCGATTTTACTCATTCAACAAGTGTCGACGAACGCGATAGTTAAAATGAGCAAACGTTCGCGAGTATTTGAATGCAATACCAATCCAAGTAATTTTTGTTACATGTGCGGAGAATACGTTTGTGGAAAAAACAAGCGTTATTTTTCACCTAAATTGAGAGATTCATTTGAAGAGAGCTTCAATTTAAAGGTCTCAAACATAGATGAGCGGTGGACACCAAGTGCTCTATGTCCAAGGTGCTACGTACAGCTAAGTGACTCAAGGTAAGTGTAGATTACGAAATTCAAGAACATATATAACTTATTATTGCAATTCTTTCAGACGACAGCCGAGAATCATCATGCCAATGCTTTGGAGAGCTCCGCTTTGCCATGCAACAGATTGTTACTTCTGTCTTAGCAAAAAAACAGGCGTGGGAAAAAATATACGATGGACTTACGCTGCTGTTTCAACAGTGAATTTTCCAGTGCCATTTTCCAAAGAACCAGTGGACCCGCAACCGCCCGTTTCAAGATGGGCATCTAATAATGAGGCGATACATCCATCATCAGATCCGGAGACAGTAGGAACCACATCAGAATGCGAGTCAACATATACATTGCATGGAGGTCAACGCTTATGTTCCCAAGCAGAACTGAACGATTGGGTTAGAGAATTGAAACTCTCCAAGGAAGATGCAGAGTTGCATGCATCGCGCATGAAACAGTTCGGTTTCTTGGCTCCTGGTGTGGTGACAACAATCTACAGGAAGCGTCATGAACCATACGCAAGGTACTACACAAAAAAAGACAACATCTGTTTTTGTAAGGACATTCCCGGATTATTTGGTGAACTCGGGTACTCTTACGATCCAGGAGAGTGGCGTCTTTTCATCGACAGCAACAAGCAGAGCCTTAAAGCAATTTTACTGCACAACGGCAACAAGAAACCTTCGATTCCAATTGCTCATGCCGTTGACACCAAGGAAACATACGAAGTCATGGACAATCTACTAAAGTGCCTTAACTATGAGAAACACGATTGGAAAGTTTGTGCCGACCTTAAGGTTATCGGTATCCTTTGTGGATTACAAGGTGGATTCACAAAGTACTGTTGTTTTCTCTGCCTTTGGGACAGCCGCGATCGTCAACATCATTACACCAGGAGGAGTTGGACAGAAAGAGTTAACTTCATCCCCGGCAGCGACAACGTGAAATATACACCACTCATAAAAAAGGAAAATGTTTTTCTCCCACCTCTTCACATAAAGCTCGGACTCATAAAAAACTTCGTGAAAGCTATCAACAAAGATGGCGAAGCGTTCGCCTATTTAAAAACCATTTTTCCTCACCTTTCATCGGCAAAGATTAAGGAAGGCGTTTTCGACGGTCCGCAAATTAAAAAGTTGTTGCAAGACCAACAGTTTGAACACATTTTATCACCAAATGAAGCTGCAGCTTGGAACTCATTTCGGCAAATTGTTTCCGGATTTCTTGGAAACAACAAAACCTCAAATTACAGAGAGATCGTCGAACAACTACTCCAAAATTATAAAAAAATTGGAGCAAATATGTCGCTTAAGATACATTTTCTACACTCGCACTTGGACTTCTTTCCGGACAACCTGGGCGATGTGAGTGACGAGCATGGTGAGCGTTTTCATCAGCAAATGAAAGAAATTGAGCACCGATACCAAGGATTTTGGAACGAAGCTATGATGGGGGACTATATCTGGTTCCTAATAAGAGAAACAGACCCACAACAATATAAAAGAAAGACAAAAGCACATAATTATTTTTAATTTGAAGGTTTTTATTTTTGTGTTTAGATATTTTTTTTTAAAACTTTTTTATAATTAATTAATGTTGATATCCTTAGGATAATTTCTTGTACATATATCGAATTGTTTTTTAATTTAAAGTCATATATTTTTGTCACCCAACAAATTTTAATTTTTTTTGTAATAAAAAAGAAAAAACCTTACCATAGACAAAGTTGTGCATATGTCGAGCAAATTTTTTAAATTCATACCTTTACTCAATTGCGAATAAAAGCGAAACGCGTGCATCGATTTTCATGATCTTTCTCTTATTTTGCTCATAGGTTATGTATCTTTACGTAAAAGTAATAAGATTTGACATTTTTTTTCATTTGGGATTTTTTATGGATTTTTAAAAAAAAAAAAATTTAAATCTTTAGGCAAAAATAAGTTTTTTCCTTTATATATTCATTTTTAACTTGGAAACTGTTGCTTGTATAGGAAAACAATATATAAACAGATTAAGGGAATTGTAATTTTAAATTTTTTACAATTTAATTCAATTAAATCGGGCTAGTGGTTCCCGAGTTATGCTGGACGAAACAAATTAACCAAAAAAAAATTTTTTAAATTTAAAAAAAAAAAAAAAAAAAAAACCAAACGAAAAAAAAATTTTTTATTGCGTTTTTCGAGCTCATGTCAAGGTTATCTACACAGAAAAAATTATCGCATCCGGAGTACATGAAATTTTTTTCATTTTGTTGAGTAGTGTTATTTGCTACAATATCTTTTAAAATATTTTCCATTTGAAATATGTTGTTGCAGTCGACAATAATTATAACTGAAGCATATTATTATTGGTTTTGTTGGGTTGCCTCAATTAAATTAATTTAGTAATTTGTAAAAAGACATTGATTGGTAAACGGAACTAATTTTGTTGGATACCAACACACTGTGGAACAAATTCAAATTAGCAAAAGTTAGGTCGATTCTGACAGTGAGGGGTGAAAATAGAGGTTAAATTAGAAGACCCGTATCGCGGCGTTTGTTTATGTTAGTTCGAATTTTGTTTTAATCGACCTTCGAACTTTGCAGTCAAATGCCGATTTTCAGCATATTGTTTATATGGTTTTTTGGCTATAACTCGTCGACTAAATGATATTTTTTCAATCTGTAAAAGCCAAATTATTGCTAGAGACCTGTGCAACAATTAAAATTTTTGAAAAAATTGATTTAGAAAATTTTTGTGGTGCTTATGAAGCAAAAAGTTGGAAAAATTATTTTTTTTTTCATGCTTTTTGAAAATATTTTCCACAAAACTAAGTCTTTTTTGCTTTCTGTTTGATCTATAATATGCTTCTCAGTTTCTTCAATAAATTTCATTTAAAAAGAAAACAACCATAATACAAAACTTGCGTTTTCCAGCTTAATATTAATTTATTTCTCATTTTTTATGTACCGATTTTGTTCAGTGTTAGTTTTGAAGAAACATTGAAAAAGAAATTATAAAAATATGGAAAAAAAAAATATGTTTTGGAAATGTTAGTTATGAAAAGTTTTAAGTAAAAAAATTAAATAAATTAAATTAATGATTTGGCCAGTTGCCGTTTAGCAGGCGGCTATGGATCAACATCACTGCTCTCTCTAATATCTTGGTCATCGTCATCATCGTCAGAAAGGTCGATAATTTCGTCCAACAGATATTCTGGAATTTCATCTTTGTCTTCCCCTTCTTTCTCTTTTTCCTCGTCTTCCTGTTCTTCAAAGGTGTTTTTATACCACCAACAAATTTCAGCGAGTATTGCATCTGGAGATTTCTTTCCTCTGTACCTGAAACGAAAATAGTTTTCAATCGTTAACATGTTTAAATTGTGCACTCTGACAAAGATATTAGAAAAATCTAGGAATTCAAAATATGCACACTCTATAGTTACCTTATTTCAAATGGAAGCGCAGTTTGGTGATAACGTTCGCCTTGCTCATCAGATTCAGTTGGCAACTGTTGAGCGAGTTGATCAAGATGCTGATGCAAGAGATGAATTTTGCACGACATATTAACCCGAATTTTATCGAAAGCTGCCAACATGTTTGCAACAGATTGCCTGTAGTTGTCTTTGCGTTCTTTACCCAAAAGTCCTTTAATGACTGCTTTCAATGCGAGCCATGCATTTAATTCTCGGTCTGTCAGAACTTGGTCAAAATCTTAACGACTCATTAGTTTCCATATATCGGGACTATTAACAACCCCTTCCTGAATTTTGGCGTTACTTAGTCTTGGGAAAATGTCTTTTAAGCGTTTGACTACTGATGGTCTTTTTGCGATACATTTCAAAAAAATTTTAGCTATGCCAAGTTTAATGTGGAGCAACGACAACAAAATTTTCATTTCAGGAACAAGACTTTCGTGTAGCCTATTGTCCTTAGGCCATTTCCGTCCAATGTGACTATTCCAGTTATGCTGTTTGTACTAGTTTCCTTTAGTTTTCCTTTAATACCTTCTCCGTATCGTGAATCCCAATCGCACAAAAAACACGGATATTTTGGACGGCCAGATGCTGTTAAGCCTGTAATTAATGAAACTATTTTGAGGTCGCAGCAAATGCGCCACTGGTGTTCGTTGTTTCAAATTATCGAAATTTTCACTAGTGTCAGTGCTAGACGCAATCGGAACAGAAGGCATTCTATTTGTCTTGTGCAAAAGCACAACTTTTAAGCTGATTAGTGCACTATCGATAAATAAACGCCAATCATCTTTTTTTATAGATTAACCCTATCGTTTCCATTAACTTTTCAATATCGTTGCAATAAGCGAAATTTTTGCATCATTCACATAGAAGAACTTTTCTAACTCTTTTTGGCGTTTTCGATATGCTGTTACTTTGATACCTTTCGCCAGCAAATTATTTCCTTTCAAAAATGAAGCCAGTAGTTCTGATTTTTTCTGAGTCAAACACAAATTTGCAACAATTCCATCCAATTGGTTTTGTGTGACTAGGATTAGGTCCTTTAATGCTTCATAGGATGTACCTTCACCAAAGTCGTATTCTGAGAAGAAATCCAGCGGCAGAAAGCAAAAAAGGCTTAGTTTTGTGGAAAATATTTTCAAAAAGCATGAAAAAAAAATAATTTTTCCAACATTTTGCTTCATAAGCACCACAAAAGTTTTCTAAATCAATTTCTTAAAAAATTTTGATTGTTGCACAGGTCTCTAGCAATAATTTGGCTTTTACAGATTGAAATATCATTTAGTCGACGAGTTATAGCCAAAAAACCATATAAACAATATGCTGAAAATCGGCATTTGACTGCAAAGTTCGAAGGTCGATTAAAAAAAAAAAATTCGAACTAACATAAACAAACGCTGCGATACGGGTCATCTAATTTAGCCTCTATTTTCACCCCTCTCTCTCAGAATCGACCTAACTTTTGCTAACCTGAATTTGTTCCACAGTGTAATTTGAAATCTATTATGTTTATACGATTGTTGTAGAGGAATATCTATTGTATTTTTAAATATTAAAGAAATACAATAAAAAATCTTATCACTTTAACAAATTTTTCCAGTTGTGCTGATGTTTGTAACTACCAAAAATATTTCACCTTGGCTCATCTTTTATTATACCGATCGACTCAGAATCACTTTGTTATTAAATGGCCCCAAGCACTTTTGAGTCGATTTAGCAATGTCCGTCCGTGCGTTCGTCTGTGTGTCCATGGAAACCTTGTAATCAAACTACAGGTCGCAAATATGCTTTGATGAAATTTAGTATATGTGTAAGCTTATATTGGCCATATAATGAAAGCCCCTGTTCAGACCTAGTCCCCATACAAATGACCCCTATGAGATCGACTTAAATTGCCATAATACCAAAATTATCATATAGATCTCGGTCAAATTGGGTTTGTGTATGTTTATTACTCCCATTAATCAGTAGTCCAATAATAAACCCTATAGGATAATTCATAGCTCCCATATGAAGTTGATTCCCGATCTTCACTTAAATCTATCAAAAACAAAAATATTGCACAGATTTTTCTCAAATTTGGTTTGTATATATTTTTTCAAAATATAAGTGACCTTGCCAAATATGGTCAGGATCGGTCCATTTTTCGATCTAGTCCCCACATAAATATAGCAATCCATATGAACTTTTTCATATCCTAAGGCAAAAAAAAAAAAAAAATAACAATGCCACTGAAATTTGATTTATGTTTATTTTCAATATCTAATTAGTTGGACATAAGAGATAGGGTCTCTAAACGCACGGTATAGGATATAGCATAGTCGGTCTAGACCGACTATAATTTTCTTACTTGTTTCTGTGTGTATTTATTAGTGTTGGTTGCCAAAATTCCTCTTAATTTAATTTTCAATAAAATTAAAGAATTCTTTTTAAACTTCGATGTAAAATCTTAATTAAATTTTAAATGAATTGAAAGCTGAAAAAAACATTTTTAACATTAAAACCTAAATATGTAACTTAAAATATATTTAAATTTTTAAGAATTTTTTAAATCCCTTCTTTTTTAAATCTCTTCTATTTAGTTCACGTAGTTTTCATTTAAAAAACCTTTTTTTTATAAGTTTTCCTTTTAGATTTCTCTTCAACCACAGTTGATATCGCACGTTTACACTACTTTATAAATAATCTTTTACATTGTTAGAGGTTTTCCTACTCTTTTGTAAATAATATTTAAAAAAAAAAATACCTTGCTAAGAATTATTGATTTTATTCTACTTACTGTATATTTTCCTTTTGAGATATTTAATACTTGTATTTAGTTTAAGTATGGGTGGTTGAAAGAGTTTGAGCTGAAAAAAGTTTTATATATATTTTTTTAATTTGCAAACACTGTTAGTTGGTGAGAATTTAATATATGCAAATTTAGTTCAAATATTTGTTAAAGGTTTTTTTTTTTATTATAAAATTTAAAAATAGAATAACATTGGAAACCTAATAAATTCTATGAAAATACCCAGAAAACATGTACTTCCAATAAAATTTATTACAAATACTCAAAATACAATACAAAACTTTTTTATTACTATGAAACATATAGTTAGAACAATAAAACACTTCTTAAGCAAAAAAGGGTTGCCATTATATTGCAATAAGTTTACTTTTTTTTTTCAAGTTTTTGTAAAGGACAACGCTTAGAATGGAAATTTTTTAAATTGATGCAAATTACGAGGGCGTTCCCAGAACAACCCAACCTGATGTATAAATGGCGGCAGTAGTTTGAAAAAAAATATTTTAGTAAAAAGTGGCAACCTTATGTGTTAACTTTCAAGGCGCCACGTTGTTAACTATATATTAATTTTTTATAGAACCACTAAACTAAAAGATCTCTTTTAAGTTGTAAACATGGAAAAAATTGGTCACCATTATGTAATTCTATACTTTCAATTGAAAGGTCTTAGTCCAACCAATATTAAAGCAAAGCTAGATTTTTCTCTGTCGTTTACAGAGTTTAAAGGAGGCCATACGCCCTGCCAAGATGAACACCGAAGTGGTCGAACAGTTGAGGTGGCCACGCCAGAAACTGAGAAGAAAATCCACAAAATGGTCCTGTATGATAGTCTGTTGAATTTGCTTGAGTTAGCTGAAATTATTGAAATTTCAAAAATTGCTATACATCGCATATTGACCGAAAATTATAAATGTTCGAATTGTTTCATCAATCACCATATTTTCCAGATTTAGCTGCCTCGGATTATTCTCTATTTCCAAACTTGAAAAAATGGTTCGTGGTAAAAGATCTGCCAATAATGATGAGGTGGAGTCTGCGGTTGACGGCTATTTTATGGAGCTAGACAGTTTTTACTATAAACAGGGTATCGAAGCTATTGAATTAAAAGGAAATTATATATATATTTTTTTGTTAGGGGATGCCCAATACAAATGCGGTGCATTGTATTTATTTCAGGAAAATAGGTTATGGAAAGGAGGAATGAGGGAGTAGTGTTTGTGGGTATTTGACTTAAATTTTATTATATTGTAACTGCCAGGAAAGACTTGTGCGGGGAGTTTATTCCACATACGGCTAGTTCGACTGATAAACGAATTTTATCTGTAATGCGTTGTGCGATCAACTGGACAATAGACTACAAACGGATGTGATCTACTAGAAAAGCGGGTTGAGCGAACTGAAACTCGAGCATTTGGATTGAGTTCGCTAATCTCAGAAGAACATTTCGCATAGTAGTATCTAGAGAACAGTGTTACACAACCCTCATTTCGGCGTTGTTCGAACGAGTCAATAGAATTGGATACACTACTGTCATTAATGGGCATCAACGCCCTCCTTTGCACATGGTCCTGTAGCTCCAAAATAGACTTTAAAGTTCCTGCCCATATATGGGAGTTGTATTCTATTTTTGGTCGGATGTAAGTGGTATAGATATTAAGGAGATAAGAAGGAGTGAAGTAATTTTTGCACCGTTTTAGGAAACCTAGACACTTGAATGGTTCTTTCGACACTTGAAAAACATGCTCATTCCAACGAACATGACATTGAATTCTCATACCCAGAACATCAAGAGTATCCGATTCCTCAATACCTCTACCACCCATATATACAGATGACAATGTTGAATCCATGGCCCTATGGATCAACAAACAATATTGAGTCTTCAGTGCATTCAAATCAACCCTATTCGCTTTACCCCACTCGGAGATTATTAACAGATCCTGATTGAGTGTATCATTCTTTGTCCGCCTTTTGCCCCCCAACATTCAAAAGGCTTGGTCTACAATTAAAGGAAAATGAATGACAAATGTTGCTGTCATCTGCGAAATAGTATATAGAATTAAAAGTTTGACCAAGAAAGTCGTTCAGGAAGATGAAGAAAAGAGAAGGAGAAAGAACGGAACCTTGGGGTACCCCTGAATTAAGCTGGAACTTATTAGATGAGAACCCATCAATAGCAACACGTATTGTGCGGTCTCTGAGAACTCGATATAAATCGAGAGAAATCAATACCGACCCCAAATGCTATGCTTTGATATCAATAGCGATTGAACGCTCCTTGGAAATATCTAGAGCAACCACTTTACTTTCACCAAAATTGTGAATGAATCAACTACATCGCTCAGCAATAAGTGCTGACAGGTCTCCCGTAGAACGATTTCTATAGAAGCCATACTGTCGATCATTAAGAAGTAAGTTAGCCTCTAGGTAGTTGACAATATGGAAATTGATCATGCTCTCTATGACTTTTGAGAGCGCAGAGCAGATTGTAATTGGACGGTAATTTTCAGGGTTAATAGCCTCATCCTTCTTAGGGATTGGTTGGACATTAGCAACCTTCCAGCAAGGGGAAAAGACTCCCGCACGGTACGAGAGGCTGAAAAGGTTTGCCAATAGACTAGCTGGCGTCGAAGAGCACTTTCTGCATCCGGCCCCGCAGACTTATTACGTTGATATTTGAAAGAACCTTTTTAACTGCATGTGCTCGAAAGGATATTTTAGGCATAGTACAAGATACCTTTCAAGTTCGGGCAGTGGTTGATCGCTATCGGGCAAAGAAGAATTTTTTTGCAAAAAGTTCAGCTAAAAGGTTAGCCTTATCAACCGGTTCAGTGAATATTTGGTCATTCATTATAAGAGAAAATTAGAACATTTTTCCTAAATTTTTTGTTTTTTTTTTTCTCTTTTTTTTGTTAAGTCGGATTGTTCTGTGACCGTCGCACAGTGGCTGAAAATCAGTTTTCATTGGCCAAAATTCTGTAACTTTTGAACCGATCAAAATATTTTAGTACTGTTTTTTTTAATAGATAGATAGATAGTTGATCTTGACTCAGTGTGAATTTCATTTAAATTGATTTAGTACTTTTTAAGGAATTCTAGGTCAAAGTTTAACTTTTGATTTTTTTTAACTTTTAGCGTGATATATGTTTTTTTTTTATTTATTTTTATTTATTAGAAAGTGTCATATTTGGAGTTAAATAATTATTATAAACATTTTTTGTAATAATGAAATTTTTTTAATGCTTACACTCAAAAAAATTTTTACACTCAAAAAAATTTTTACACGCAACAAAATAGTAAAATTCACTAGAAATTTAACTAGTATTACTAAAAAATTAAAAATGTTTGCTATCAAATTTGCAATTTGCTGACACTCAAGGAATATTATTATTACTACAGAAAAATTTATTAGTGTTTGCTGCCTAATTTGTTACACTAGCTAAATAAATCTGCTAAACATTAGCGCAATGATTCTAATTTTTTTTTTAATTTTGATATGAAAATATGGGTTCTTATTTTTTGAATCTTTCTTATCTATTAAAACATTGCATTCATATGTGGGAAACCTTTTAAGAATAAAAACTGCAATAGATTTAAATAGCATTTGTAACAATGGTAGGTTCTGTTTATTATTATTTTTTACTAATACTATGTTTTTCGTACTTAAATAACAATGAAAGGCAATTATAATTATTATTCATTAGACTCAAATATTGATTGCAAATATTCCATATTTTGTTCTGTGCTATTTCTGTTCTTTAGTAGTTTTTTGGCTTCTTCATCTAAATCCCGATGTTCCACTTTCCATTGATTTCGAATACTGGAGATGAACGGATCTGACGTTGCCAATAATATATTAAATAGATCTTCATTTGTGGAATTTCGTGACATTTTTCTAGTATTGTGCTGTCTATAAAATCTGTAATCCTTGTTCCTTTTTTCCTGAGCCTCCTCTGATAGATCTCCAAGTGGCACCAAATGATATTTAATGACATCTTCTCCATGATAAAGGATTTTGTGGACTGTTGCAGACATATTTCTCCATGGGTAGTTGGTTGTATCTATTTTTGCAGTTTCCTTAGCATAATCTCCAAATTTTCTAGAGTCAATTTCTTCATTGCACGCAAGTACTTCTAGGATTATTTTAAATCTGAAAATAAGGTTTAAATCCACTCCTGTTATTTCAGATGCTGTTTCTGGATCTGAAAAGAATCTTCTTGCGGTATTGCCATCATTTGTATTGCCTGACCCTTGTTTTGGCTGATCTATAATCAATCCAAATTTGCGATATTCATCTTGAACATGTTTCTTTTTTGAACTTCTTAACTCTTTGTTGGTTTCGTTGTTTCTTATTGATCCTGAAGGCCCGAAATCCAAATCATAACTGATTTTTAGTATGTGTTCCATAAGTCGTATTCTTGCATGTAGTGGTGATAATCCAAATTCGAAGGCATCGGTATTATCGAATGATTTTGTCGGGACTTGGTTTAATTGGCTTGATGTTGCTTGGCATATAATGCAGCTGGATGCAGCCTTCGTGTTAGTCAAAGCCTGACCTACTTTTCCATCTATCATTGTCAGCACTAATTGGTAGCTTACTTCAATTTGCTGCCCATCTAACTGTAATTGTAATGGCTGTAGTGTTGCTATTTGGGCCTTGATATTACTAACTTCTTTGTTAATGGCATCATGACTTTCTTTTTTGAATTCAAATTTGATTGGCCTGCAGTATTTCGTAGAAGATGGTGTCTCATTTTTCCAAATATCCATTGTTTGCGTTGTACTACTCGAAGGCTCCGAATCTTCCAAAATCTTTTTCAATCGCAATGGTACAAATGATACCATGAACATATCTGAGTCCGAAATATTTTCACATACAACTTGTTTGTATTGTTTTTGTCCCGAAGAACCATCACATCCCCATTTACAAAATAGAATTAACTTTGTGTTTCCATATTTCTTTAACTCAGTTCCTGTTATTGATTGTAGCAAGCGTTTGGCTGTGTGATCAAGTAAAGATTGTAGTTGTACTTCTGCCGAAATTGGTGTGATTGTAATAGTGTCCTTTGATGGCAAACAGTCTATTTTAGCAGCTGTTATGTGATGATATGCTGGATACATATTTGAGCCTTTTTCAATCGCACGCAATCTGAGCTGAATATATTGGTGTTTTGTTAATTTCAAATCCAGAAATAATGCTAATGCCTCCTCATTTGTGAACTGTTTTGCATCGCTCGGAGTTGGTATACTTTTAAGAATTCGCTTTGTTCTCACTGGACTAGCATTACAAGTTTTTTCAATGATATCCACTTTTGTTAATTGGTTTTGTGCTCGTAATTGATGTAGAAAAGATTATTTTATATTTGTAGAACCAATTTCCTCGTTAAAATTTTTAAGTTTCCGCCTCTTAGATCTATCGCTGCAGTTGTCCAATGATTTGCGTGGTCTTCCAGCCTTATCTAGCTTTGCTGTTTCTCCACCAACATTAAGTTGGCCTTCTAACCAGTTTGCACTTTTATTATAAAACTTTTGTTTACAGTAGTTAACTTCTTTCAATCGTTTTTTTAGTACTTTGACGAAATTAGATAATTGCTCTTGTATTTCGGTACTAGACGAATTTAAGTTTAATTTTATTTTAACGTAACTAAGAACATCTTCCTGGTTTTTGTTTCGAAAATACTCTTCGGCCAGTTCTTTATAACTAAAGTTCTCCATATTTTTCTCAATATTTTTATTTGCGTCTGTTATCACTTTTTTATCACTTTTTATCACTTGCGAATATACGTCCGTACACTTGAAGTATTAACTTATTATTGAGTAATCCCTTATAGAATCCGTCATTTTATACATTTTTAGGTACATGTTATTCACACATTGATCTTTAATTTCATAGCAGGTAGTACTTAAATTGAACAAAACTGCACTTGTTATCCAGACTTCAATATCAGGTAAAACTAATTAGTTTCTCGCCAATATGGGGTGGTTTTTTATCTTTAGTGGTTTAGTGCCGCGATTATTGACAAACTTATAAAATTGTTTATGACTTTGGTTGACCCTTAAATTTGACAACAGGTAAATTAAGAAAGAGATCATTTGTTTACTGTAGAACCTATTCTGATCATTTTATGACTTATTTTTTTGCTGATCAAAACAAAGCCAATAAACCCTTTCGCAGGTATTTTATTTAATTATTTTACTTTTACGTAGTCTAAAGTAAAAAAACAAAATTTTTTTTAGAGTAATTTTTTTAGAGTAATTTCATTAAAATGAAAAAAGTGTTCTACCGGGGGCTCGTGGGGGGTGCAAAAGTATATATAGGGTTAAACAGGATACATTCGCCTTTCTCCGGGTGGTATACGTTTCTTGTTCCCTTACTTCCTTTAGAAGTTCTATTCCACTAAAGTTTAAATTTGAGAAAAATATAGTGGTTTCATAAATATTTCATAACGCCCCTAATATCAAACGTTAGAACTGTGACTACTTACAAAAACTAAAGACTATAATCCTACTAACATTATAAAAAAGACCGCAGGCCAATATCGATGATAGCTTGCGAGTAGTAACCATTTATTTTTGATAAAAAACAAAAAAAAAACACCTTTTGCTGAATTAAAAAAAACAGTTGAGTTTGACAGCATGCCACGCCCACAATTATCAATAGTTTAACCTAATTTTTTGGCTACCTTAATCTGGATATATAAGCTACAAAAAGGAGTAAAAATTTTAAAAATCGATGACAAAAAAAAATTTGACTTTTGGCCAATGAAATCAAAATTTGAGCCACAGTGCGTCGTCATAATATTTAATTTTTCGATTTTTTAAGTTCGAGAATCTGAATGGTTTTCTTTAAGAATTGGTTGAATAATTAGGGGGCAAAATCGCCGCATTCGACATCGAATTGAATCAATTGAAATTTCATGTGTTGATCAATAATTTAAAGAAAACGGAAATAATTCTTTATTGGTGATAGAGTAAAATTATTCTTAGAATTTTATTTTAGAAAATTAAATAAATAATTTTGACCGGCAAATTTCGATAACGAATGCGATGATTACACCCCAGTTCATCCACTATCCAACAAGTTTTTAACTTAGACTTTCTAGAAAAAGTATCCGTACACTTTGAGATTAAATATTTAAATATCAATACATATATTTCATAAAGTATTTTGAACTACGAACTTTTTACACATTAGAAATTTTATTGGTTTAAAAAAAAAAATACGAAACGTTTTCTCTTAATTTTTATTTTTTTTTATTACAACGAACAGTATTTAAACTACAAGTGCCAGAAAAAGTATTCGTACAACAATCCGAAATTGTTGTACAGTGCAATGTATTTTTCTTTCTGTTAAAAAAAACCGTCATTGTTTTTATAAAAATACAAAATAAGAAATTATAATAAATACTTGTGAAAAAAGAACAGCAATTAACTTTAAATTTAAATGATATTTATTAGATTTTGAATTGCACTGTACAACAATTTTGGGACTGTCGCACAGTGTAATTAATCTTTAATAATACTTTTTCTAGAAGTGTATGTTGCTTCGGTAGCTATTCCTGCTTTGAGTTGTCACACTGTTAACTCCATACTAAAAGTGGTTTGAGAACTTTATATAAAAACTGGTTCGGTATTAATTAAAATCGCTTTAAATATTGAAATTCCACCTTTTGGTTTATTATACGGACGCACATTAGAAAAAGTTTTATGATATATAATAGCTCATGTTCTGTAATTCACATGCCCATGAACAGTGCCACATTCCGACGATGTTCCAACAAGTCAATAGAGTTGGATATCCTACTGTCATTGATGCACGCCAACGCCATCCTTTGTACACGGTCCAGTAGCACCTAACTAGACTTTGAAGCTCCAACCCATATATGGGAGTTGTATTCCATTTTTGGTCGGATGTAAGTGGTATAGATTTTAAGGAGATCAGAAGGAGTGAAGTAATTTTTGCACCGTTTTTACTAAGACACTCAATGCTTCTTTCAACACTTGAGAAACCTGCTCGTTCCAACGAACATCACATTGAATTCTCATGCCTAGAACATCAAGAGTGTACGATTCCTCAATACCTGTACCACCCATATATACAGATGAAATTGTTGAATCCATGGCCCTATGGACATGACTCTTCAGTGCCTTGAAATCAACCCTATTCGCTTTCTCCCACTCGCAAATTAACAGGTCTTGATTGAGTGTGACACTCATTGTCCGCCTTTTGCCCCCCAACCTTCAAGAGGCTTGGCGTACAATTACAGGAAAATGAATGACAAATGCTGCTGTTTATACTGCTAACATGTTGAAGAGGTTCTCATTTTGCCTCACCCTTGATGCTTTGAACGTGTTCGAGCATCTATGTTTTTAAAAAAAATTGTTTTGGGCTCATGAGCTTCTTCGGAAAGCTCTGCAATTGGTAAAGCCTGATATTCAATTATATCTTTTCCGTGCGCCAATATTTTATGGACTGTCTGGGTTAATTTCTTTACTGGATACAATTCCTCCAAAAGTAATGCAGTTTTCGAAGCAAATTCTCCATATTTTGTAGAATTAATCATTTCTTTGCAGTTTAAAACATTCAAGATCATTCCCAATCTTCTCATGATTGGATTGATAATTCCAGTGAACCGAATTACTGCCCCATCATTTTCAAAAAATTTCCGCAGCGTTTCCATCGTTTGAGTTTCCGTATCCGCACCCGGAGTAGTCTACTTTTAGTCCAACTTCTTTGTATCCTGTATTCTGTTCTTTCTGATCTTTTCCTTGTCCTTATCTAATATATTTGTATCAATAGAAACACAAAAATTACGAGTAGTTACCTAGTTTTTTTTATATATATATAGGGTGATTTTTTAAGTGCTATAGGAAAGTTTTCTAAAAAAAAACACATAAAATTCAGAAAAATGCATGAAATATTTATTTGAATCGATAGTACGGTCCATATAATTTAATGTTTGAATATTATTTCATGCAAATGTTGACCGTGACTGCGCCTCAAATGGTCCGTCCGCTGAGTCCAATTTTGGCATACTCTTTCCAACATTTCGGCCGGTATCTCACGAATAAATGCTTCAATGTTGTCTTCCAATGCGTCAATTGAAGCGGGATTGTCTGTATAGACACGAGCTTTAACATAGCCCCACAAAAAATAGTCTAAAGGCGTTAAATCGCACGATCTAGGCGGCCAATTGACCGGTCCCGAACGTGAAATAAAATGTTCACCGAACTCGCCTCTCAATAAATCCATTGTTGCGCGTGCTGTGTTGCATGTGGCACCGTCTTGTTTAATCCACATGTCATGCAAGTCAAGCTCTTGCATTTTGGGCAAAAAAAAGTTGGATATCATCTCTCGGTAGCGCTCACCATTCACAGTTACGTTACGATTCGCATCATCTTTGAAGAAGTACGGTCCAATGATGCCACCAGCCCATAAACCGCACCAAACTGTGACTTTTTCTGGATGCATTGGTAGCTCTTCCAATGCTTCTGGCTGATATTCACTCAAAAACCGACAATTCTGCTTATTTACGTACCCATTGAGCCAAAAATGAGCTTCGTCGCTGAACACAATTTTTCGGTAAAAAAGTGGATCTTCGGCCAACTTTCCAAGTGCCCATTCACCAAAAATTCTACGTTGCGGTAGGTCGTTCGGCTTCAATTTTTGCACCAGCTGTATTTTGAAAGGCTTCACACCTAAATCCTTCCGCAAAATTTTCCACGTTGTTGAGTAACAGAGGCCCAATTGCTGCGAACGGAGACTAATCGATAATTGATGGTCATCATTAACACTGGCCGATACAGCTGCGATATTTTCTTCAGTTCGCACTCTACGTAAGCGTGTTGGTGGTTTAATGTCCAACAATGTAAATTTGGTGCGAAATTTAGTCACAATAGCCCGAATAGCCGCTTCAGTGGGTCGATTAAACTGACCATAAAATGGTCAGTTTCTTTTTTTAAACTGAAAATCGGTTAACTTTGAAGGGTTATATCTTCTAAACTAAAAATCTTAATCTTTGAACAATTTTCTATAAGATGAGTTTATTCCAAATATTGTAAGCGCACAAGAAATTTGAGATTTTTGTGACGCTTTAAATTTTTTTGTTTTTCTCAGCAAGTTCTAAAAGTATATGAAAGTTTGTATTAAGTTCAATAAATAGTTGAGGAAATGGTATACTCAGATCTTACCATTAGTTCGGTTTTAATACGATATTATTGCTGGTAGCTTCTTTCCAATGTTCTCAAATTCTGTCGTATTGTGAAGAGTACTCTGCTGCACTGTGCAGAGTACCTTTGGTAAATTCGAATATACACTGAAAAAGTGGAGCCTTTTTGCATTGTATTAGTTTTGGAGGAATCGAGCGCTCGTTCTTATGCATTGTTCCAACCATGGTCAGTTGGTTTTGTAGTAATTTTTGATCCAACTCATAAGACGTAAAGAAATTGTCTACTGTAACGTTATGCCCTTTTAGTCCCTCCAAAACAACTCGTTGGCCTTAATTTTTTTCAGGGGCAGCTTCACAACCTTTTCCAAGGAACTGTTGGATTTTTCAGACATAACAGATTTTGGCACATACGAGTACCCAAAATTTCGAACCACATCTATCTGCTTTACTTGGCATATATTGCCTAAATCCACAACGTCCATGGAAACCACAGATGACGAGTTTTAGAAAATTTATCCGCAGATCTGTTTTGTCAACGCCTTATTGTATTATCGAATCGATAAATTTTAGTCAAGTACTCAGACTATTTTTCGACATAATTTTTCTGAAAATAGGCGGGCCGAAATGAAGCAATTGAAATTGCAACGCTATTATTCATATATATTCATATTCAATATTTATAAAAATGTGTGTACACACATCCAGAGTAGGCTGGCGGGACACTGCGAAGACTGATTTTTGATTTTTGGTCTGTGGGCGGGGTTTGTGGTACTACACCTATAGATATCTGCTAAAACTTTCGGGGGAGTTCATGGTTTACTTTTGTCCGACACTGTGTATTAAAAGTTTGATTCAATATAAAAACCAGATGTTTTCTTAGGGCCAGCAATGTGGAGCGGGCCCACCTAGTATTCAGTAAGATGTAAACTCCGTGAAGCATATTGGTATCGACTTCTTCATGGTTTTCGTTCTTTAGCCCGCCAAATGCATTCGTGTTTTCCAAAACGATTTTCTTTATATGCGGTTGAAAAATAATATTCAAAAAACATCCCTGATACTATTCACGCGCGATGAAGTAGTCTTAGTAATTCCTGGCCGCAACCTCAACCATTAGCAGTTTGATTGCGTGCTGCTGTTTGCATACATGTTGCGCTCCAAAGCATGTTGTCCTTTGAGACAAAAAAGGGATTAATATCAACAAAATCAGCACCATCTTTACCATCATAAATGAAAAACCTATCATTTACAAAACACGCATATTTGTTTGGTTTCTTGCTTTCTTTTTACATTTGGCGTACAATATACTATTTTCATACAACTTTCCTATGTCGAGTAGAAAACTACACCAAGCATGCCAAATTGAAGTTGTCGAAAAACAACGATCCATATGTGATTTGAAATTTAAAATTAATCAATTTCGGTTCTTATACATGATAAAGAAAAAGTAAAAAAATTGGTAACAGTTTAAGAGTTCTAGAGATTAAAAAAAAAGCTAGTTTTCTACACCAATGTGGGAAAATGAATAAACCAGGCCATAAAATATTTTACGGATTTTGTAATAACTAAAAACTATAGAATTATAAAGTTTATTTTTTAGCAGTGTTCCTTTGATTTGCGTTATCTTTACGAAAAGTCAGAATATCAGCGTGTCAGTGTGTAATCTATATTAATCTATGGTAAAAGTATTAACCCATTTTGTACAGGCGTTGCGTTTTCGCAACACTAACTTTGGATGTATATAAAAACACTTTCAACTAACGGATTCGAATAATTTTTTTTCCTCAAGCTAGTTTCGGGCTTTGCCATTACGACACTGATTCAAAAAAAAATTCAACTGGGTTGTTTAATTAAGTTGCTTAAGTTTTAAAAATGGTGAAAAAAAAAGCTTTTGCAAAAATGTTCAAATATATAAAATAAAAAACAAAAAAAATTTTTTTACTATACAATTTTTATTGCGGAAACATTAAAAAACATTTCTTAAAAAACCATTTTCGAAATAAGAATAAATTTTCTTCATGGTGCTACTTTAAAAGTAGCTGTTGCGAAAACGCAACAGTGGCTAATTGCATACAAATCGCTTTTATGTGTTTTTGAACAGAGTTCAGTTTTAACAGACAATTAGAAACAGTAGGCTTTGACAGACGAACAATATCAACATATAAATTTTAAATGTAGCTAACAATTAGAATAAGTAGGCTATGATATAGCGTAATATTTTCGAAAACAGACAAACAAAAAACAGTTTAATTATAGAGAACGGAGTGAAAAAACATAACGCGGACGAAAAGTAATTAAATTATACATATATATATACATATATATATATATATATATATATAATAAATCCATAAATAAAATATAACTCTAATTCAAATATAAAAAAAAATATAATCGCAAGCGTGTTCTATTCACCAAAAAAAAAAAATTGTAGACCAAATTGTAATTTTCATTTTGTGTATGCGTGTTAAAAATGTCTGTTAAAAAATTTTTAACTCAGAAAGAAATCGAAATTTTTATATCTGAATGTAACGACAGCGACAGTGAACAAGAAACTGCAAATATTTTGAATGAAAACTCTAAAATGGTGTACATTCCGCCACCTAATGTAGGTGAAGTTACTGATGAAGAGGATATTGATGATGAAGAGCTTACGAAAGACAATCCACCTAATTTTGAAGTTTGTGGTAATATTGAAGTTGAATTTGATTCCCAGGTTACTGAATTTGCTGCACCAAGTATCACTGTTGAAAGTGAAGCCGTGTTATCTACACAGCAGCGAAAATATACATCCGAACAGAATTTTGGTGTTCCAAAGTGGAAGAAATCAAAAAGCATCGATTTGAACTTTGATCGCCCAGACGAAGCCTCTGTCGCACCACTTCAAAACAAAATCGTGGAATTAATGTGTAAGTCTAAATAGTACAACTCCCTACATGTTTTTATTTTTAAAATTTTAAAATCTAGGTGGAAAATCACCCGTGGAGATATTTCTACAATATTTTGACAAGGAAGTTATGGATATGCTTTTTGATTATTCAAATATGTATGCTCATCAAAAAAACATATCAGTACATATTTCTCGAGAGCATTTGCACCGCTTATCATACTGTTCCTCATATCCAGCATTACTGGTCTTCCCAACCAACTTTGGGTGTGCCGATCGTAAAGCAATCTATGTCCCGTCAAATGTTTCAGAAAATAAAAAGTGCATTTCATATGATGGATAACAACAAAATGGACGTTTCTGATAGATTTGCTAAAGTACGTCCACTGATTGACGCTTTGAATCGAAAATATCAGCAGTTTGGAATATTTACAACCTATTTATCAATAGACGAGCAAATGGTTCCGTATTTTGGAAGACACAACTGCAAGATGTTTATTCGTGGCAAACCAATACGTTTTGGTTTTAAATACTGGTGTCTTTGTTCCGACACTGGGTATTTGTTTGAAGCTATTCCATATGCTGGCTCAGCTTCACCATACGATAAAAACGTTGGCTTAGGAGCTTCTGTCGTTTTAAAGTTGTTGGAATCAGTTACATCTCCGGAGAATCATGCCGTATTCTTCGACAACTTTTTTTCTTCATACTACTTGTTCTGTTTGTTGAGTGAACGGAAGTTTCGAGCAACTGGAACAGTAAGATCAAACCGCCTAAGAGGTGCCAATGATATCCTTTCCACTGGCCGCCGCTCTCTCAAAAAGCATGAATACGACTACTGCATTGAAAAAAACAACAAGTTATTCGTTGCTCGCTGGCAGGACAATTCAGAAGTCACCGTTATTTCGAATTTTGTTACAGCTTGTCCAGAAGTTTTTACTAACCGCTATTCAAAAGAAGAAAAAAAGATGGTGAGTTTGGGTTGTTTTTTTTATAAACTTCGATTTCACAGCATTTTTTTTAGGTTTCTGTTCAACAGCCGCAACTTATCAATGACTATAACAAACATAATGCTGTATCTAATTACCGTGTTGCAGTACGTGGAAAAAAGTGATGGTGGCCATTGTGGACGAACGCAGTCAATAGCACTACAGTAAATGCTTGGAAAATCCACTGTCTTATTGCTAAAGCCGAAGGAACCCGACCACTATCGCAAATAGATTTCAAAGTGCAAATAGCTACAAAATTACTGTTATTTCAGGAAAAACCGGATAAAGAACAGTCTGTAGGGGATTTGGTGTTGGAAGAGAGGGAAAATCCCCGGCATTTGATGTCCGTGAACACGTCATTTGGAAAACTCCGGACAATAAACGAAAAAGATGCAGTAATGTTACATTGCACCCAAAGTGCTTTGATATATACCATTTAAATAACCAAAAATGATCAAAGATTAATGTTAAAGTTTATACTGCCAAAAATAATACGTTCCATGAATTATTCTAATAAAAAACAAAAATAAAAAAATTATTTGACTAAAAAATAAAAAAAAATGTGATTTGCACCTTATTGGCCAACGTTGCGTTTTCGCAACAGTCCGCCACGGCCGACATATACTGCCGATTTTTTTCTTTTTTCGTTTTTAGTGATCAGGAGGTCGATAAGAGCCACCACACCAAAATTTGCGTAGATATCTTCACGATTTCGGATAGTGGTACAAGATGGGTTAATGGGTTTTCCATCCACAATCTTCTATGATATGAGAGTCTTGAAACTTGGTTACCTCCAAAAGTTAGGAATACTCGTCCTAGTGTATATTAATATAGAAAGACCTGATATTGATTTAAATGACTGTAAACTTATAATCTTCTGTAAAAAAAAGCTGGCAACTCGTCAATGTTACTGCACTTGTAAGACATTATAAGTTTCAAACAAACAAAAAAAAAAACAACAACAAAAAACATGACTGAAAGTAGATATCGTACAAAAAAATATGCATAATAAATTTTTATTTTTTCTAAACTTTTTTTCCAGACGACCTAAGGAAAAAAGGGTAAAATATAACAATGGTTGGTGTAACTCATATTGTAACCTATTTATTTGTTACGAATATACAATATAAACTACTTCTTTACACTATTTGCATAAATTTAATAAGAAACCTGTGAAGAAACCAATATACTGGTAGACAAACAACACATCGTAGTCGGCTAACAGTTGTTGAAGTTCCCTTGGCAATAGGTTTTTAATTTTTACCTTTAATTTTAAATATTGAACAAATTTGTATTTTAAATAAATTTAAATTTTAACATTTATATACTAGTGCCTGTTAATTGCAAACCTGTTATTTTTATAACTTAACATCTTTATTTAATATATTCGTATATAAAAAGCCAATAATGGAATCCATTATATATTTGAGTAACTAGTTGCCTTAACTGGTAGTGTTTATTTGGTGGTGATTGATATTATTAACTTTGACTGTTCTACACCCTCACCCCCACTTGTTTTCCTTATTTCTAAATGGTAGTAACGACATACAGTGGTGCATGAAACTGATTTAGCATATTTCTACTTTTATTTTATCTCTAACGTTTTTGGAAAAACAAACCATAATAATAATTTCATAGACTCTTGATTGGCGTTATTATTGGTATTGGAAATGGCATAACCGGTTTGGTTTTTCTCACTTGGTCGAGTATAGTAAAACACTCATATACCAGGACTGATTGCACACATTATGTGAGGACTTCAAACTAAATACGTGTTGTTATTGATGGGGTCTCATCTAATGAGTTCCAGCTTAATTCGGGGGTACCTCAAGGTTCCGTTCTTTCTCCTTCTCTTTTCCTTATCTTTCTGAACGACCTTCTTGGTCAAACTTTTAATTCTATATACTCTTTCGTAGATGGCAGCAGCATCTGCCATTTATTTTAATTGTAGGCCAAGTCTCTTGGGGGTTGGGGGCAAAAGGCGGACAATGAATGACACACTCAATACAGACCTGTTAACAATCTCCAATTGGGGTAAAGCGAATAGGGTTGATTTTAAAGCGCTGATGACTCAATGGTGTATGTTGACCCATAGGGCCATGGATTCAACAATATCTCCTGTATATATGGGTGGTATAGGTATTGAGGAATCGGATACTCTTGATGTTCTAGGCATGAAAATTCAATGTGATGTTCATTAGAATGAGCATGTTTTTCAAGTCGCCAAACTACTTCACTCCTTCTGATCTCCTTAAAATCTATACCACTAGCAGCCGACCGAAAATGGAATACAACTCCCATATATGGGCAGCAGCTTCAAAGTCTGTTTTGGAGCTACTGGACCATGTGCAAAGGAGGGTGTTGACGCTCATCAATGACAGTAGGATATCCAACTCTATTGACTCATTGGACCATCGTCGGAATGTGGGTTGTGTAGCACTGTTCTATAGATATTATCATGGGAAATGTTCTTCTGAGATTAGCGAACTTATTCCAAGTGCCCGAGTTTCCGTTCGCTCTACCCGCTTCTCTAGTAGATCACATCCGTTTGTATTGTCCAGTTGACCGCACAACGCATTACAGAGAGAATTCGTTTATCAGTCGAACTAGCCGTATGTGGAATAAACTCCACGCACAGGTCTTTTCTGACAGTTATAATATAATAAAATTTAAGTCAAATATCCACAAACACTACGCCCTCTTTCCTCCTTCTCATAACCTATTTTCCTGAGATCAGCGCAATGCACTGCAGCTGTAGATGGTACCCACTGAAAGTTGGTCAATAATTAAAAAAATATATAAATAACGATAGATTATGTAACATAACCAGAACTCATCCAGAAGGTACATAACTTAACTGCAAGCTGAGCAGCAACCACGAGGACGCAAAGGCAAACACCGACACGTGTTTTCTCTTATCCGATATAATAGAAGCGACGAAGCAACCCTTACTTGATGGATCGTAAATTACTACCTTACATTTAATGTAAGAAATTCAAGGGCGGTCCTTATTTCTCAACACAATCTCCTTTTAGCCAGATACCTTTTCCCAGCTATATTCAATAGCATCGATACCCTGTTTATAGTAAGAACTGTCGAGCTCCTTAAAATAACCATCAACCGCAGACTCCACCTCTTCATTGGTGGTAAATCTTTTACCACCGAGCCATTTTTCAAGTTTGGAAATAGAAAATGATGAAGCAATTCGGACTTCAATTCATGGATTTTGGCCATCGTGATTTTGGACGTTTAAACTGGTGTATTGTCTTGCTAAAAAAATGCTTTCTCAACGCGCATCGCCTTCTTTGGACACGTTTCTCCCATATCAGACCACTGTTTTAACTATTCCTTTGTTTGAGGTGTAAAGTGGCGGACCCATGTCCCATCGATGGTTAGGAATCGACACATAAACTCGGCTTTATTGCAGTGAAACATCGCCAAACACAATTTATTGAAACATCTTCACGAAGTTGTTTTTGTTCTATTGTGAGCTATCGCGGCAACCATCTTGCGGACACTTTCTCATCTCCAAATTTTCGGTCAATATGCGATGTATAGCATTTTTTGAAATGCCAATTTAAGCTGACTCATGCACAGTCAGCCCACGACCATCCAATACCATTTTGTGGATTTTCTTAACCGTTTCTGGCGTGACTATCTCAATTGGTCGACCAATACGGTGTTGGTCTTGGTGCTCATACGACTTCATTTAAACTCTGCCTCCCAATATTTTATAGTCGTAAACGAAGGTGCAGACTACCTCAAAGTAGAATCTAGTTCGGCTTTAATATTATTTAGACTACGACCTATCAATTTGTTCTATGTATGTTTAGAAATTCACTAAGATCGTTTACATTTGATGGCTCAAAAAAAAAATATTAAACAAGTGGGGCTTGGAAATTTAAAACATATGTATAATAAGGTTACCACTTTTCAACAAAGAAATTTTTTGTAATTACTGCCGCCATCTATACGTCAGTTCGGTTTGTTCTCGGACCGCCCCCGTATATACCATTCAGTTCGTGTGTGTTATATACTGTCGAACGGTGTTGTAAGTAATTCTATACTCAAATTAAAGTGCTCCACATACACTGGCGGTCATTAAAACCGTAGCAATCAAAAAAATCATGAAATTATGAAATTGTTGAGATTTGCGCTAAACAAAATGATATAAAGGGTGATTTTTTAAGAGCTATAGGAAAGTTTTCCAAAAAAAGAACACATAAAATTCAGAAAAATGCATGAAATATTTATTTGAATCGATAGTACGGTCCATATAATTTAATGTTTGAAGATTATTTCATGCAAATGTTGACCGTGACTGCGCCTCAAATGGTCCATCCACTTAGTCCAATTTTGGCATACTCTTTCCAACATTTCGGCCGGTATCTCACGAATAAATGCTTCAATGTTGTCTTCCAATGCGTCAATTGAAGCGGGATTGTCTGTATAGACATGAGCTTTAACATAGCCTCACAAAAAATAGTCTAAAGGCGTTAAATCGCACGATCAAGGCGGCCAATTGACCGGTCCCGAACGTCAAATAAAATGTTCAGCGAACTCGCCTCTCAATAAGTCCATTGTTGCGTGTGCTGTGTGGCATGTGGCACCGTCTTGTTGAATCCACATGTCATGCAAGTCAAGCTTTTGCATTTTGGGCAAAAAAAAGTTGGATATCATCTCTCGGTAGCGCTCACCATTCACAGTTACGTTACGATTCGCATCATCTTTGAAGAAGTACGGTCCAATGATGCCACCAGCCTATAAACCGCACCAAACTGTGACTTTTCCTGGATGCATTGGTAGCTCTTCCAATGCTTCTGGCTGATATTCACTCCAAAATCGACAATTCTGCTTATTTACGTACCGCTTCAGTGGGTCGATTAAACTGACCATAAAATGAAAGAAGCGCGCGATGAACTTTCTTAACAGAGCACGCATTTTGATAATAAAATTCATTAACTTGCAAGCGTTGTTCGTTTGTAAGACGATTCATGGTTAAATTATAGACCAAACTGTAGATGTTTGATAATGAAACAAAACACGAAACGTGCGTCAGCTGTTTTAACCAGTGTTGCCAAAAAGATAATAGCTAAAAAATCACCCTTTATTATGTTCCTTAAAATTCAGTTCAACCAAATGGAATGAAACAGAAATATATTTCTGGAAGTGGCATGTACGTTCCTTTTGATCAAAAGCATTAATATGAGGAAAAATAAACGTTCTAGAAGTTTTTCAACATTTGCTAATCATTTTTTTATTAGAAGTAATATTAAATTTAAAAAAATATTACTACGATGTTGTTTCTCCATTAGTCTTTATAACAGCCAATCGACAATGACCTTCAGAGTTCTTTCGCTAATTACGTTTTACCATACGTGTTGTAAAACTGAAACTTTTTTTTTTCTCAGGCTTTTGATCAGCAACTTTTCAGGCCAAGACAAACGCAGATTTTCGAGTTCCACGAACACTTTCTCGAGCTGTAAAGAAACGATAATTTATATTTATGTCCTGTTTGTAATTTAATAGTTAGGAGGGGGGAAAAAAGACGTACTCTAATACTCACAGATATCGCTCGGTGGCATGACGCAGAATCGTGCTGGAAAAAAAATGTTCGTCAAGTGCAGGGACCAAATAATTTTTTATAACTTCACGTATTTTTCAGCATTCACTTTTTCTTCTAGAAAGTATAAATGACCATGAACCTGGTATGAAAAGTACCCCCAGACTATCTGGCTTTGTGGGAACTTAACAGTTTTCACAATGCAGTGTTCTTTATAACGTTCTCCATCGGGGCGGCGCACATACGATAAATTTTCGGCAGAGAGGAGGTTAAATTTGCTTTCATCGGACCAAATAACGTTTCGCAATTACTCAATGGTCCAGTTCTTGTGTTTGTGAGCCAAATCTGGACAGGCTTTTTCAATTTTTTTCGGCCAATAACTTTTTTTCTCAGGACGTCTTCCGTATAATCCCGTGATTCCGGCAATTTTTTACGTACTACTTCAGTAGTTATTTTAACGGCATGATGTACTTCAGCATTTTAAAAAGATCTTTTAGGCTCATAACATTTATAACGCTATCTGTTCTACTACTGGTTTCACGTTTGGGACCAGATCCTTTTGTCGCTCTAGAGGTTCCAATGTATCCTTCTTTTTAACGTACCGCATTACAATGAGAGCAACCCAATATCAGAGAAATTTTACGATAAGAGCCACCTTGAGTTACCAGTGCGTTAATAGTGACTTTATGGTTATGTGACAGCTGCTTATATTTTGCACTCATTTCGGACTTATTTACTTATGCAACCTCCTGCTTTAGGGAAACGTTCGCGAATAACTTAAAATCGATTCAATACGGAAAAGTATCTTCAGAACAGCAAGAAAACAGCGGAAATAATAAATGAAATAGTACAGTTGCCAGTGGTGCGGTTTTCATGACCACCAGTGTAATACATACAAATAGTTCATTACAAACTGACGTTTACAATTTAAACGAATTATTAATTTAAAACTACTGTACTTACAATATTTGTAAGTTATGAAGATAATAAACCATTTCGTTGCAGTTGTATTTTTTACCCTATACCAAGGTATAATGACTTTGTGCTGATGTTTGCAACTACCAAAAATATTTGACCTAGACCCATGTTTTATTATACCGATCGACTCAGAATCTCTTTCTTAGTCGTCCGTTCGTCTGTGCCTCCTTGTAAACCTTGTAATCAAACTACAGGTCGCAAATATAAAATTATTGTGATGAAACTTAGTATATAAGCTTCTATCGGCCATAGGATGAACGCTATTGAAATTGGTGAAAATCGGTTCATGTTCAGACCTAGTTCCCATACAAATGACCCCTATGAGATCGACCTAAAGCTAAATTGCCATAATATTGAAATTATCGTATAGATCTCGGTCAAAGTGGGCTTGTGTATATTTATTATATCCATTTATCAATAGTCCAAAAATAAACCCTTTAGGACAATTCTTAGTCATAGCCCCCATATGAAGGTAATTCCCGATCTTCACTTAATTAAATCTATCAAAAAACAAAAATATTGCACAGATTTTTCTCAAAATTGGTTTTTATATGTTCTTTAAAAAAATAAGTGACCTTACGAAATATGGTCAGGATCTGTGCATTTTTCGACCAAGTCCCCTTATAAATATAACATCCTATATGAACTTGTTCATATCCGAAGGCAAAAAAATTAATAAAAATGCCATGGTATAGGGTATCGTCTTGTTGGTCTAGACCGACTATAACTTTCTTACTTGTTTATTATCGTACAATAATTTTTTTTTATTTGGGGGGAAATTTCTGTTGCTTTTTTGTTATTGCTGTTGTTTGTGTGTAACCATAACCGCCTTATCAACTTTTGACATTTATATTTTATAAATAAATTTTCCTTTTTACATTTATTATATTTTTATGCTTGATACAGGTCCTCCACAACATGCAATACTTTTCATGATGCCATCATTAAAATTTTAAATGTTTGTATACTGTTTCTATGTTTCAATTAAATTTAAAGCGAACTACGTTTCTTTATTAATTTGATATTCCTTTACTTAATTAAAACTGTTATAAAATTAAATGCTCCAATTTGTTTATGATTTTCTTTAGAACTGTGGTGTAGCAAATGTGTGGCACGTAACTGCTATTTATTGTTTTTAATTTTGAAAATATTTTAATATATCTCAAAATTAAAAGATATTTTAAGGAGATTAAAACTCATTTTGTGTAGTGGATAAAACAATTTTCCGAAAATCATACTACTCTACAAATATCAGGCTTTTTCCTCAGTGATTATCTTACACTTTTTTCTTTGGGATTTGATTTTCTGTTACTAGACCAGGGGTTGGTTGAGTATATTAAAATACTCATATACCAGGACTGGTTACACACATTGTGTGTGGATTATAAACTAAATATAAAACGATAGGTTATATCATATAACCAGAACGCATGCACTTAGGTACATAACCTAACTGCATGCAGACACGTGTTTCCCCTTATGCGAAATGATAGGTGCGACGAAATCAACCCTTTTGCGATGAAACGTATTTACTACTGTCTCTTACACATTGTGATAGGTGTGATGTTACTCGTATAATTGGTTAAGATTGTTTCCATATAACATTTGTCCAATGCCAGGTTGTGAGATTGTGCTAGTCCGATATTGCTGAAACAAATTTAAAAAAATTAAGAATTACAATAACTTCTACTTCTGTACCGATATCGATTTTCGTGATCTATGTTCCACTTTGTTCATATCTTATGTGACTTTACGTGAAAGTAATAGGACTCGACACTTTTTTCCGTTTTGGATTTTTTATGAATTAAAAAAAAAAAATTAATTTTTTAGGCAAAAAATATTTTTTTTCTTCATACATTTATTTATAACTGCGAAACTGTTGCTTATGTAGTACAACGTTATATGAACATATTAAAGGAATTGCAATTCTTAATATTTCTAAATTTTAGCAAAATCGGACTAGTGGTTCCAGAGCTATGCCAAACAAAAGAGCCCAAAACGTGACAAATTCCCCTATTCATTTCAAGATTATCAAATCATGAAAATAATTTTATTAAAAACATTTTTATTGAACAAAGAAATTTTAGTTGGCCAAATACAAACTACTTATCACCTATTGGCTATATTAATGGAATTCCTAAATTTTGATTTGAATACAAATTTATCCGCTATCCTCATAGAGGATAGTACATTTTTATTATCAATTATTATTTTGTTGTGATTTGTGTTATTTTCTTTTAGTTTTTAGTTTATTTTTAAGTCGTAGTTTTAGATTATTTTAAGAGATTCACTCTCCAGACATGTTAGCTCCGGGAGCAAGAGCATTTTACTCACACTTACTTTTCATTAAAATTGTAATAATTTCATCGATTAAGCATGGTGCTGTTCAAATTTGTTGTAATTAAGATAATACTTTATAGTCTTAAGTTATTTATTCTCTTGTTATTTTTATACCCTCCACTTCAGTGTGCAGAGGGTATATATAAGTTTGTCATTCCGTTTGTAATAATTAGAAAAAAATTTTGGACCCCATAAAATATATATATTTGTGATCCTTATAACAACCGGAGTTGATATAGCGATGTCCGTCTGTCCGTCTGTCCGTCTGTGGAAATCACGATGACGGCATCAATCGGGCAGCTAGGGTGCTCGTTGACATAAAAAATTAATCACTAACATCCTGAAAAGTTTGCTATTTAAAATCGTCCAAATCGGTCGATTAGGGCCCGAGATTTGAATGGAGAACTAAAAAATGTCTTGAAAAAAATATAATTTTCTATGTTGTTCTTGTCACGATCACGCCCTGAATAGTGCAGCTACAGTGATCATTTTTAGTGAAAATGATTCACCAAATTCATGGGAAGGTCTCTGTTTCAAAAATCATTAAAATCGGTGGAACAGGTCCAGGGAAATCTCTGAAAAAGTAAAAAAAAAAAATTAAAAATATGATGTTTCTAAAGGGTCCGCCAAATAACTTTTTTTTTTTTTGAAACTGCTATAAAAAAAACTACTAAATATTATCTCAAATTTCTTTTTTTATTTGAAAGTACAATCCTTCCGGTTAATAATGGAAAATAATGCAGTAGCCTACACGATCGGTCCAATTTTTAAGCACATTATCGATTGTGTGCGGCTGTATTTCACCAATGGCTTCACGAATATTGTCCTTTAAAGCGTCAATGTCTCTGGCTTGTTGGCGTAACACTTATCTTTGAGGGCACCCCACAAATAATAGTCCAACGGTGTCAAATCGCAGCTCCGAGGTGGCCAAACGACATCAGCTCTGCGGCTGATAATGCGATCTTCAAAAAGAAGGCGCAAAACATCGAGTGTAGCTTCGGCTGTGTGGCACGTAGCGCCGTCCTGTTGAAACCAAATGTTGCCAATATCCTCCTCTTAAATTTTTGTGAACAAAAATTCGTTCAACATGGCCCGATAACGATCGCCATTGACTGTAATGGCCATTCCTTGCTCATTTTCGAAGAAAATGGCCCAATTATGCCTCTGGACCAAAATCCGCACCAAACAGTGACTCGTTTTAAGTGTATCTGCTTTTCAATGTATGCGTGCGGGTTTTCTGTGCCCCAAATGCGACAGTTCTGCTTGTTTACATACCCGCCAAGAACAAAATGAGCTTCATCTGAAAAGATGATTTTTTTTGGCATCTTCTGTAAGTCGATCGCAGGCCCATTTAGCGAAGCGAAAACGCATTGGATGGTCAGTTGGCTTCAACTCCTGAACCTATTTGACTTTGTATGGCGTCATACCAAGGTCTTTATGCAAAATTCGTCTCAATGATGCCTCCGAAATATTCATTTCCTGAGAACGACGGTGAATTGATGTTGATGGCGCTTCACGCACACTTTCTGCCACAGCAGCAATATTCTCGGGTGTACGCACTGTTTTTGGCTTTTCACGCTTTGGTTTATCGATGAGGACGCCAGTTTCTTTCACTTTTTTCACAAGATAGCGAACATACGGAGCTGATGGTGCTTCTCTTCTTCCAAAATCCGTACGCAATTTTCGCACATATTCTGCAACTTTACCATGATTTTCAAAGTAATGTCGCAATATTTCCCAGCGTTGTTCAAGCGTTGACACAACCATATTCGTTCAGCGGAAGGATAAAACTAATTATCTGTCAAATCAGACATGAGCTAAGTGTTACCATTCACGAAATAAGCACTAGTTGAAAAAAAAACGTTAGATGGCGGACCCTTTATATTGTTCTTGTTGTTATTCTAAATGTTGTGTTGTTGTCATAGCTTGACTTGTTGTTTTTGTGGTCGTTGTGGTAATAATATAATAAAAACTAACCCTTTGTACATTTTTTTATTAACTCTGGTAGAAAAATTTAAAAGTTTCCATTGTTTTGGCATCACTCTAAAAATTTTTTAGATCATTTCTGTTATTACCACGAGCCTGCCTGCAAAATTTCAGATCGAATGGCTCACGGGAAATTGGTTAAAATCGATCCAAAATTTTTTCGACAAGCAGACACTGTGAGTTGATATAAAGGGAGTAAAAATTCACCAACATCTAAAGCAAATAATGCTAAAATACCTAGTTGTTAATAAAAAAAAACAATGTAAATATAGCAAAAAAAAAATTTTATGTATAAATTTATTTATAAATTTATATAAACATATTAAATAATACAAATAATATACATATATTATATATGTATATCCGTAACAACTGCATGTTAGAAATAAGTCGGTATATTATTTTATGTACATAAAATTCTGCAATTTTTTTTTTGTTGTGGGGAAAATACATTTCTTTTGCATTAACAGAGTGTCACTTCATTTTGCTCAGCGTGACTATGCCACAGTAGATGGCGCCACAATTTTTGTTTGTTCTAATTAGCTTTGCAATAGTTATTTCTATTTTAACCTGAATGTTAATATTTTCAACTGGTCTTTTATTTCATACGTATTTTCATTATTCTTTTACAAATATGAACATAAGTTTGGCATATTAACTTTTTGTTGTCTTTACAAAATAGAGTTACCGAGTTCAACAATGAGTTTTTTGCTTTCAAAACAGTTCTACATAGTTATATAGAATTATTATTCTGCTTTACCTACAAAATATCTGATTGCGATCACATCTAATTTTTAAAAATTGTTTATAATTACTAAAGCATTATTATTCACATAAATACAAAATTGCACTTTTTAAATTTTCCATTCAAATTTAAGAAAATATCAATTCTAAAAACTGGAATTAAAAATTTCCAATTATAAATTACAATTAATTGAATTTCAGAAAATCATATCAAAATGTCGGAAATTATAATTTTAAATTTAGAAGACATCAATTGCATCTTTAATATATAAATTTTATTCGTTAAACACAAATTGAAATTCCAAAAAAAAAAAAAAAAACACCAAATTCCTATGTTTACATTTAAAAAATTTTTACATTTAAAAAAATCTTGACATTCAGGAGAAATTAATAGCTTTTCAGTACCGCGATTCAGTAACTTCTTTTAACGATGGTCGAATCTTAAAAAAAAGAAAATTGCAAAATTATCAGTAAAATTCTTAAACGATATTCGCTATTGTTAAAGTCAGCTGTTGTTGTTATCTAAACGACAACCATTTTTGTGTTGTTTACTCAATCGATAAAAACTTAAATTTTTAGGTTGAAATGTCGCCATACATAAATAAAAATCATAAAATAGTGAAAATATTTTGCTTTAATTAAAAAACTTTTTTATATAAATAAAAAAAAATTAAATAGCATATTCAATTCATTATTTCATTTCAAATAAATACACAGAAATATTAGTAAAAAAAATAAAGATATTAAACATAAACATAAAATCATCCTGTCAAAAACGAAGTAATATGTTTTTTTTTTCTATTCTTCTTTGTGTTTTTCGCTTATTTTGACAGAGATGCCACTCGTTTACAATTTAAATAAATAGAAAAATAGATTTGTCGACTGTCGTTAAGATGTGTGTACTTAGTGAATCACTTAATCCTTAGTGCAAACAACAATAGCTGTCGATATATTTTGCGATTGTCGGATCGTTTAAATTTACAGAATCACACTACAGAAAACATTAATTTAAATTCAATGAATTTTAGAAAACGTCAAATGATATTTAAGAATTGCAAACATAAAAACTGTTACATAAATAAACGCAATTTGATGTGAATGTTATTTTTTATATATAAATTTTCACAATTTTTTTTGGATGAAAATTTGAAGTTTTTCAGAAAATAAAGAGAACAAATTATTTTGTTTAAAATGTTTGGGACATTTGGTTTTTTTCGTTTGGCATCCCTAATTTGAATATTTATTATTATAAATTTATTCTCTATGTTTTCCAAATATGGCAATATTTTAATAAAAAAATTGAGAGAGTATTTTTTTGGTTATTATTTTGATACTCCATCCGACCTATATGGCCGCAATGAAGAAATATTTGGCCAGTTAAAAGAAACTATGCAGCCATCTCCAATTAGCACGATTTAATGCATATAGCCACCCTACACAAGCATTACCTTTGCAATGGAGGTTAGGGCGAGCTATTTAATTAGCAAAAACTAAATTAAACGAGAAGTTATGTCATATAACCAGAAACGCATGCGTATAGGTATATAACATAAATGCATGCCGATCAGCAACCACGATGACCAAAAAGCAAACACCGAAATAAATCCGAAATAATAGAAAAGACGAAAACGAACCCAAAGAATTTGCTGAAATAATTTGGTATTAAGTTTAACAAATTGTTTACTTTTTCATTTACATTTATTATCAAGACTCAAACGGAGGTGGAGGGTATCAAAGATTCGGCACAGCCGAATTTAACACTCTTGTTATGTTTAAGTTTCTATTATTGTTTTGAAAAAGGCTCAATAAATATAACTTATAACTTATAACTTATATTGATATAAATTTTAATTAATGAATTTTTTATTTTTAATTTTTAATTAATTAATTAATTTAATTTTTAATTTTTAATCTTTTTAATTTTTGCTTTTTAAATTTTTGATTTTTAATTGTTTAAATTTTAATTTTTGATTTTTAATTTTTAGTTTTTAATTGTTAATTTTTTTTATATTATTTTAAAGTATTAATTTTTCTCATGCTCTTATTACCAGTTTTATTATTTTCATTAAAAACAATGTTAAATTATTATATTTGTCCTTAATGTACCCCTGTGTTGTTTTAAGACTTCAGTCTTGTTATACAGGCTAACAAATAAATAAATTTATATATTAGATCCGAAAGAACCTATTTAAATGCACGAGCTAAAAACGACCGACGAAACACCTAATCATGGAGGCTGTGGGAGCTGATCTTGAATTAAAATATTGTTGATAATTTTAACGGGTTGTTGTGTTAATTATTAAACTAGTATAGCCCAGCAATCGAAATTCGAGTGCAAATTCTAGGAAATATTTTTATTTCATTCAATTTTAATCTTCCAATGTTTTTTTAATATATATATATAAAAAATTTATGAATATTGAAATGACCCTAAAGGTATGTTAATAATTTTAGCAATTCACAATTCAACACAGAGCAGTTGATATAATAGGGTGTAACGTATTATTATAAATATTTTATTTTATTTAATTTAATATATTTTTAAGACAGATTAAACATAAATTTTATCATTCTAAGCTTCTCTTCCATATGAACTATAACTATGCCAATTTTTACACTCCTCCGTGCCCTCATATTGCTTAAAAAGGGAACAAAAATTTTACATTCACGTATTAATATATAGATTCAATAATTATCTGTAAAAAGAACAAAAAATTAGAAAAAGTTATATGTGTTTTGTCCCCCACGCTGTATTTCACTCCTTTGGATGTTCCTTTTTAGCTGGGTGGTTGTTTCAATTTTAATTTGATATTAATAATGAAAATATACCCATGTTTTACAGCTGTTACCCTTAAATAATTTAAATTATACTAAATTTCAAATTAAATTAAATATAATGTTCTCCATTTTTTCCAGATCGCTTGTATTTTGTGTCATTTAAAAAGAATTTTAAACCAAAAAACACTGCTAGCAGTCATTACTTTAGTATTGATGATGATTTTATCTACGAGAATTTCTACAATGATTTCGGGCCACTGAATATTTGCATGCTGTACAGGTATTGCCAGAAATTGAATGGAAAATTGAGTAATAAAACATTGGCCAACAAGAAAATTATACATTATACCTCAATGAATTCGGCCAAAAGAGTAAATGCGGCATATTTAATAGGAGCATTTTCCGTAAGTAAAAGCAATTGAAATTTTGAAACTTTAAAAGACTAAAAAATTGCTTGTGTTTTATTAACAGATTATTTACCTCAACAAAACACCGGAAGAAGCTTATCGTCCTTTGGTCGTTGGTGAGATACCGGCCTATGCACGTTTTTGTGATGCTTCATATGGGCCAAGTGGTTACAAAATTTCCCTACTCGATTGTTTAAATGCTATTTACAAATCTTTAATGGCTGGTTTCTTTAATTTTGATGATTTCGATGCTGAAGAGTATGAGTACTATGAACGGGTTGAAAATGGCGATTTCAATTGGATTGTACCGCAGAAGTTTATAGCGTTTTGTGGTCCACATCAGAAATCGAAAACATTGCCAAATGGTTATCCTTGCCATTCGCCGGAAACGTATTTCGATTATTTTAGGGCCAATAATGTAACCACGATTATACGTTTAAATGCCAAGGTTTATCATGCGTCCAGCTTTGAAAATGCCGGATTTGATCATAAGGATCTATTTTTCATAGACGGTAGTACACCAAGCGATTTAATATTGAAGAAATTCCTAACGATATGTGAGACAACAAAAGGTGCCATTGCAGTGCATTGCAAAGGTGGGTTCTTGTTCTTAAAGAAATCGCTTTGTTATGTAAAATTTTATGAAGTTGTTTTCAAAAAACCGTTTCTACTAACAAAAAAAATGGGAAATCCCAATCGAAAGCCACAGTTTTATTGAAATTTAGATAAGTTCAAATAAAGCAATGACATATATTTTAGATTTATTCTATTTGCTCCAAATTCTATAGTATTTATTTATTTCGATTCTTAAATTTTAGCTGGTCTTGGACGCACTGGTAGTTTAATTGGTGCCTATATGATGAAACATTATAACTATTCAGCTCTGGAAGCTATAGCTTGGTTACGTCTATGTCGACCTGGTTCAGTTATTGGACATCAACAGCAATGGATGGAAGAGTAACTATTTCGATTTTAACAGAACTTTATTTTTGTATTTTTCCCTTTTTTCTTATTGATATCTTTTCCTCTCATTTTTAGCAAACAATCTTGGCTTTGGTCCGAGGGTGAACGTGTTCGTAAGCGTACTGGCTCGTGTTGTCCCGTACACAAGTATGGCATTTATAGCCTGTTATATAAAACTCTTTCTGCTGGTCAGTTACACTCGTCAAATGAAAATAATACCGAAATGTTAATGACAACACGTGTTAGGGGTATTTCACAAAAAGTCGGCACCATGCATCTGCATGAAGAAGATCAAACCGATTCAAATCACTTGGATTCATTGGTTTCCTATGAAAATGGCAACAATCCAATAACAAATCGAACACGCCTATTGATGGCGGCTCAAGATGGTGCCATAACACCACCCACAAGTGCTAGCGACAATGATAACGATGTTACTGAAACGGAAGAGGACTCTACCACATCTAATACAAATAGCACTTTTATTGTATCGCGAAGGCGAAAATCTGCCAATCTTATTGTTACATCAAATAAAACAAATCATGCTACCACATCGACAGCCCATAGAAATTCACCAGCTCCTGTTGCTGCAGCTGTTGTTCCCGAAGTTTCAATACGTAGAACTCCCCCAATGATGGGTAATGGCCATACTTTACATATTGCTGCCACTGCTAATATAACTACTACTTCAAATGTTATTTCTACGATAGGTCCAGCAACATTTTATCCGGAAAAGAAACTGAAAAAACCTTCAACATCGTATGAGCCAGCGGCTTTACTAAGGCCGACAATAGCGTCAACGGTGAAAATGACTCAGACTGCTATTGACAAGACAAAGGCACAAACTCAGGGTGATAAACTTAATCAAATTAAGGCAATGAGACGTCAGCACAATTCAAGATCTGGTGGTACGATAGTGTAAGTGTAATATTGAGAATATTCCATTTTAATGAAACTTCATAAAATTACATACATATTAAAAAATTATTTTTTCTGCAAAATCAAATCAGTATTTTGTAAAAAAAATACCGAAATTGTTCATCATATTTATTTGGTAAAAAACAAATTAAATTTTAGACATAGAAAAATTTAAGGCCCTTAATGCCTGAATTTTTGTTGTTAGTATTTTTTCACATGTTTTTGGCCCAAAAACCAAAAAATTGACATTAAACATACCCTATACCACTATGTGGTCAGGGTATAATTACTCTGTGCTGATGTTTGTAACTACCAAAAATATTTTTATTATTCTTTATTATGCCAATCGTGTCGATTTAGATTTAGCGATGTCCGTCCGTCCGTCCGTCTGTGTGTCCATGTAAACCTTGTTGCCTAAGTTGAAAATCATGCTTTCGAAAAAAATAACTTTTTATATAAATGAAATGGGGCTTCATTACGACTTAGGTCAGTATATTTTTATTATTTTTATTATTATTTTTTATTATTATTTTTATTATCTTTTTAATAAATAGTGTTAGAAAAATGGGGATTTCACGTAAATATAAAGCATTTTTAGTAGCTCATGATAGCATATATAACTCAAATCGGCGAAAATCATTCTTTCGAGAAAAATAACTATTTATATAAATGTAATGGGGCTTCATTACGACTTAGGTCAGCATGTTTTCATTAATAACTTTTTAATAAACAGTGATAGGGAAATGGGGGATTTCACGTTAATATAAAGCGTTTTTAGTAGAATATGATAGCATACATAACCCAAATCATTCTTGAGTCGATTTAGGCAGTTATAGCTTGTGGCCACATATATTTTGATGAAATTTAGTATATAAGTTTCTATAGGCCATAGGATGAAATTGGTGAAAATCGGTTCATGTTCAGACCTAGTCCCCATACAAATGACCTCTATAAAATCGACTTAAATTGCCATAATATCCAAATTATCATATAGATCTCGGCCAAATTGGGTTTGTGTATGTTTATTAGGGTGGGTCGATTTAGCAATCGATATTGTGCCATCGATTTTTCGATAGCTTTCGGTTTAAGGTTTTTTTAGTAGGTAATAAAAAAATGGGCTGATTCATTGCGATATCATTTTTTTTTCGAAAAAAATTTTTTTTTTTTTGGGTTTGTAGACGAGTTTTTGTCGAAAAAACGTTTTTTTTTTTCGATTTTTTACTCTCTCGTTATTTGTAAGGCTCCAAACCAATTTATATGGATTTTCTCCAGTAATTAAATTAAATCAGCCGATTTGTTTTATTATCTACTAAAAAACGTTAAAAATAAAAGTTGAGAAAAAGTAAAAAAGTTGAAATTTGGGCGCCTCGAAAATGATTTTTTTTATATGCGTAGTGGAACTTTTTTCCTCATGCCAAAAACTGTCGAAAAATCGATGGCACAATATCGACAAATTTTTGTCCTTACAAATCGGCCGCCCCAATGTTTATTACATCCATTTATCAGTAGTCCAAAAATAAACCCTATGGGACAGTTCTTAGTCATAGCCCCCATATGTAGCTGATTCCCGATATTCACTTAATCTATCGAAAAAACAAAAATAATGCACAGATTTTTCTCAAATTTGGTTTTTGTATTATGTTTTTACAAAAAATAAGTGACCTTACAAAATTTGGTCAGAATCCGATATGAACTTTTTCATATCTGCAGCCAAAAAAATTAATAACAATGTCACTCAATTTTTCTATATCCAATTAGTTGAACCTAAGATATAGGGACTCTAAACGGAGCCCACTATAATTTTCTTAATTGTTTTTAATTAAGTCGTTGTGGAAACTTTTCGGGAAAATAGCATCAAACTTCAAATAAAAGCATATTTTCACACATTTGTATAGAAATGAGTTAATATAGTCGAGTAGTGAATTACCGGCACCACAGTTTTGGTTAGAATCGTTTAAAATTTTTAATTAGAAACCTATGAATATAATTGATTACAGATAAGTTGTCTTAAAATTAAATATATATATATATATTTTTATCCAGTCGTGTGCAAGCTGTGATCGTGTACAGACGTATTCTGTGTTCATTTCTATGACAAACAAATAACTTACTTTAAAACTAATCTTTTAATATCATAAACCAAAAAAACAAAAAAACATTACTGCTTTACTAAAGCAGATTAGTGATCAATATTTACAACAATAAATTTGCACAAAATCATAAGCTACAACAACATATACTGTGTACGTTAGCACGTACATTGTATACAGTATGAATACTGACAACACTGATTCTACTGAAACTGATGAAGATGATATTAACTGGCAAGTAATGATATCTAGTAAGCGTAAAAAACCAACAACTTTTTCTCAAAACAACAAGAAAGTCAAGCAAGATGATATACCAAGTACTTCGAATAATAACAAATATTCAGCTCTGGCAGTCGATGATGATGCAGAAGAAGAATTAGAAGAAGTGAGGGAAGGATCCCCAAAACCACCACCTATATTTATACCATGTGTTAGCAATATCACTCAAATGGTAAAAAAATATCTAGTGTTATTCCAAGTATAAATTTTAATTATAAATCATTTAGAGATGGTCAGGTAAAATTAATTATAAAAACTATTGATTCCTATAGAAAGATTGTTAAGTACCTAGATGCTAATAAGATAAGCTTTCACACGTATCAAATTAAAAGTGAACGTGCTTATAGAGTTGTTCTTAAAGGTTTACATTTTTCAACACCAATTTCAGACATTAAAGCTGAGCTTTTATCATTAGGGCATCAAGTCAGAAGTATAGTAAATGTTAGAAGCCAAGTATCAAAGCAACCTCTACCCATGTTCTTCGTCGATTTAAATCCAGGTCCAGAAAACAAGAAAATATATGATATACGGCACCTTATTCATGCTGTAGTTAAAAATGATATTCCCCAATGTCATCGCTGTCAACAATACGGACACACAAGAACATATTGTTCAAAGCCTTTTACTTGTGTAAAATGTGGACTTGGTCATCCTACAGTAGAGTGTAAAAAAGTATAGATGATCCCCCACGTTGTGTACATTGTTTAAATACTCACACTGCTAACTACAAAGAATGTCAGGTGTATCAAGCACTGCGGCAAAAATTATCACTTGTAAACAGAAAACCGTCAGAACTTCTCTATGAACTATAACGATTTCCCACTATATAGTGCAAAAATAACAATACGAACAATAACAACAATGTTAATTATAACAACAATAATAAAAATAATTTTACACACAATGCTCAATATTCTGAAGTGTTAAAGCAAAATACCTCAAATGAAAACAACAATATGAAAAATATAGAAATTATGTTTGGTCAACTCATGAACATGTTAACATTACTTATTAATAAATTATGCAATTAGGCCTAAGAATAGCTGTTTGGAATGCCAACGGCGTGTCCAGCAAAGTAAATGAAATTGAAATTTTTATAAAAATGAAATATATTGATATATTTCTTCTTAGCGAGACTCATTTGAATAGTAAATCACATTTTAGAGTAAGAGGTTACGACTTAATTGCTGTAAATCATCCTGATGATAAATGTCATGCTGGAGCTGCCATCTTAATAAAATCAACAATTAATTATGAAATAGCAGAAGAAGTTTTAAAACCATCAACACAAGCTGCAGGTGTTAAAATAAAATATAACAACAATTATTTAAATATATATTCTATTTATTTTCCCCCCAAACATGCGGTCAAATGTATAGATTACGAAAACTTCTTTAATAAAATTGGTAATCGGTTTTTAGTAGCTGGTGACTTTAATGCCAAACACCCGTGGTGGGGTTCCAGACTTGTGAATCCTAAAGGCCGACAACTGTATAGTTGCATTAACAAACATAATTATTCAACGTTATCAGGGGGAAGACCTACTTATTGGCCTACTGATCCAGATAAAATACCGGATCTATTAGATTTCGCTGTATATAATGGCATACCTAGAAACATGTTGGATATATTAAACAATGATGACCTAAGTTCAGACCATACACCTATAATAAAAAATTTAAGCTCATGTATAGAAATTATTCCAAAAAATTATAAAATATTAACACCAAAAACTGATCTGCGTTCATTTGGGTATTGGATTGATAGAAATATCGATCTGCGAATGCCTATCAAGTCTGGAGAAGAATTAGATGACACAGTGGAAATGTTCACAAATGTTATACATGAAGCTGCTTTTCTTTCTACCCCAACATCAACGCCCTCAAATGGAAATAATGTGTATATATCAGCAGATATAAGAGAACTCATCAGGAACAAGAGAAGAATAAATAAATAAATATTCTTAATAAATCCAAATCACCTGGCTATAACAAAATGGATGCTTTAGTTACAAAATCTTTACCGAAAAAAGGAGTAATTTTCCTGACATTAATCTTTAACTCAATCCTCAGTTTACACCATTTCCCTGTTCAATGGAAGTGTGCCGAAATTACAATGATCGCTAAACCGAACAAACCAGAAAACAAAGTTAGCTCTTATAGGCCAATAAGTTTACTGGCTATATTTTCAAAAATTTTCGAAAAGATTTTTCTTCGGAGATTGCTTCCAATTCTAGAAAACAAAAACATAATCCCAGAGTATCAGTTTGGCTTCCGTCATAAACACGGAACCCCCGAGCAATGCCATAGAATAGTCAATATTATTACTAATGCATTAGAAAACAAAAAATACTGCTCAGCTGTATTTTTGGATATACAGCAGGCTTTTGATCGTGTTTGGCACGCGGGATTGCTGTACAAACTGAAAAATTATCTTCCAGCTCCATTTTACCTTGTTCTTAAGTCATACTTAAAGGAACGATCTTTTTATGTTAAGGTGAACAATGAAATGTCTACTCTGCGAAAAATTTAAGCTGGTATACCTCAGGGGAGCGTATTGGGGCCAGTCTTGTATACTATTTTTACCTCTGACATGCCTTGTGTTAATGGGATAACCGTTGCAACCTACGCGGACGACACAGCATTTATATCCTCTAACAACTCAGCAACTGATGCATCAAATTTAATTCAACATGAAATAGATAACTTACAAATATCGTTGACTATCAATATCAAAGTAAATGAAGAAAAATTTACACATGTAACGTTTACTCTAAGACGAGGCGATTGCCCAAAAATAAATTTTAATGGTACACAAATTCCACAAAAAACTAGTGTAAAATACTTGGGCATGTGTTTAGACAGAAGGCTAACATGGAAGGATCATGTGAAAGCCAAAAGAACTCAAGTTGACAACAAATTGAAAAAAATGTACTGGCTTCTTGGTCGAAAATCAGAATTGAGTTTGGAAAATAAAATTGTGCTTTACAAAACAACTTTGAAGCCTGTTTGGACTTATGGGATTGAGCTCTGGGGAACTACAAGTAATTCCAATATTGAAATTATTCAAAGATTTCAATCAAAAACTTTAAGAATGATTGTGAATGCTCCTTGGTTTGTTTCTAACAATACCATACACAATGACCTTGTTATCCCGAAAGTAAAAACTGAAATAGGAAATTATAGCCAACGATATTTACAAAGATTAAGCGATCATGTTAATCCTTTAGCCATATGGCTGTTAGATGAAAGCGAAGAAGTCAGAAGACTAAATAGACATCATGTACTTGATCTGCCATTCAGAACTTAATTTTTAATTTAAAAAAAATTTAATTTATTACATAAAGATTTTTGTACATATTGTAAAAATATTAATTAGAAATAAATGAACTATGATCTCTCGTATGTACTTATAGTGTTATTGATCTTAATGAAGATCAATAACTAATGTTAGTTTGTTTTTATTTTATCAAATTTGCTTAATATTGTAAAACTAGTGGATTGTGTGGCGCCTAGGCGCCCGTTTATTTTGACTTTAACAAAAAAATTTTTTTTCCCATTTCAAAATTTTCCTATATTTTATATATTTAAAAAAAAATAATTTTAATGTTTTTAAAATTTAAAAAAAAAAAAAATCGGAAAACAGTGGTAAAAAATACAAACCAAAAACTTCGATTTTCAAATGAAGTTTTGTAAAAGGTCCTTTTATGTATATAAGTTTGCCAGTAGCCAACCTTTGCTTTATATTTTCTGCTTCTATACATAAGAAGTTTTTAATATTATATGATTTTAAAAAAATATTTTATTTTGATAGAAACTCGGTAATTTTAGTCTTAATAATTTAATAATTTAATTTATGTTTTATAACTTTTTAAAATGCATCAAAATAAGTAAACTTATTCAACTAAAAAAAGTTTTTAAACCTTTCGGACAAAACAAACAAAAAATACTACGGTTATAACAAACTTAGTCTATAACGAACTAATTTGGCCGGTCACGCCGAGTTCGTTATAACCGACTTCCATTTTATTGTAGAAAAAATAGAATAGCATAGAAAATAAAACATTTTAGAGCAAGGTTCCTAAAAGTTTCTTAAGGGGGGGGTTTAAAGGTTTTAAAAGTTAATAATAATAATTAATTGCATAATTCGTTTTTGAAGACATGAATACACGTTATAGCATAACATTTAAAAAATCTTTGAAAAAATTTTCAACTAAAAATTTTAATAAATAAGTCTGTGACAGCCAATATCCGGAGGCGTTGTTGTTTTGCGGTGAACATCATAACTCGTTACCGGACCATCTGAAAAAAAAAATCCAAATGCGTTTGAAAGGTGACATGTTTCCTGAAGTAGTGACGAAGAGTTTTTCAATTTTTTTTTGAAAAACGATTTTTGCTATACAATTTCGGGAATTAAAAAATGGGGAAGAAAATAGATTTAAAAAAAGAACTTCGTGGTTACCTGATGATTTTTGTGTAGATATAGTGTGTAAAATTTCAAAAGAATCGGTCAAGAAGATGTTCACGGACTTCGAACATTTATTTGCGAGAAAATCGGTTTAAAGTTTTTTAAAAACTGATTTGTATACTATATACCGTATGAGGACGGTCGCTGGAAACGCTGTATCTTCTTAAGTTTTACTCTGATTTACTTAAAATATTGACACAACACTCTCGACATGTTGTGCATTCAGGAAGAGAAATGCAAAAAAAGGTTTTAAAACCTACCACACCTTAAGGAAATGCAAACAGCAATACACCAACGTACACAAAAAAGAAAAAAATATTTCATATTTCATCATACATGTAAACTGAAAAAAAGAGAATTACATTTTTTGCAAAGTTATCTATAAATCTAAAAAAGAAAAAATAAAAAATGCGCGCGTATTAGTTTTACTTCAAAAAAAAATCGCTTTTAATTCTTCCATTATAATTTCAATAAATTATTCAAATTAAAATCTTAAATATACCTTTTTACGTAATTTATGTTTGTCCAAATTTTTTTAAAAGCATATTATGCAAAAATTAATATTATGAGTGAAAAAAAATTATTTTCCCACCTCTCTTCTGAAATTACAATGTAATTTAATTATGCAAAGTTACAATAATTTAAATTTTAAACTTAATATTGCACTATTTTTTCAAGTGCTTTTCAATACAGAGCAATAAACGAAATCATACGTTGGACAACAACAAAATCTACATTGAAGATCTCTTTTTTCTCAAATATTTATCAAAAAAAGCATGCTCTTTGGTAAGTGCTGGCCATCAATGAACTGAGCGAAAGTACTCTTAACAATACAAAACAATTTTGAGATGAAAAACAAAACAGACAAACGAAGAAGTTTAGTAAGTGTTGCCATTTTTGACAACTTATTGTAATTTCGACGATTTTGCAATTTTGCCAATTTTGACAACTTATTGTAATTTCGACGATTTTGCAATTTGTTAAAATGATTTGTTAAATTTGTAAAAATGATGATTGAAGATTTAAAATTATCAGTAGTATAAAAATTGCGATTTCAAGGGTTACCAATTAATGGGTTGTTTATCGAAAATTGATAGTTTTTGTTCAGTGTAAATGGAAATTACAAAGTATGTATAGATTTAATTCTGGGTCAAGTCGTTTCAAAACGGAAATACCTTGAATAGCATCTCTATTTAAGATTTAAGTTTCAATTACGGCGATACTTTAAATCTATATTATATGTTTCAGCTATAGATACATGTCAATAAAATTATTTAGTTGATTGCTGTGTTAAATTTATTTCGTTGAAATTTCACCACTAATACATTAGAAATAACCAATGCTGTAATACTATTCGTAATATGAATGATATAAATAAATTTGTTTGTTTCCTTTTGTAATATTTTGTAGAGTTTTATTTTTATTATCTTGACAATTTCTTGTTTTCAAAATGACGATTTTGGCGAAGAAGATTTTATTAGCAGCACTGGTTGGTAACATAGAAGAGAGAAAATTATGTGTGGGTTTGTATAAAATGAGAAAGATTAAATTTTGTTTGTGTATTTCGCATAGTTTTGTAGGGAGTGCTATGTGTATTATTTCAGCGTTACAGAATCAGTCAGTCAGTCAGTGAGTCAGGGATCAGCGTAAATATATATAAGATAGATTGTAAATAAAGAATGAAGAAAAAAAAAAAATATTTTTATCCTTTTTAGAAATTTGTCATCTTTTACGCCAATGGGATAAAATTTTAAAAACATATTCTCTACATATGTATATTCAAATTGAAATATTAATAGTTTTTATACCCTCCAAAGCTAGTGCAGACGGTATATATCAGTCTGTCAATTCGTCTGTAACTCATTGAAATAAGTTCAATAAACTATATATATATTCTTGATCTATCTGTCTGTCTCATCTGAAAACATTCCCCTGTACGCAATAGGTCGAGTAGGTAATTACGCTTAAATGTTCGCCATAATCTGCAACAGTTTGGTATTGCATTTGGAACCTCTAGGCCCAATAGCCGAGGAATGACGTACGAAAATTCAAAGGTACTCTGATAAAATCTATATATCTGTGGTCACAAGCATTAACCGCCTAAGTCGAAAATAATGCTTTCGAGAAAAATTACTTTTTATATAAATGTAATGGGGCTCCATTACGACTTAGGTCAGAATGTTTTTATTAATAACTTTTTAATGAACAGTGTTAGAGAAATGAAGATTTCATGTAAATATAAAGTGTTTTTAGTAGAACATGATAGAAAAGATAACCCAAATCGTCGAATACCATGCATTCGAGAAAAATTACTTTTTATGTAATGGGGCTTCATTACGACTTAGGTCAGTGTCTTTTTATTTATAACTTTTTATTAAACAGTGTTAGAGCGTGTTAGAGCGTGTTAAAGCGTTTTTAGTAGAATATGATAGCATACGTAACTCAAATCGTTCTTAAGTCGACTTAGGCGATTATCGCTTGTGACCACAGATATATTAAAGATTTGCGTGGTTGATTCATCATCGCCCAGCCCTAACTCTTCGAGTCAAAAACTTAGAATTTGAGTTGTAGATTCCACTATCGGCATTAAGATCCTCTTAGAAGGGATTTTTTGGGGTAAACAGCAAAGGTATATGTATTAAAATTTTCGCTGTTGTTTGTTGCTGATGAGGTTTGGTGACTCGACCCGAAACAGCTGTATAACCTGCAATGCAGAATGTAGATCAATTTTTGAAACAAAGGTGTCAATGTTTATTGCTTTGTTTAAAGTAAAAACATTTAATCTTGAGCCTGATTTAGTTTATAATTCATGATAAATGTTAGTTTTTACTAGTCGTGGCATAAAAGAGGTTCGATTCGTTACAGTTGATTTTTTAGAGACCTTGAATCTTGTTCAATTTGCAATTTGAAAAAAATTGATTAATTGAATCATTTGAACATTTTCAAGTTTAAAATTAAATTTTGACTTAATTGTTTAGTTGAATCATTTGAATACTTTAAAGTCTCTAGAATCAAAAGTAATAAATTTGCTTTCCTTTAGACCACCATAGTCAAACTAACAAACTCTTTGTTAATTTGTATCGTGGCTACAAATGCTGAAATTTCTGATAACAAGGCTAGCATAACAATGTATAATTCCAAACTATCAAAATTTTAAATTCATTTTGGTTTTAAAGATTATTTATTCACGTCGTGATTGATTCCTACTTCATGACATTAGAACCAAGATTCAGAAATCATAAATTGATTCAAAAAATATACCTTTCTGATAAAATTTAAAACTTAAAAGATAATTTATTAAAAGCTTTACAATGTTATGTAGCCGTTCAATCGTATTTTAGATAGATTACAAACATTATTCTTATTTAACCGTGTATTTGAAGAAATTTATAATTGCAATTTAGAATTGTAGTACCTTTGATATTGCATTAAATCGTACCATTTGTAATGCTATTTGTGCTTTTACCTTGACTTAACTCAAAGTTGAGTATATTCTTCATATTTTCATTACTTCAATCAAGGTTCGAAAAAACTTTGAATTTTAAATAAATCAATTTTGAGTTATTTTTTCAAATACATATTTAAATCAATATTTTTTTCTTTTTTTGTGATTTTAGTGAAACTGAAAATCCTTTACGTCATACAAGAGCCCGTTCGCAACCCTTCCGCAATAATAACAATGTGGTCAATATGTTAACAACAACGGTAAATGCAGGCGCTGGTGGTGTCAAAGCACAGGATTGCTACGAAATAACAACAAATCATAATATCTTGAATAATAACATGAATAACAACAATAACAATTGTAATAATATTAACACACTAAGTGGTGGTCAAACAAATCTTTCAACAAGTGGTAGCTCTACAGTTGGTATTAACTCAACAATAACAACAAGGGCACGAAGCTTAGCTATTTATAGTAAAAGGTAAGTTTAACACTTAACAATGAACCAGAAAAAAAAATCCTCCCAAATTATCCCAAACACCATAATCCTGCAATATATTTTATACTTACTTAACTACTATCCTCAACCTTTTAACCTCTTTCTCTTCCATAATTGTCTAACAAAAAAAAAAAAAAAAAATCCATCCATTCATCCTTTGACCAACCACAATCAAAATTTTTCACAAATATATCCCGCTCCCGAAAAAACTGAAAAATTTTGTTAATAGAAAAAGGCGTTAATTGTTTAACTATCGACCTTACAAGATTGAGGCAAGAAAACTTTTAAATTTAACGTAAAATAATTGTGTGTGTATGTGTATTTTTCAAAATAATATTGTTAATTAATTTATATTTTTTGAATAACTTTTTTTTAAGCAAAATTTATTATAAATTGTTTTAAAAATTCCGTATTCTAAGGTGATTTTCTCTAACTTTTTAATGAAAAAATTTGATAGTTGAATTCGAGAAATTAATTAGCGATCTTTATCGTTAAAAAATTAGAGATTTTCACTGGCAAACATTATAAATAACAATTTAAAAAGACAAATAAAAGTAACAATATTTTTCTTAAAATTTGTTTTAATGCTTTCCTATAATTTTGTTATGTCTCTTGCATTTTTTTGTTTAATTAAATTTGTTTAATTTTAATATATTTGTGGTAATTTGTTAATTTTTTTTTTTTTTGAAGCCATTATGTTGCCGGTTTGATTGGAAATAAATTGATTAATTTTAAATTTATCAAGATCCATTGGCAGCTTTATTAAGTTATATTTTCAAAAAATGTTCTCAGGTTAAATTTATTTCCAATCGAAATCATGTTTAAACTTATAGCTAAATGTACTAATTGTGGTTCATGTTTTTTTAATAGAATTTTATATTATCGTTGTTTTATCTACAGGTACAAAGTTTTTTGTTTTTTACTTTTATAGTTTTATATTTCTTTTTATTTTAATAACTATCAAGCTTTATGCGAAGTCTAATGCATTACTTAAATCGACACCGTTGAAAGTTTTCTTCCTCCCTTCAAAAAAAAAAATTAAATATTAATATTAATAATATTAATAATCCTAAAAACAATAACCAACCAAAATTAAAAATATTAATTCCTATAATAAGTTGCATTTTAATATAATGCGTAAATCAAATATAGTTTGTTTAAAAGTTCAAAATTTATATAATGATAACTCCAATCATGATGCACAATCAAATTTTTTTTTTTACCAAATTTCCTAAATTTTAAGTTATTTTCTACTTAAAGAATATTTAAAAAATGTATTATATTAGAGAAACAACACATTTTTATTTTATATAATTTTTTCCTTTTAATATTTAAAAAAAAAAATATATCTATTTTTTTTTAAATATTAACATTTTGTTATATTTTATAATGTACCTCAATTTTTAGCTACTTATACTTACATTTTATTGTTTCTGTAGATATCAAAATTCTTGTTTGATATTTTGTATAATTTTTTAACTTTAAATTACTTTATACATATTTTCTAAATGTTATGCATGGTCAATAAATATTTACAAAACTTTAAATTCCACCCAAACAAAATTTGTTGTATTTTTTATTTATTACCTTTTATATTATTTAAATCCTTCTTCTTTTTTGGCTTTTGTCCCTTGTTGTTTTTATTTTTTTGTAGCTGTATTATTGTTCCTTCCTTGTTGGTTTGGTCCTTGTTTTAGTTTATTGCTTTTTTCTGCTTTTCCCTTTAGTAAATAGTCCTTTAGCTTTTTTTTTTTTAACAAAATTAATATTGTCATTTTTTCAGTTCTGTTTCACAAGTATGTTTATAAATAAATTAAAAAAAAAAAAGAAAAAAAAACTATGTTGCAGATATTATTTATAATAATAAGTAGTCGCGTTTTGTAATTGTCATTAACAAGCATTAATGATTAAATTTTATTATTCTTTTTTTTAGTTTATTCCTTCCCAGTTAGAAAATATGTCTAAGGGGAAATTTATTTTGAGATGACTCTACAAATAAATGTCAATAGTATTGAAGATAATCCCGGAATCATTTGTGACCATAAAACTCTTATTATGGTTATGTATTGCTATATAGTCATCTAAAATGCAAAAGCCCGAACAAGACATATTGCTTTTTAGAAGAAAATTAATAACAATTTGCAAAGTTTAAATTATTTGTTAAAGATTAATTATGCAAATTATCTAAAATATGCAATAATGCATTTGAGTTTTCTGATGCAAAAATCTGTTAAGAAGGAAAATATTTAACCAAATCCGCTATTTAAAAATAGGGGTAACCTTACGGGCTATTTTGGTCAATAATCTGTTTTTATGTGTAAATAAAAATCAATTTAATATCATGTTTCGAGGAAAAAACCCCAATTGAATTCAACATAACACACAATATTTAAAATTAAATTAATCTATTCAATTTCCTTCTAATGTTACGATTAAAAAATATATTTTTCAGGTCCATTTTTATCCACTTAAAATATTTGAATTAAGTGTAACGATGTAACAAAGAATCATTTTATAATAAATTTACGCTCCTGAGGAAGTTTGAATAAAGCAAACGAAACGTCGAGCAGAAACGATATTAAATTGATTTTTATTTACACATAAAAACAGATTATTGACCAAAATAGCCCGTATGGTAACCCCTCTTTTTAAATCTAATTTAAATATTAACAATTGGTCACAACAACAAAAACACACTTTTTATACAAATCCGCTATTATTTGGTTATGTCATAGAGGGCTAAAAAATCGGCTCTTTTTTCATCTTTTTAAAGATTGTTTTTAAAATTGTTTTTTTATCAGATCGACTTAAATTTCCCTAAGATCCAGATTATCATAAGTTCTCAGTCGAATTTTGTGTATTTGTAAGTCTTACACCCAATAATCAATAGTAAAAAATAAGCACTTTACAAGCATTCTTATTCATTGTTCGGCTATAAAGGTACCTCCGAATAGATTTTTCTAAAATATGATTTATGTTTTTGAGAAAAATAAGTGACTTTTTCTAAATGAGGAGTGAGATCGAAAAAATCTTAACAAACATTTCTCCTCTTCACTTTTTTCGCAAACATTATTTGATTATTTTTTGTATACTCTCCACACCTCACTGGCAGAGGGTATATATAGATTCGTCATTCCGTTTGTAACGCATCGAAAAACTAATTTCCGACCCCATAAAGTATATATATTATTGATCATTATCAAAGCTCGAGCCTTATCACAGCTCATACCAACAAACACAACTACCATGAGCTATGAAAAAAGAAAAATTAAAAATGTAAAACGATAAATGGAAAATGAAAATTGAAAAATAAAGAATGGAAAACGAAAAACGAAAAATACGAAATTCAAATCGAAACACGAAAAGTGAAAAATTAAAATTGAAAAATGATTATTGAAAAATGAAACTGAAAAGAGAAAAAAAGTGGAAAATGAAAATTGAAAAATGAAATATGATAAATGATAAATGGAAAATAGAAAATGAAAAATGTAAAATTAAAAATTAAAAATTACAAATTAAAAATTAAAAATTAAAAATTAAAAATTAAAAATTAAAAATTAAAAATTAAAAATTAATAATTAAAAATTAAAAATTAAAAATTAAAAATTAAAAATTAAAAATTAAAAATTAAAAATTAAAAATTAAAAATTAAAAATTAAAAATTAAAAATTAAAAATTAAAAATTAAAAATTAAAAATTAAAAATTAAAAATTAAAAATTAAAAATTAAAAATTAAAAATTAAAAATTAAAAATTAAAAATTAAAAATTAAAAATTAAAAATTAAAAATTAAAAATTAAAAATTAAAAATTAAAAATTAAAAATTAAAAATTAAAAATTAAAAATTAAAAATTAAAAATTAAAAATTAAAAATTAAAAATTAAAAATTATAAATTAAAAATTAAAAATTAAAAATTAAAAATTAAAAATTAAAAATTAAAAATTGAAATTTAAAAATTAAAAATTAAAAATTAAAAACTAAAAATTAAAAATTAAAAATTAAAAATTTAAAATTTAAAATTTAAAATTAAAAATTAAAAATTAAAAATTTAAAATTAAAAATTAAATATTAGAAATTAGGAATTCAAAATTAAAAATTACTAGCTAATTTAGATAAAAATATTTTAAAATTTGTTTTTTTTTAGTATTAATATCTGGAAGTTTTTAGCCAAGATACAGTTGATTTTTATACCCTATACTTTTATACTATGTATGTGGTTTGTGTTTTTTATTAATTTTTTTTGGCTGCAGATATGAAAAAGTTCATATCGGATGCTATATCGATATGGGGACTAGGCCCATAAATGGACCGATCCTGACCATGTTTTGTAAGGTCTCTTGTATTTTGCAAAAATATATACAAACAAAAGTTGAGAAGAATCAGTGCAATATGTTTGTTTTTGATAGATTTAAGTGAAGATCGGGAAGCAGCTCTATATGGGGCCTATGACTAAGAGTTGTCCTATAGGGTTTATTTTTGGATTACGGATTAATGGATGTAATAAACACACGCAAACCCAATTGGAACGAGATCTATATGATAATTTCGATATTGTGGCAATTTAGGTATGTCATTTGTATGGGGACTAGGTCTGAACATGAACCGATTTTCACCAATTTCAATAGCGTTCATCCTATGGCCGATAGAAATAGTTTGATTACAAGGTTTACATGGACACACACACACAGACAGACGGACGGACGGTCGGACGGACATCGATCCAGAAAGTGAATTTGAGTCGAGCGGTATAATAAAAAAATGGTCTAGGTCAAATATTATTGGTAGTTATGAACATCAGCACAAAGCCATTATAAAATTATATGTTCAATGGTTTCCCTATTTATGTTAAATTTTTTCGTTCTCACTCCTTATGGTCATGATCAGATATAAAAAAAATTATATAACAAATTCTTTTTTTATGTTATATTCAATCACTACCTAAGCAAAGTTGGAGAGAATGCCTTTCCCGAAACTTCTGGTATAGGAAACCGTATAGTCAGTCTAGACCCACTATAAATTTCTTACTTGCTTTCTATTTAAAAAATTGTCAAAATCCGACTAAAAAAAAGGAAATGTTCAGAATCTGAGACTATTTTTCCGTAGAATTTTAGAATTTTAGAACTATTATTCTATAGATAAATTATCAGAAACTTAATTTTTTTAGGAAATGATTCAGAATCTTAAATGGTTCCTTATGATAAATAGAAATATTGTCATAAAGACCATGTAAGGAAAAGTCTTCTCCAGTTCCAATATAAATTTTTCTACTATATGTAAGTTTAGTTTTTTTTTTTAATTTTTCAATTCATGCAACATAGTTTTTTTTTGTATAACACCTTTAGAAATATTGTATTCATTATTAATAATTTCTCCTCTTATTCTATTTCTTTCTATTATCTTTTGTCTTTAAATTGCGGTGATTGTCTCTGGAAATGAACAAAACTAATGTAAAACTTCCTGATATATCCACTAACATTGTATATATACTCCCTGGTAAACAAATGAAGAATGGGTTTAATGCATTTACGTAAATCTGAACAGCAACAACAACAACAAATCACAAGTAATGTCACTGCCGCCAATAACACTAACAACAACAATAATAACAATACAGCTACCTCTACCAGCACAGGAACATCAGCCAACAATGTAACCTCTCCCACACTCAGCAGTTTAAATAAACAAACCAAGACGTACAACAACACTTTGATAAGCTCGACAACCAATGAAAGTAAAATACCCATCGTAAGAGCGACAGCAGCTTTAATTGACTTAAATACGGCCATAACTAGTACTGGCGGAGTAGTGGGTTCATCAGCTACTATACCGCCCTCAAGAAGTTCCACAAGATTATCTGCAGCAGCAGGAGTTGGTGTGCAATCTCATCACCATATGACGCTGAGAGGGCGATCACGTATACGCTATCATCGTTATCAGGATGGTGGAGGAGGAGGTGGAGGTGGTGGAGGTGGAGGTAGCCGTGGTGTTCCACAACAAGTACCACCTTGTACCATAACAACAGCACGTTATTATCGTGATGTTTCCGCTTTACCTTCCTCCGTGCATTTTGCTGGTAATGGTGTTGTTGGCAGTACTAGTAGTAGTGATTGTGCTGCATTTGGCGGTGGTGGCATTGCAACACGTTCAGTCTCAGCTACATTGGATTTAAATTCTAATCCTTTACCCGCCACAACATCCCCGGCTGGCCATGTGAATAACAACAGCAACAACAATATTTGTAGTAGTAGTAGTAATAGTAAATTAGAAGAACGTCTTCAGCCTACCAAAACAAAATCCTCTATATCTTCTGCCCAACATTCAAATTCCTCTTCTGATGCCGAAACCCTTAAATCCACACATTCAAACAGTAATATATCCTTAGATAGTAATCGTAACAATATTAAACAATCACAATTAAACATGAATTTCTCTACATCTTCTTCTACCATTACCCTCGAATCATCCTTATCCATGACCACATCTAACTTACATATTCATGCATCCCCTTGCCAAACACCTCCCCTATATGTTTGCCACACACCTACTCCCTGTTCATCTTCTGTTCCCGCTTCTGTTTCCTCTACTCCCAATAATTTAGATACAAATCGTCTTAATCGCACATCGCAGCGATCGTTGCCATCATCGGGCATACCGTGCAGTAGTCACTATGGAGCCTTTAGCAATATAAAACGCAATAAACGATCCTTAAGTAGTACCCGCCTGGAAAAGGATAAATGTGATGAATACAACAATAAATTGTTACGAAAGACTAGCAATCAACCGTCCTCGAATAGCAACAACAGCAACAATACCAACAACAACAGCAGAAGCAGTAATAACAACAATAATAATTCAAAAACATGCTCTTCTATAAATATACCAGCGAATACTACCAGAAGCATAGCTGGTGGTAGTTTTCGTACCAGACATCAACGTCAAACACCACCCGCGCACTTAGAATCTTCAACAGCTTCCTCTACTTCGTCCGCTTCAACATCGGGCATACCAACACCCACAACTAGCCAGGGTCTTTATATGGCACGAAGTTCTAAGCATGCTGCTGCGGCAGCAGAACAGCAACGTGAGCAACAGCAGCAGCAGCGTTTGTCCTTGAAGTTACGTAAGAAAATTAGTTACTAGAATTTGGAGTTATTGCCTACAAGTTGTAGGTATGCGAAAAGGTTTAAGAGATAAATTTGTCTGGTGGAAGAGAAACACAAGAGAGAGAGAGACAAAGCTAGGAGAGGTAGAGAGTTTCAATTAAAAGCGAAATGGGTAGTTTTTTTTATAAGCAACGAGGAAAATAAATATTTTCGACCATAGGCTGTTTGATTTTGATATAATCTGACATAAATATTCTAGATCTCTAGCTCTAAAATTTCCTGAAATAACAATAGTGAAAAATTAAAGGGGCCTGAAAAAATTTGTTAACTTATAACTCTAATCAAGGTCTTAACTAAATGGCAACTGAGACATCTTTTACAATGACATGTGCCTTAATTTTAATTGCGATAGGTCAAAGGTCATTATTTTATGATTAAAATATTCTGCTGGAATATATTGCAAAAGTTATATTTTTAAAAATTTAAAAAATTTATGTTATTGCTGATTATCTTTTCTACACTTGTGGTAAATCTAGTGCAATCAATATAAAGTCCCTTTTAGTCTATTTCAAATGATATTTCAACTGAACCTGCAGGTAAACTACTTTTAAAGATAATCATTGGCATGTTCAGCCACTTTTTTAAATTATGAAATGATTTTTTTCAAATTTCGGGAACTATAAAAGTCAGAAGTTAAATTTTTTTGAATGTATCTTAGTTTAGTCAGTTTTCACATTTACGGCTGACCCATTCGTTGCTTATAAATAGAGGATACCAAATAGTATAAGTGAAAGGAAAGATGGAAAAAGCTGTGAGTGCTTTGCAACACGGCTGGCAACTGTTGAAATAAACAAAACGCTTAAAATTTAAAAATGATTGGAAATGTTCAAAATGGTTCTGAAAAATTACCGAAATTTCACCATATTCATCATATGCGGAGTTTTATTATTTTATTTATTATTTTTAAATTTGATATGTTACCCGAAATCCACTATTTTTGGATTTATAAAGCCAGATATTCTGAAATTAATTCCAAAATTAACACTTTTCTTTCTCCCAACTAAACCGTTGACTTGAAAACTTAACTTTTTGTAGCCCAAGATCTTAAAAATGTCTGCCTGTTTCAACTAAGATAGATTTAGGCAAATAAAAAAAGTACATATTGCTCAGAAGTTAAAAACAAAAATTATTATCCTTTAATTTCAGTTTTTAGGGACTGTGACATATCTGTAAGATTGCATGAAACAATTTGATGCAATTATTTTGTTTGTTGTAGCACAGTGTTACACCACATTTTTCGCAAATGGTTTGGAAGACGCCAGTACATTTAGGAAACTTGCAGCGTATTCTTTTTTACACCCAAATCGGGCAATGGTCTATTTGATCCTGTCGTACAGCCACTAGGTGAATATGTTGGATTGGCCCCTTATATTTCTTGATTTGGATTTCCTTCTCGATAAATCTTTATGTTAGGCTTCAGATTAAGTTAATATACAGTTTCACCTACGTCAAGATGACAATCCGCCGAGGTTATATTTTTTGACTTTCTTACTCTTCGGTATAACAGCCAGGGATTTGTCATTGTCAGATCTAATAAGTGGTAAAACATTCGAACCTGCCACCTTTTTCTTCTTATCAATATTTTGTATCTTCCACACCTCCCATATGACGATTGTTCTCTCTAACAATATATGGGCGATTAATGCTTAGGTATTTTTTATTAGTTTTGTCGTAATGTCTGACTTGAGCCTTAAGCACTTCACCAGCAATAAATGATACGAGCATTATAACTTTATGGTTCTTTCATAGGACATTTGATACGTCAACACCATTTATATCAGTGACACACTCAGTTGAAATCCCATGTTCTTTTCTCATTACTTCCTTCTCAGTAGGCAATTTACAGTCGGCATTCTATTGCGGTGTACAGTGCCATGATTCAATACACCCTCCTTGGCTAAGTACTCTAGCAAAGGTAGGGAAGTAAAGTAATTGTCCAAATAAAGCTGATAATTTTGATAGCTTGGTACATATCTCGTCATTTTAACAACGACACTTGATAATGCTCCTAAATCTGGTTCTTCCGGTAGCACTATATACTCAACTCCCGTTTCAGGTTCGATTTTATAAACAAAACCCGAAACTCCACTAAAAGCGTATATCTTATTAGGTTTCTTTGGGTTGTACCTTTTCAAATTTTGTTTGGCTTTAGTGGAATCCCACCAAAGGTCGCGTTTTCTTGCTCTACGGTAGGTCTAATTTTATAAAGCCTATCACTATACGGGGCATTACGTGAAGGTAGATGGGAATTATCATTGAAATGTACTAATTGTCTAATTTTTTGAAATTTTAGTTTCGACCTTGTTTCCTGAATCATCAGTGTACCAATAGAAGAACTCCAATGACTGGTTACCCTCGGCAGCTCTATTAATGATATCATATAAACTACTCCAATGAACTGCTGGATGTCGGTATCAGTTACAAGGAAAGACTGATTTGGATTTTTTTGTATTGCGTATAGATTTGTGTGCTTATCGATAAAAGTTATAAGTACCTTGGGGAACATTTATAAAAAAAATTAAATATGTTGTTTGTTTATGACAAGATTGTTTTTTCCATGTCAATTCCAGTTTTCTTCTTATTTGCTTTGTTGAATCTGGTTTGTTTGTTTGCTGCCCAGGACCTAGGTGAGAGGTCAGCAATAGTATCATCGTTTTCATTAGCAATGATTGAATCTATGTATATCAACGTCAATGTTCTGGTTATATTTCAAAAACTTCTAATGGTGATTGAAAATCAAGGTTGAAAATCAAGGACATCAACGTCATCTAATCCATCTTCACTATCATATTAAAATATAATGTAATATATTTTGTCTTCCCGCATTGATCGCGACACCATTCTACAATAAAATGGGATAACTGTCATCAACGTGCACATATTTTATTCTCAATATAAATTGCCCATTCTTACAAAATGTAACAGAAATAGTACAAACAAAATCACTTTTATCGCATAAAAAATGTGAAGCTAATCGTTGTTGCTAATAATAATTAAAGAAAATCTTTCACTTACAGTGTTACAGAAATGTAACAATTTATTTGTACTTTTTATATTATTTTCTTAAAATCAAATTTAGCTTATACTCGGGCTTTCCGCTTTTGTTTTTTTTTTTTTTTTTTTTTGTATTATAAATAGGTTGGCGCTAGCTCCAGCTAGTCATAATGCCAGGTTATACGACATATGGATTCCTACACAACCTATGCAAGTGAGGTTAGGGAGAGCCATTTGATTTCAATCCTTAAAACTATCAAAAAGATCAGTTATGTAACATAACCAGAAAGCATGCATTTCGGTTATGTACCTGAATGCATGCTGATCAGCAACCGCTCGGATCAACAAAAAACCACCGAAACGTGTTATCCCTCAACCGGAAATAAAAGAAACGACGAAGACGACATTTATTCGATGAAACATGAATTACTGGAAAAAGCATGAACTTGGGTACATAACCCAAATTCATGCCAGGCAGCAACCATGAGGCTCACAAAACAAAAAACCGGAAAAGTTTTTCCCTTTACGCGGAGGATTGACGCGACGAAAACGATGTTTATTCGTTGAAGAGCAAACTACTAATGTCCAGTTTTCTTCTTTTTTGCTTTGTTGAATCTGGTTTGTTTGTTTGCTGCCTAGGACCTAGGTGAGAGGTCAGAAATAGTATCATCGTTTTCATTAGCAATGATTGAATCTATATCAACTTCAATGTTCTGGTTATATTTAAAAAACTTTAATGGTGGTTGAAAATCAGGGTCAACAACACTGTCATCATCGTCATCTAATCCATCTTCACTATCATATTGACATATTATGTCATATATTTTGTCTTCCCGCATTGATCGCGACACCATTCTAGGATAAAATGGGATAATTTTCATCAACGTGAACATATTTTATTCTCAATATAAATTGCCGTTCTTACTCAATGCAACAGAAATAGTAGAAACAAACAAAATCACGTTTACCACTTTTATCGTTTAAAAAATGTTAAGTTAATTGTTGCTAATAATAATTACAGAAAATCTTCCACTTATAGTGTTACAGAAATTTAACAAAACTTTTTGCACTTTTTATATTATTTTCTTAAAATCAAAATTAGCTTAAACTCGGGCTTTCCTCTTTTATTTTTTTGTTGTTTTTTTTTTGTGGTATAATTAGGTTGGCGCTAGCTCCAGCTAGTCATAATGCCAGGTTATACGACATATGGATCCCTACACAACCTATGCCTTCCAAGTGAGGTTAGGGTGAGACATTTCTTTTCAATCCTTAAAACTATCAAAAAGATCAGTTATGAAACATAACCAGAAAGCATGCATTTAGGTTATGTACCGAAATGCATGTTGATCAGTAACCGCTCGGATCAAAGTATAACCACCGAAACGTGTTATCCCTCAACCGGAAATAAAAGAAACGACGAAGACGACATTTATTCGATGAAACGTGAATTACTGCAGAAAGCATGAACTCTGTGGTTTTCTGGAATAACCGCGTATGTCCAATTTTGTCAGTTTTGAGTTAACGATGCCAAATATAATAATATTTAACGCTCTTTACATGTGTTTAATTTTTTTAAAAATAATATTGACCATTTCTGAGTTTTTTTCTTTAAATAACGACGTAACTTAAATGTTTATTAAATTCATTTGCAGCACTAACGACGTATGTCGACCTACGTTTGATCGCTGACAAATTATTTTCTCAGAAAACGACACATAGCGACATAAGTTGTTATTAATGAAAAAAATGCAAAATAATTTTGGATTATTTTTCAGTTTATAACCACTTATAAAAACTGTTGTGTTTATTTCTGTTATTTCTTGTTACTATTATTCTTGATACGTTGTTATATTGTTACCCTAAGTCCCGTTAACTTTCTGTTGACGAAAAAAAAATCAATTTTTCAAGCAACAACAACTTATGTCTAACTGTGTAGTTGCACTGGCATTTTTCTTTTTCAAAGAAAACGACATTTGTCGACATAAGTTGTTTTATCTGCACACAGTTTATGTGTAATTTACATATTGTTTTTTTCGTCCTTCTCTAGGATCTATTCTTCTTAAGATTTTTGACTCAAAATTTTTTATAAAGTACTTATTGCCCATATCTACAGGACTGTTAAATAAAAAGTCCTAAAAACTTTATATCGAGCCCATAATTTCAAATATAACGTTTTTTGGCTCTCCTGAATATTTTGATTTTATGACATACGCGGTTATTCTAGAAAACCACAGAACTTAGGTACCTAACCCAACTTTATGCTAAGCAGCAACCACGAGGCTAACAAAACAAAAAACCGGATGTTTTTCCCTTTACCCGGAGGATTGATGCGACGAAAACGATGTTTATTCGTTGAAGAGCAAACTACTAATGCTTTCCGCTTTTAACAAAACTTAAAATTCAATTGGACGTTGAAACAAAGTGTTGCCATCTATAGTGTTTAACTACATACATCGCAGTTCAATAATATATGATACAGAAGTGTTAGGGCACTGCTACACGTTCAATATAACTATATTGTGATATTTGGATCGCGATCCATTTTAATGGATTGATAGAACTATTAATTTATATTAACACTTTAAGAAGAAAAACATGTTTTCATAACTTTAAAGTAGTGATTTCATTGACGTATCTTATTGGATGTGCATCATTTGGTAATGAATTAATTTCCAATTAATTTTCTGCTTCGTATCGATTACAATTCTGTTGTTAATAGTAAATATTTTA